>CM035163.1:9651006-10111257 GCA_020205615.1 Panax quinquefolius | reverse complement strand
CCTAGTTTTCTATCTCTATAAAAAGGGTACTCTCCAACAAATTGGAATTATGTCGATGTCAGTAAAAGTCAACAACCACCTCACCCATAATAAGACTCCTCTTATTAATAGATGGGCAACCCACCTTAACAATTAAGGAATTGAGTTTTATTTAATTAATTAAATTCTTTTAATTAATTAAGCTCTCTAATCTTATTAGTGATAATTAATTAAACTCTTTAACTAATTTTCCTTCCTAATCCTATTAGGAATAAATGAGAGTACTTATATTAAATTAATTCCTAAACTCTTTTAGAAATTAAAATAATAATAATTGTAATAATATTAATAAGACTCTCTTATTAATTTATATTTAATATTTCTAAAATATTAAATAATAATATTAAGCTATTTAATTTATTCTATCACCATAGATTAAATTAAATATACTTAACATATTATTACGATTATGCCATTAACTTCTTAAATAATTATTCTTCCTTTTTATAAGTGACCTTTTAGGTTCTCCATATTAAACCCATTGTGAATAAATCAATTAGAACAATTCTAATCTTATTTAAATAAATAAATTAAATAATTAATTTATTTAAATAAATAATATTTATTCTACAATAGGATAAGTTCTCCCCAATGATCAACCACTTTTCGTATAATATAGATTTCAACATTAATCATTAAAGAACCTTTCGAGTAAATAGTTACCGCATAATTCAATCCTTCCACCATACAATGTCCCAATTAAATATAAGATATGGAATTATCACTAAGTCTTATTTTATTTAATTATACGTATTTCGATCCTTAAATGCAATAACTCCAAATAATGCAAATTAGAAACTCCTTTCTAATTTCATTCTCGCCGCCAAGGACTCACCGGGTTGTCATTTATCTAATCACATAGGACATTTCTTCTTTTATTAGAAGTGGTAGATTCTTTATCGATCATACATTATCTCCATGTACAACTTATTATACCCAAGCATACCCTTTGATATACCCTAAGGGTCTTAAGGAATAAGTCAAAGTATAACTCATCATACACAAGATACTATGATGATCTCAAGTCCAAGGATCACTTGTACTACTATCACTACAGAATTCCTATCGACAGCAAATAAAACTCCATTAGGTATTCCTTAATGAGCCAACGCTCGTTGAACTTATTCTCTAATAAGCACCTACATACTGCTTTGCTTTGTCTCGTCACAAATGATCATGAGATCAATCATCCTCATCCAACGAGCAAAGTTAACGATGTACCAATCTATTCGGATTCACTAATCCCCAATTTAGTAATCCAATGATTGGGAACTATTTTAGTTTTAAGCTTTCTAAGAATTTAGATCTCATTAGAATGATCATCATCATTATTCTAAAAGCATTGCTTAAAACTATGGGTTTATCACATATTATAAAACAGCATCATGTAGATAATTAAAAGCCTTTAATAAATTAATACTTTTTATTAATAAATGAATAAGATTGTTACAAAGTATATGCTTTATCATCAAACATGATTGGCTTGTGTGCATACACTACTTTCACTTGTACCTGAGGAAGCTCGATCTTCAAGGGTATGATTTATTCTTTATCTTTTCGTTTAATTAATAATTGTGCATAAAGGGTGATCCGGGTATATGGTTTGTAAATTTTTTAAACTCTGATTTTTACACGCTTCCGCATTATTTATGCAATTTGATTGCTTCATGAATATTACAAACCTAACACCTTTCTTTCACTGTTCTCTTCAGGAAATGAGAACATAGCTGGGACGAGTCGGGGAACGGAGTAATGGTCCAGAGGATAGAATTAGTAGTCCTCACTATTCTGTGAAATAGTGTGATAATAGTTGTAATGAGGACTCCTTTTGAGTTTGTATAATATCTAGTAGACAATATTTGTATTCAAACTCACAGTTTATGTCGTATTATTATACCCAGCGATTATATTAGTAAGTTGTATTTGAATTTATGTACAATGTAAGTGGCGACCCAAGATGGGTGACGATATACCTAATATTAGAGGCGTCACGGTTGGTATCGAGCTTAGGGATATGATCCTGGCTAAGATGTGAGAATAGTACTAGAGGGGAGAGGCAGAATACCTTCGCTAGTATGACCTACCTAAGTTTATTTGGTATTTGATTGGTCGGTCGAGTATAGTGATAATATGTTGCATGTCAATTAACCCTTATTTTGTGACGGTGTTTGAAAATGGCATCCGAGAATGTTGAGAATAAGAATGGAGCACAGAGTATTGATTCTCCACGAGATCAATAATCGGGACAATGTGCAACAAGATGGCGATAATCTTCTGTAAACAACAACAACACCGATCAATTGATTGAGCGACGTGACGTTTAAGAAGTTTTTAGAATTCATGCAACATCAAAGCGAAAAGCATCATGTCCAAAACGTAGGTGGAAACACGAGAAAACTCTCGGCGGTCACCGCTAAATAATTCAAGGAGTTGGGACCACCGGAGTTTAAGGAGAGCCAAAACCACTTTCGCGGAAGCATGGATAAAGCAGATTACCAAGATATTTGATGTCTTGGGATGCTCGAGGAGCAAAAGGTTCCTTTGCCTCCTTTATGTTAAGGCGGAGAAGCAGACATCTTGGTGGGAATCGGTCCAGAAACGTACTCAAACTTCTTTGTCATCAAGATATCTTGGGAGAAGTTCCAGAGTCATTCAACGACAAATACTTTCCGAAAGTATTCGCCACATGAAGGAGGTGGAGTTTATCAAGTTGGAACAAAACAATATGACCAGTGTCGCAATACGAGGCAAAATTTGCGGAGTTATCACGGTTTCGTCCCACTTGGTGGATAATGAAGAGAGAATGGCGCGAATGTTTTTAAGAGGTTTGAAGCGGAGATACGTCAACATCTTATTTCTCATAAACCGCGCGTTTTTATTCGGATGTTGTAAATATGGCTCGATTAGTGGAGAGCGATAACGAGTCAACGAACTAAAAGAAGCGGTACGGCAAAATTATAATACCGGTGAGAGTAGTCATCGAGCGGTGATAACAAGCGTGGAGGAATCAATGGGCTAAATATGGTAACCACTTGGTGGTAATCGGCCAAAACAATAAGAATGGACATTTCAAGAAAAGGAGATTCAACAATGATGGAAAGACGTCAGCATCAGCACCCGTTGTTAAGGAATGAGAAAGACCACCTATCATATCTTCAAATGCGGAGGAGAGGGACACATCAGTCCGAACTGCGCCATGCCGTCCAAAGCATGTTATAATTGTGGAAGAGAAGGTCACTTAGCTCGATTTTGTCGTTTATCGAAGACTAGGATGGAGGCACCAAAGGCTGTCCCAGACAAACCAAAGCCGGTAGCTTAAGAGAGAGCGTTTTTTTTTTCACGTGACGAGGAACCTGAATAAAATTATCACGGGTAAGTTAATCATAAGCTCTTGCGAAGTCTATACCGTGTTAGATACCAGTTCTACCCACTCTTTTATTTCACCTAGTTGTGTTCAACGTTTAAATTTGATTCCGAAGAAGTTAAACTTTGACTTATTGGTTGAAACTTCGTTAGTAGGAGCCTTCGTTATTCGCTTACTATTTTTTAAATCTTGTTTGATTCAAATAAACATTTTCACGTTACTGTCGATCTTATCTTTTTGAAAATATTTGCCTTTGATGTGATTTTAGGAATCAATTGGTTAACTACTCATCATGCTTTTCGTAAGGTTGTTAGCTTTTATATTCATAACCAACTTGTTAAAGTAATTCAAAGTAACCAAACCACTAAAGTCAATCATTGTCATATCAAGCCATAAATAAAGAGCCCCGATCCTTTCGTTGTTGACTTCCTTGTGTGAAATGCACAGAAGCCGACTTTCAGAGGCGACGTCGTGGATGAAGATGGCAAGTTGATAGGTATCATTGTGAGGTCTTATCGGGTTAAAGGATAGAAGTCACAGTTGGTATTAATGTGACGTCTTATCCAAGTCTTGGACGAGATATGATTTTGAATGATATTTCTATCATTAATAAATTTCTTGGCGTATTCTTGAAGACGCCCTAGCCTACCCTAGAAGCGTGAAATCGAATTTTGTATTGACCCCAAAGACAAAAACCCATTTCTTAAACCCTCAAATATTACTTCAACTAAAAGGATCATTTACGTGGATTATGATGAAAGTCATAATAAAAGTATAGAACTGATGAAAATCATGGGTATATGAAGTATTAGTAAGTTTTAAGATGAGTTATGTTGGTTAGTATGTGAAAACATGAAAGTTTCTTAGAAATCACAAAGAGTTGAAAATCGATTTTGGTGAAAAGCGTAACATAAAATTCAATTGACCATATCTCCTATTATATTTTGAATTTTTGAGTGTGGTCAAGTCCTAGAGTTAGATCTATGAGTTAACTAACTAATCCAAGTGGAATTACTGGAAAAGGTGTTGTAGATTTTTGTGTGGACTGATTTTAACAAAAGAGTGCAAAGCTGCAAAAATCGAAAAAGCTGCTGCCATGATTTTAGACGGGCTGTTTCGGCCACTTAAATTATGAGAAAAATTCTGGCCTTTTGGGACATGAAGTTATATGGTATAAAGTACCTCCTGTCCAAAAATGAGCTCATTCTGACTTAAAATGAGCAAGTTATGACTATTTCAATATTTAGGTTTTTCCGACGAAAAATGCTATAACCGGAGTTCTATAACTCCGATGACCATGAAATTTAAACTGAAAGCTCATGTTAACATGTGTAAGGTTCTGCCAAGATTTGGGAATTTTTGGAGTTAAACTTGAGGTAGCTAATTTCTTAAGGAATTAATTAGAAATTGATTTTTGAAAAATAGTAAATGAATTTTAAAAATTCCGAGAAAAATATATTTTCATTATGGGACTATATTATGCTAAAACCCAGAAAAGAAATATTTTTGGGACTGATTTGGTATTTTCATGAAAATAGTTTAATTACGAACATATGAGTTAAATATGTTATGTGAAAGTAACAAAGTTGATAATAGGATTTTATGGCTGAGAGAATCCTATATAGAATATATGCATATTTTTGATGAGGATTTGATAATTGGTGATGATATCTTATGAGTATGGCATTTTGAATGATTAAATGCATTATATGGTAAAGCGTAAACAATTGAGATAAATTGTTTATAAATTTAAGAAGTGATTAAAATATTGTTATAATATTAATGATATTAGATTATGAGATTATTAAGTGATTGATAACATGGGGATATTCTTGAATCCTGGATAAATTATATTATAAATGTTTAATATTTATCCTTTATCTCATTTGATTGATTCTTTATATCGTTATCCTCATGCTTATATTATGTTGAAAGTCATTTGTGGCTGTAGTGCATAGATGGACTTGGTATGATTATGACCAAGGATTGTTTCGGTATAATCATAACCGTAATTGAAAACACGATTATCTTTGGCCGTAGTGCATGGATAATTTGTGGTCGTGATACTAATGAATACACGATTATCTTTGGTCGTAGTGCATGGATAATTTGTGGTCATGATACTAATGAATACACGATTATCTTTGGCCGTAGTGCATGGATAATTTGTGGTCGTGATACTAATGAATACACGATTATCTTTGGCACGTAATGCATGGATAATTTGTGGTCGTGATACTAATGAATACACGATTATCTTTGGCCGTAATGCATGGATAATTTGTGGTCGTGATACTAATGAATACACGATTATCTTTGGCATGTAGTGCATGGATAATTTGTGGTCGTGATACTAATGAATACACGATTATCTTTAGCCGTAGTGCATGAATAATTTGTGGTCGTGATCTTAATGAATACACGATTATCTTTGGTAGTAGTGCATGGATAATTCGTGGTCGTGATCTTAATGAATATCCTCGGCACGTAGTGCGGGGATGATTCGATGATATGGATTAATTATTGAGCTGAGTCTCAGAATGAAATATTAATTCATGGATGTGGTAAAAGTCATCTTTGGTCGTAGTGCATTGATAGACTTGGTATGATTATGACCAAGGATTATTCGGTATAATCACGATCAGAATGAAAAACACGAATATCCTTGGCCAGTGGTGCATGGATAATTCGTGGTCGTGATACTATTAAGCTGCGTCTCAGCATTATTGGTTTTACAGTTGTATATCTTTGGCCTGTAGTGCAAAGATGAATTGTGAATAAATATCTTTGGCCGGATTGCAAAGATGAATTTAATGTTTTCAACGATAAAGGTATTCAAGGTATCCTCACCTCTTTATCATACTAGAGTATCGCACCTAATTTCGAGGGCTTAAATTCCATAAGGAGGGGAGATTGTGAGACCCCAGATTTTATCAATAAAGATTTAAATTTTGTCGAAATAATTTTTTAATATTATGGTGTGAATTTAAGATAATATTATAGTTGTGGGTAGTATTTATAAATTTTTCAAAGTATGCAAGTTGTTATAAAATATTCGTTTGGTCGGGGAATATTCTTTTTGTGGGGAATATTCGTATACGACGGCTCAATCATTAAGTGGACCCCTAACGGAAGTATTGTCGTAGTTAGAAAGCGACAAAATTATCTTTCTATAAAAATAACGGCAGAGGTGTTACTGAATTAAAACTGTTGAACTACCCAAAGTAGTAAAAGTACAATAATCTGGCGTGAGTTGTATAGTAGCACACGATATTGATTATTGATGCTTACGTGAGAAGTCACTCGGTATGCTCAATTATTGCTACGAAGAATTCACGCATCATATCTCTTATATTATTGATTCAATTATTGTCATAGTATCATCTCATATAATATGTTATAGTATTAAATCAATAATTGAGACGACAAGTTATAAATGATTAATAATTGTTGAAAGATTAAATATGTGTTGATTAAAAATAAAATGATTTGTGGTAATATTTATTCAATCCTTGATGTATATAAAGAGTACATTATGAGACATTTGTGGTAAGTTTGATTATTTTATGGGGGGCCATATGTCATCATCTAAGAGTCTCTTCGTCGAATAGTAATTACCTTCGTCGATAGTAATTACCTTTGTGAATAGTAATTATCTTAAATCGATAGTAATTACCTTTGTCAATAGTAATTACCTTTGTGAATAGTAATTACCTTCGTCAATAATAATTACCTTTGTGAATAGTAATTATCTTCGTCAATAGTAATTACCTTCGTCAATAGTAATTAACTTTGTGAATAGTAATTACCTTCACAATAGTAGTAATTACCTTCTGAGCCGAACCACTTGTCGTTTCACACATTAAAGCGCCGAACCACTTGTCGTTTCACATTACAGGCGTCGAACCACTTGACTTTTCACATTACAGGCGTCGAACCACTTGTCGTTTCACATTACAGGCGTCAAACCACTTGTCGTTTCACATTACAGGCGTCAAACCACTTTTCTTTTCACATCACACCGTTCGTCAAGCCATTTGCCTTTTCACATGGCAGGTGCTAAGCTAGAAATCTTCTATAAATAGAGGCCTAGTGCTTCATTATTTTTTCACGAATTCACTGAAACTCTAGAGAGAGAAACTATAGAGAGAAAGAAGAAAAGTATCTCCGCTACTTCACCTTGCCAATATTTAGTTCTTCTAAGGTAGGAATATTATTTGTTATACCCGTAGTGGGGTGTTATTCTTTCTTATTCATGAAGAGAACTGTTGTTATTCCATTGCTTATTATTACATTGGAATAACTCAGATATCGTGGTTTACCCTATACTTGGTGACATTCTTCTATTATTACATTGGAACATCCATCGTCTCATGTGTTTTACACCGGACTGGTTAAAATCTTTTATTATTATTCATTTGGAACATCCTATTCATGTGTTTTTTACGGACTGGTTCCGTCTTTATTATTACATTGGAACATCCTGCATTTGTGTTTTACACGGACTGGTTAAAATCTTTATCATTACATTGGAATATCCTGTCGTGTGTTTTTACACGGATCCGGTTCCATCTTTATTATTACATTGGAACATCCACGCTCATGCGTTTTCTGACGGACACGGGTTCCGTTATTTATTATTACATTGGAATAACTCGCTTTTGTCTGCGGTCTATCGCATGCATGGTGATTTCTTTTGTTATTCTATTCTTTATTATAACCATTGGTTAAAACTTTGACTTTATACTCCATGAAATTAGTGGAATATCCTTGATATTTGCGTTTCATCCAAAGATCTTTTCATGGAAATATTCTTACGATCATTTTTGAATTTTACTCTACAAAACAAAGATCATGTTGATAATTTAGGCGTTAATAATTCCGGATAAAATAATTCTTGAACTTGTTTTATTGAATTATTATGTCATTCATCATCATCCTCATGTTATATTATGTTATCTTCTACTTTACGTGTATAGATGAACTTAGTATAATTATGACGAGAGACTATTCGGTATAATCATGGCTTGTTATAAATGATGTGATAAAAGTCCCTCGTTGGTGCTGTAATGCGTTGATGGATAGTTTTTGGTATGATTATGACCGGGGGTGATTCGGTATAGTCATGACCATTGATAATTTGATGAATATCCTTGGTCAGTAGTAGTGAGGGTGATTCGATGATGTGTATTATTTATTAAAATTTGAGTCTCAATTTATAATGATGATGAAAAACCTTTTAAAACCTAAAAGATAGTGGACTTTATTCTCTACTTGACTCTTTTAATGGATTGTTTATTCCGCTGCAGATTAAACTTGTTGTTCATTGTATTTTATCGGTTTAACTTTCGTTGAAGGCTAATGATAAATTATTCTCGCATTATCTTAGTCATAATATTTCATTGGGCTAGTTGAGCTCACCCTTTCTTTCACTTTGTTCTCTTGTGAAATGAGAACATATTTGGGACGAAGTCGGGGAGCAGAGTAATGGTCCAGAGAATAGCATTAGTAGTCCTCACTATTCTTTGAAATAGTGTGATAATAGTTGTAATGAGGACTCCTTTTGAGTTTGTATAATATCTAGTAGACAATATTTGTATTCAAACTCACGATTTATGTCGTATTGTATACGGCATGATTATATTAGTAAGTTGTATTTGAATTTATGTACCATGTAAGTGGCGACCCAAGATGGGTGACGTATACCTAATTTTGGGGGCGTCACACTCGGGGCCGAACTCGAGAAAGAAGAAGATCCCAAAGCCCTACTCCTCAAAGATCGAAGAGGGCACATCACCCTGTCAATTCTAAGGAGCAGTGTCGAAAAGAACGAAGAGGTCGATCCAGAGATCGCACTCCTGAGACCACAAAGAAAACATTTGTTGTTGCACATTCTCGCCAAAGCGCCCGAGTTCAGAGACGAAGTATGTCCAGAGATCGTACTCCTGAGAGTCTACTGAGGGTACACCACCCTGTGGACACTCGCCATCAGAAAAGTCCTTCTAAAGTTGAAGGCTCTATTGTAAGAAACTGGTCCACTCAGAGGAGGAAGGAGTCACCGGAAAAAGAAGCATTATCTGAACCAGAAGGTGTGGAGTATCTAGTTAAAGAGTTAAAAGAACTTCGGAAGTAGCTTGCCGAAGTACAAAAAACAAAGGATACTTCGGGAAAGAAGGCATCCCCTTTTTCCACGGAGATTCTTAAAGAAAAAGCTGACCCCACCAAGAAGTTGCCCCACATCGAAAGTTATGATGGATCGGGGGATCCCTACGACCACATTCAGGCGTTCGACCGACTGATGGACTATTACGACTTTAGCGATGCTGCTAAGTGTCATACTTTCGTCACAACGCTCAGAAAGGATGCCCGGCAATGGATGGGGACTTTGCCCTTGGATTCAATTTCATCTTGGGCAGACATGTGCAGTAAATTTCATGCTCACTTCGGGAGCAACAAAGAAGGAAAACCAATCGTTCGTTGGCTCAGTTCGACAAGATTCGAATGAGTCTTTGGGCCAATATGTGAAGCGGTTCAGTGAAGCAGTCGGCCAAGTGACAGACCTGAACGATCTATAAGCCGTTGGACTATTTCAAAATGGGTTAGATCTGGTCAAATCAGTGAAGTTGGTGAAGAAGTTAATGTTTCATCACCCGAAGAGTCTCGCTAAAGCCTTCGACAAAGCTGAAGGCTATATCGTGGTGGAAGAAGCCATGGAGGACGACCTCAAACGTCCTTCTTCGAATCCGCTTAAAAGACAGACGGGACGAGAACCGATAGAGACCAGAAGAAGAATGAAGGGAATAAAGACCGCTGCGAAGGCGGGTCGAAGAGATATAACAATTGGAGATAAGGTGGAGGACGTCGTTCGCCGCTCGACCTAGAAGAGTGAATAGGACGTTACACAAAGACTCAACACTTGGACAGGGTCATTATCTTGGATCGATTAAGAATCAACCTATCTTTGAGCCACCTCGAGATAACATTAAGCGAAAAAGGAAATTTCGTAAGTATTGTGATTACCATCAAGCTTGGGTCACGATCTTTAACAGTGTGCTAGTTGAAGGACTTTATTGAAAGAAAGGTACAAGGTGGGGCTTTAATTCGGTATGTGGCTGCCAGAACTAATCAACAGCAGGACGAGAGGGCTGTTCGGTGACTCAACCCGGATTCAATGAAGCGTTGTTGCTCTGAGCGACTGCAAGGCATGTGATAGATGTCATCACTGGGGGTACTTCTGGCAAACTCGTTGGAAAGAAGCGCCGAAGTTACTTGGATTCGGTCATGTCAGTGGCGGGTACCCTCCCGAAGACTGACAGACCTTATTCGAATACGGTAATCTCCTTTACTGATGAAGATTACCCTTCGGAAGTCATCGAACCGCACGAGGGATCATTGGTGCTGACTGCGCAAGTGGGTTCGGTGGATATGAAGCGAATGATGGTGGATAATGGGTCTTCTGTAGATATTCTGTATGTTCACGCTTATCAGAGGATGCACCTAGACGGGCGGAAGATGGAGATAGGGCAGGAGGCTCCTTTGTATGGTTTTAGTAACGACCCGGTCAAGGTGGCTGGAACCATTGAACTACCGGTTATCTTCGGAACGGCCCCCCAACAGGTAGAAATTATTTGCAAATTTTATGTTGTGCATGTAGATTCTGCTTATAATGCTATTTTGGGAAGGCCTACTTTAATTGCTTTGCAAGCTGTGACCTCAATTCCTCATTTCAAAATCAAATTTCCTACGGCTCATGGGGTTGGTGAGGTGAAAGGGGATTTGGATCTGGCCAGAAGGTGTTATAGAACGCTTTGTAATCACATCGGAGGTGGGGTATTCAAGGCGAAGGCAGACCATGACGATAGAGATCGAACCCTTCACAAAGAGTAGTTCCGAACCATTGGTCATGCCAGCTGAAGAAACGGAGGAGATAGAGCTCATCCCGGGTAAAGTGAACAAGACAGTGAAAATAGGTTCGGGTCTGCCGGAACCTCTCCGGACGAACCTCATGGAGCTTCTGCAATGCTATGTTGACATTTTCGCATGGGAACCTCAGGATATGCCAGGAGTAAGCAGGGATATCGCTAAACATCGGTTGGAGGTGGACCCGTCAAAGAAACCAGTCCGACAGAAGAGGAGGATCTTTGCACCTGAACGTCAGCGAATCATTGATGAAGAGATTGCAAAACTATTGGCAGCTGACTTCATCTTCGAGATCGACTACCCACAATGGATGGCAAATATGGTGCTGGTCCAGAAGCAGAATGGTAAATGGTGAGTCTGCATCGACTATACCGATCTAAATAAAGCTTGTCCAAAGGATTTCTACCCACTGCCCCACATCGACCAACTCATCGATGCCACTTCGGGGTATGCTTTGTTAAGTTTCATGGACGCATTCTCTGGATATCATCAAATTTCCATGTGTAAAGAGGATATACCGAAGACGGTGTTCATTACACATCGTTCGGTATATGCCTATAAGAAAATGACTTTCAGCCTCATCAATGCCGGAGCCACATACCAGAGGATGATGAACCATGTTTTCAGATATCAGCTGGCCAGGAATATGGAGGTGTACGTGGACGACATGATTGTCAAAAGCATTTTAGTGCATAAACATCTGGATGATTTAGAAGAATGCTTTCAGACAATTCGTCATCACAATTTGAGATTGAACCCCACTAAGTGCACCTTCGGTCTAGGGGCTGGCAAATTTCTGGGTTATCTTGTCAATCAAAGAGGAATTGAGGTCAATCCAGAGAAGATTCAAGCGATCCTGAACATGAAGACTCCTCAGTCATTTAAAGATGTTCAACGTCTGACCGGAAGGATTGCAGCTTTAAGGAGGTTCATGTCCAAGTCGGCAGAAAGATGTTTGTCGTTCTTTGATACGTTGAAAGGGCCAAAGAATGCAAAGACTTTCCAATGGACTTCGGAGTGTGAGGACGCCTTTTAGAGCATCAAGTCTTACTTATCTTCGGCGCCTTTGTTGGTGAAGCCCGCTCCTGCTGAGCCCCTATATTTATACTTAGCAGCTAGTTTGAAGGCGGCGGTAGGGCGGTTTTAGTGCGTGAAGTTTGGGGGTAAGAGACCGGTTTATTATGTAAGCCATGTCATTCGGGATGCTGAAACAAGGTACCCAAACATCAAAAAGTTTGCTTTTGCTTTAATAACTGCTAGTCGAAAGCTTAGGCAATACTTCCAGGGTAGATTGGTAATAGTATACGCAGATCAGCCTTTGAAGAAGATTATGGGCAAACCCGAGGTATCGGGGAGATTAGCTACATTGGACGATGGAGTTGTCCCAATTTTTCATTGAATATCATCCCGACGACCATCAAAGGGCAAGCCTTGGCTGATTTTGTAGTTTAATGCTCGTTTTACGAAGTCGATAAAGTTGTGGCGTAAGTGAAGGATCGATAGAAGCGATTCTGATTCTTCAATGAAGAGAGTTCGTGGACGTTGTATGTAGATGGGTCTTCTACCATGGACGTCAGTGGAGCAGGGATTATTCTGACGAGTCCGGAGGGATTCAAGGTGCAGCAGACCATCAGATTTCAGTTCAAAGCGACGAACAACGAAGCTGAGTATGAGGCGGTACTCGCAGGGTTACGACTGGCAAAGAGTCTTGAAGTACAAAGAATAGTCATCTTCAGTGATTCTCAGTTAGTCGTTAAGCAACTTTCTGGGGAATACGAAACTCGAGGCCCAAGAATGATCAAATATTTAGCAGAATTGAAGGAACAACTTCAATATTTCCAATCCTACGAGTTTTAGGGGGTAGAGCGTAATAACAATTCCACTGCTGATGCACTCTCCAAATTAGCCACTACGGATGTTAACGTCTTTGATGGGTCGGTTTACTTAGAAATTTTGCAACATCCTAGTGTTTATCATGAATCGGTGATGTGCATTGACCGAACCAACTGCTGGCTGACCCCATATATAGAGTATCTGGCAGATGGCGTCTTACCTTCGGATCGGATGCTAGCCAAGAAAATTAAGTATAAGAGTGCTAATTTTGTTCTGATTGATGGAGATCTGTTCCGAAGGGCTTTCTCGTCTCCACTATTGAAATGTTTGACTCCATCTGAAGCTGAATATGCTCTCCGAGAAGTACATGAAGGCATCTGTGGCGACCATATGGCGGCTAAGTCATTAGCCTATAAAGTACTTTCGTCAAGGGTACCACCGCCTACCATCTTCAAAGAAGCAATCGAATAAGTCAAGAAGTGCGAGAAGTGTCAACTCAGCGATCCGATCCACGTAATGACCGGAAGAGCTATATTCGATCTTATCTCCTATACCCTCATTTGTTTGGGGGTTGATATCTTGGGTCCATTCACGAAAGCAAAAAGGTCAAGTCGGTTTTGTTATAGTTGCCATCGACTATATGACCAAATGGGTAGAAGCAAAGCCACTTAGATTAATAATAGAACAGGAATGCTTGAAATTTTTGAAAGAATCAGTAGTATTTCGTTTCGGAATTCCTAAGGTGGTAATATCAGACAACTGGACGTCGGTTTGTGGGATCGAAATTTGAAACATTTCGAAAGAGGCTGGGGATCCAAAGACAGAAAGACTTGATGAGCTCATCCTCGGTCAAACGGACAAGTTGAAGTGACCAGCAAACGCAATGCTTGAATGGGATCAGCGCAGATTGGACGAAGCCAAGGGCAGATGGCCAGAAGAGCTACTTAGCGTGTTATGGGCTTACCGAACTACTTCGAGGACTACAACGGGGGATTCACCTTTCAGATTGGCCTATGGTACTGATGCCTTAGTCCCGGTTGAAATTGGATCTCCAAGTCTTTGGGTTAGTCAATTCAAAGAGATCTACAATGAGGAAGGGCTTAAGGCCAATCTTGATTTACTTGAGGAAGTCAGAGAAACAGCCTTAATCAAATTGGCAGCCTATCAGCGAAGAGTGGCCAAGCATTATAACATGGGGGTAAAGTTTCGCAGGTTCAAAGTAGGAGATTTTGTCCTCAGAGAAGCCGAGGCATCTACACCTCAAGATCTGGGAAAGCTGATGCCAAACTGGGAAGGACCGTATGAAATCACTGAAGTGCCGAAGCCGGGGACTTATCGGTTGAAGGCATTAGACGGGTCAGCAATTAAAAATACTTGCTTATTTGGCGGGGCTTAGGAAGTACTTTCAGTAAAAATGATGTCAGTACATTGGAAGTCTGTAAATATTTATGTCATCATCAATAAAAGTCCCCTTTTTTCTCAAACAAATCTTGTCTTCGTTGCTGATCAGTTTAGTGGTGTAAGGAGGTTCGGGGGGACTCGCTGACCATTCGATGGTAGCCTTAATGGCAGGTGGACCTTATGGGTTTGTCAGGCCCTTCGTGGTAGGCAAACGTCATCCTTAAGACGTTGTCAGGCCCTGCGTGGTAGGCAATTGTCGACACTTAGACCTTGTCAGGCCCTTCGGGGTAGGCAAGTGTCATCCTTTAGACCTTGTCTGAGCCGCCTTGTAGGTACGCAAGTGTCATCCTTAAGACGTTGTCGCCCCTGCGTGGTAGGCGATTGTGGCGCCCAAAATAGGTCCATTCCATCCAACCCATTACGAGTCGCCAAATACATGGCACGAAACAACTACAACTTTATTATCACAACAATAAAGCTGTGAGTTAAAATACAAATATTATCTTCTGATAATATTTATACTCAAATAAATCCTCATCACATTTATTGATACATTATTTTACAATAATGGTGAGGACTACTAAACAACTCTCTCTAGAACCTTCATTCCATACCTCCATTAGTACTCGCTACATTCTCGCCTCCCGAGAAGAAAAATGGAACAACAAGGAAAAGGGTGAGCTCAACTAGCCCGGTAAAGAATGTTATGACTAAGATAATATACAACAAATTATCGTTAGTCTCCAACAGGAAAAATCGATAGAATACAATAGACAACAAGTTTCGGATCAATATTCGTGATGAAATAATAATTCATAGAAAGAGTTACGTAGAGAATGAAATCTACTATAATCTATGAATTTAACGGTCCATCATCAATATTTTATCCCTGTAACATCAATCAATATTCATCTCAAATCAAATATTCATCTTTGCACTCTGAGCCAAAGATATTCATCAATCGGTCATGTTCATCTCAAACACTGCTCATCTTTGCACTAAAGGCCAAAGATATTCATCGATCGATCGTGTTCATTTAAAACACTGCTCATCTTTTCACTAAAGGCCAAAGATATTCATCATCGATCGTGTTCATTTAAACACTGTTCATCTTTTTCACAGGGCCAAAGATATTCTTCAGAAATCATTCATCTTTGCACACACAGCCAAAGATATTCAATACTATCATCATTTAAGACCGAGGATGATGAAAATACTTTAAAGAAGCGAATCCGGTGAAACAAAATGACAAATATTATGGATTCGTACTTTTAAACAATCCGAAGTTCAAAATACTTCATAAATAATCATAGTGAAGTAAAATTCAAGAATGATCAAAACATGGATACAATCAAAGCTAGTATCCGAATAGATATTTTAGAGCGAAAAGAAAAATTTTCATTTTTAATTGAATAAAGGCCAGATGATTCGTGAATAGTCTTGAGTATCGTGAATAGTCTTAGTATCGTGAATAGTAACTCAACACCAAAAGATAGAAATTCCACAAAAAACATTTTCACGCCATGAATAGTACTCGTGAATAGTAACTCGTGAATAGTAACTTTCATGAATAGTAACTCGTGAATAGTAAACTCATGAATAGTAACCCAAATATGAAAAAGTTCCAAATTTGATAAAAGTACCAACCAATATTTCAAAGATAATGATATTGAAGAATTAATATCATTTGAGAAGCAAATAACATCCCTTACCTCGAAAAGACAAGATTTAGTTGAAACAGGATATAGTCTTTGAAGGAAACTTGACCGTCTAACAATACTCAAAGTATACTCAAAATACTCACAAGAATATGCTCGATAATATAGAGAAAACTTGATTTCGGTGTGATTTTCAATTCTAACCTAAGCACTATTTATAGGAAAATGCTTAGAAACGCAAAAAGGAGACTAAAATAATAAATTAATATTATTTATTTTAAACTTTTCTTCTACGATGCATCTTGACAAGACTCAATACCGACCATCTTTGAATAAAAATGTTGACCATCATGTGTTTTTAAACACCAACCAAAAGTGGGCCCTACTCATTAAAAAATTATTTTATTTTACGAAACTTCAACAATTCATAGAAAATAGATAGGTTATCGAAAAATACGAATTTTATGTCCATTCACGCTGAAATCGAATTCTCTACAACTTTTCTGAAGAAATTTTTCCAAATTCAAAGCGAAAAATGACCAAAAATCTGATACTGGATAAGTTTTCTAATTTCATTCTCTTTCCTTTCTCTTTCTTCCTTTCCCATAATTCTCCACTAACTCTCTCTCTTCCCTTTCTCTTTCTTTCTTTCCCATAATTCTCCACTAACTCTCTCTCTCTTCCCCATTTTCTTCTCTTACCCCACCACTTTTCCACACACACACAATAAATATATATATATATATATATATATATATATATATATACATTAAAATATTTACAATTATTAAATAATTCCAATTCTATCTTCTCTCTTCCACCTCATCTATTTATAAACCATAAATTTATTGTAAAAATATCACCATCAATATACTATTAAAATAATATATTTAAATGAATTATTTTATCGAGAAAAAGATAAAATATTAATTTTCAACAATTGTCATTTTAAAATTTTCCTCCATCTATATCCATATAAAATCAATATTTTCCTCATCATATGAATCAATAATTAATTATTCACAAATAATATTACTGAATCACAATTATGATAACCCAGCCGAGGGAAGGAAGAGGGCTTTCGATAAGGATCTCTCACTTCTTTGGCGCAATTGATTAGGTGACCAAACCTCTCCTCGATGAACTTTCTAGACATTGCCAATAATGCTATCTAATAATATTATTTAAATAATATGAATTATTGATCCGATAATGGAGATAATGTGCGGTGACAATTATTGAACAATGATAATATAAAATATCAACGCAGCAATTATTGAATCAATAAAATAAAATATTGAATAAAGAATTCATTGTGAAAATTATTGAGTAGCCTTCTTACGTAAGGATCAATAATTCAACAATCATCATGCAATCCGTGCTTCTTCTTCTGCAACCACGCCATTACATCGTATTTTAACCAAGGTATTCAACAGATCTTAATTGGTAATAACTACGCCTGTTATTTTTAACCAACTTATATTTGTCGTTTTCTTCATCCAATCGCTTTCCAGTTATGGGGCTCACACACACATGGTGCGTCATACGAATATTCCGACAAAGACGAATATTCCACGACCAAACGAATATTCAAAACAACAATGAATATTTTATAACCACTTGCTTATTTTGAAATAAATTCATATATCACCCTTAACTTTAACTTTTATCAATTTAACCATTTCTTTGAATAGTAATTATAAGAAAATTGAATACTTTTATTTCATAAAATTCGAGGGTCTTACAAAGTGATTTCTACACTTAGACCTTATCAGCCCTTGGTGGTGGCAAGTGTCATCCTTAAAGACGTTGTCAGGGCCTGCGTGGTAGGCAATTGTCGACACTTAGACCTTGTCGAGGCCCTTTGTGGTAGGCAAGTTTCATCCTTAAGACGTTAATAGCCCCCTGCGTGGTAGGCAATTGTCGATACTTAGACCTTGTCAGGCCCTTCAGGGTAGGCAAGTGTCATTCTTCAGACCTTGTCAGGCCCTTCGTGGTAGGCAAGCGTTGTCCTTTAGACTTTGTCAGGCCCTTCGCGGTAGGCAAACGTCATCTCTTGGTTTTGTTAGGCCTTTCGGGGTAAACAAATTCCTAATGAAACAGATCTGTCTCACACTTCGGTAACTAATAAGTATCCCTTTACTTTATTACCTAAATTTTTTTTAAGTGTCGAGTTCGGAATGCCTCATTCTTTAACTTCATCTTACTTGTTATATAACATGTTTAGTTGTTAATTAACGGTTCGAATTCAGTCCATGAAAGAGTTTGTGCATCTTTCTAGTTGAATTAATATTGGAGTATTGGCAGAAGATAGATGCACCGAAGTCATAAGGGATGAAACCTTTTTTTCATTGATATTTAATCTAATTACAATATTAGATAATTTTTACAAGTCCTATAAATTAAAGAAAGAAAATAATGAGAAAACTTCACAAATATTCTTTAATAAAAGCAAGGAAAAATAAAGAGCATCGACCAGCGCCATTTTCGTCATCGAAGAAAGTCGAGCGAGGATGGATCGCGTTAGGTCGTAATCTGCTTCTCCTTGCCATGACTCGCAGAGCTCGTAGCTTTTCAGAGTATATCTTCATTATCTCCCATTGATCTCATCCAGGAGTTCCGATACTCTCTTCATGATTTTTTTGCGAAGGTCACCGGTTAGAGGAGGCCCAAGGTCCCGAAGGGCCTTGAGTTCTCTGGATTTCTTCTTGAGCTTCGCGCTTATTTAGATGGCGAGAAGTTTCGCCAGCTCTTGTTTATGGATGGTCTTGGTCAAGAGTTTAGCATCAGCCTTTAGTTCCTTGATCTTCTCCATCCTTATCTCGCTCCTCTGAACCAAGTCAACATTCATTTTGACGATCTCCTCATATTGGGCTTTAGTTTACTTGATTCTTCATGGATGCCTTCACATCTCCTTGGCAGGCTAACTCTTTTGAAGCCCTTCATTTGTATGAAGAACGATTCGCGTTGAGTCCTTTCCCCAGCCAAGGCAGACTTGAAAGGCATTCTCCTTCCTCGAGCCTCTTCCTCGATTCGAGACTCGAGGACCTGACGCAGACGCCTTCGAACACGACGATTCGCTATCATGTCCGATGATTATTTGATCAGTTTTCAGATATAAGTATGAAGATAAATACGGAAATAAAGGAGAGAACCGTTTACCTTCGCCAGATAGCTCATGCCCTCACTAAGTAAATCCCCGTTCGAACTGTTCCCGAATCGATGGTCATCGGTTTCATGTACAAAGGCGTCGAACAGTTGAAAGGGAAAATGGGCATTAAATCGAGGCCACATGGTTGGAGAGGCCATAGCTTCATGCTAAAATTCGGCAGTCGTTTGTCTTGGAGGAGAAGGCGGGGGTTGATTGCGAACTGGCGAGGGGTCCACATGTATAGTTTCGGGAGAAGGAGACCGAACAGGAGTGGGTTCGGGGGTCGGTGGAGGTGCAGAAGATGAACCGGGATTGCTGTCTGCCGAATGTTTCCTTTTTCGGGATGGGATGGGGACAGATCCGGTCGGTTCATCATCAAGCACTTGGATTTCTGTGGGGATTATTGGAGGGATGTCAGCCAAAGATGAGGGAACTCGGAGCTCTTCGGCGGTCAGGGAGGTTATCTTTGTTCTTATCTTCTTCACACGAAGAACCTTTGCCCGATCGCAAAGGTATCGAGCGAACTCCTCTTCCCGGATAGATTCGGAAGGTGCGAGGATTGGGGTTAGAGTCTTTGAAATTTGCTTGTGGGGTTGCCGGAATTGCTTAGGATCACTTTCGAGGTTTGTTTAGGTTGGGTGGATTTGGATTTTTGGCGGATCTTTTTCTTGGTGAAGTCTCGAGGAATTCTTGGTATGTTGGGCTCATCGGTCTGGGGTTCTTCATTTTGAAGGGAAGTGGTTGGAGGATCGGTGATAGGGGGATTAGCCCGGGAAGATTCTTCAGTCGGATGCTCTTCGCTCGCATCCGTATTCTTCCCTGCCAAAAAATCTTCCAGATCTTTCACTTCCAAAGAAGTTGGTTTGATTATAGACACTGTAAAAAATCATGTATCAGAACCCGTATCACTTAGATATCTCAAAAATTATGTTATAAAGCTGTTCGAAACTTACATTTGTGGTCATATAGCCAGGCTTGTTTGGTCAGAAGTGTAAAACTCCATTCTTTTGGAGGAATCTTATTCAAAAAATCTGCCATCTCCCTCACACGCTCTTCGGAGATATCTCTAAAGTCAGCAGAGACCCGATCAGATGTAGTCCAATCTGGAAGAGAAGAGATTTGGTCTCAGAACGAAAAACCACTTCTCGTGCCAACCTTGTCTTTGGAAGGGTATCCATCGAGGTCTCCTCTCGAATCTGGTGTTGGGTGGGAGGCTGCTACTCAACATTTGAAGCCTCGTTCTCGAGACCTACCTAAGCAGAGAAGAGGGTGAAGAAGATGTCCACGGAGGAGAAATCCCTAATTCATGAGCGAAGGCAATGAAATCGGGATGTGGATATAGGAATTGGGCACTAATCGAAAGCAAAACCCACTCCCATGAGGAGGTAACGACAAATGCATGGAGGGGGTGGCGACCCCCACTTTCTAGGAAAGTGGTGGCATGGCGACCCAACCGTCCGGTCGGTCACGTCATACATACGCTTCTTGAAGCGGGAGCCTTTATATGGCGTCATGTCGGGGAATTTGATAACGAGTCCGGAGGATACGTATCTCAGATTCTGTGACAGAGGAGGGGATGTTGGCATGGGGAAACTGTTCCCCGTCCTTGAAGAAGTCAGAAGGTGATGCAGAAGGGATCAGAGGTGGATTTCCCCCCATGGTTGTTGAATATTGGGGGTTGGAACTCGAACCTTCTTGGTTAGGGTTTGGATTGGGGGAGACGGTGCTAACAGGAGTCACACGAAGGGGAGAATTTTGGCTAGAATTCACAGTCACCATTGTTGAGATTTCGTAAAACAGAGGAGGAAGTTCTGCAGAGGAGAAGAAAGCTCAAAGGTTCAAATTTCAAATTGGCAGGTAAAACCGTCAGAATTGGTAAAGTTTATCTTTTATCTTGTGGTTACACGCAGAATCGAGGGCGTACATTTAATTTTACAACAATTATGATGAATTGGAAGAGATTTCGATAGTTTTGGGTCTAAATATCTTCACCGAGTGGACTTGTGTCTATTGAACCTCCCACTTGCATTTTCGATATCGGTTTGGGCCCGATTTTGTTGGGCTTTTGTGAGTTTCACTTTGGACCTCTTGGGACTTATCATAATTTGTTATATCATGGGCTATCTTTGTTTATAGTCTTTTCATTAAACACCTGTTTAATAAAAGACTAGAGGGCAAATGTTGGCCATAATCCTTTTTCCTTATTGGGCCGGACTTAATGGGATCCTCTTGGATTATGTTATTCTTGTCTCCGATTGGTCCAGAATGATTTGGCCCTGATTACTTGATTATTTCGTTGGGTCCTTTCGGTTGGATCCGGTCGTTTGGGTCATTTCCATTATTTGGGCTTAGTCATTAAATTGTCCCATTATACAAATTGCCACTTTACCCAACTTTGACCGGTAATCATTATGCCAAATAATAGTTGACTACTATGTCTCGCCACCTTCTGCGTGGCATTAATGAGGATGGGACTCGGATGGCCGTGGTGGCAAAAGAGTGGTAGCAGGTGAGGAAGTAGGCTACATACTTTCGACTGAAATGACCGGGAGTGGGGGAAAAGGTGTCAGGAGGTGATGGATGGCACGGTAAACCGGGATTAGAGTACGTATGGGGATAGGATCACAAAAGAGGTAGGTAACAAAACATTACACATATCATATGATTATTCTCTCTCAGACATTAGACATTATTTTTCTCTCCATTGTTAACCTTGTGATCGCCGAATCTCGACTCTCTCATGGGAGCTATCCCCCTCGTCGGTCAAAGTCAAGCTTTTGGTGTTGACTTGTTGAACTGTGCAGGATATCGGACGCGTCTTGGTGATTGGGACGTGGGGAAAGATCTTGGCGTTAACAGTTGGTATCTCTTTGACTCATTTGAGAGAGTTTATTATCATAAGATAACTAGGCGAAGCGTTAAAACTTCCATTTTTATTTTTTTAGATAAGTTATAGCAACTTCCTTTTGATGTTTTAGGATTTTTGATAGGTAAAGTTTGTGATATTTTCATCTCAGGGTTATTGTGGGCTTGCCAGATCAGATATCTTTCATAAATCTGTAGTTTATGTAATGATCAAGTGTACCACAATCATTATACAGGATTGTTGTTTGTGGAATGTGGCACATCTTTGTTCCATTTCATAATTTTCTCTCCGGAAAATCTTTGTTACTTTTTTCTTCATCTGTTAAGCCAAATCAAATTCCTGAAGATTTGTAAATATTTAGGTTAGGGTTAAAAGTGGAGGAAAATTGTAACATGTTAGAAGATAAACACAGAAGTAGTCCTATGTTCTATGTATATTCAATGGAAAAAATGGAATATTTTTCCTTTGTGCCTATGCTAGCATTGATTGTTTAAAAGGAGCAGCCGACACTAAGAAAGGATTTAGCTCTCTTTTTTTGTTTGTATGGGGTGAATCAGGTATTTAGGATTGATGATCCAGCATTTCTGGTTTGTATTGATTGGGGTGGATTTTCTGTTTAACTTTTTGAGTGACTTGGGTGGGCATCTGGACATGCATGTTTTGGTGCGCATTTATGCTATTTCCTGTTTCTAGATTCTGGTAGGCAACTTAAAGTTTCTCATAAGTTGTATATATTCTGGGTTGCACCTTTTTTGACTCTGCTTTAGTAAATTATTGTGTATTAGAAAAACAATCTGTACTCAAGATTCCAAACCTAAAACTGATAGAATGACCTCAGAGGAAATAGTTAAGAATTCAGGTCTGTATGTAGCCAATTAGGTCCGACTATGTTAGTCAAAGATTTATAGGTGCTAAATCGGCACTTGATAATAAAATTATATCAAGCAGTTGATCTTTGTGTTTCTCATTTTCCTTCCTCAGGGTACACGGGTACGTATCTTGTTGATGTCCAGCTGGGCAGTTGTCTTTTCTTCGGAAATCATTCTACTGCAACGGGACCAAATAAATGGTTGAGAATTAGACTTTGGATTCTTGCTCCTGTTCTGGTATATAACTTTATATGGAGATCTGCACATTTTTGTTTTGTTTTGTTTTGTTTTTCTTGTTTATTGTTTTTTTTTTTCAATTCAACAGCAAGGTGACTTCCCTCTCCCACCCCCACCCCCACCCCCATAATTTTTTTGTGTGCTGGCTATTTACTTTGTTTCTAGACAGGCATGTTGAAAGACGTTCCTGCAGAAAGGTACAACATGTTGCTATATTTGGTTTTCTGATAAATGGGATATCTATGAGTAGAATTATAATTGGAATTAATCTGCCACTATGAATGTATCCTAAAACTAATTGAAGATACTTTTGCAGTGCAACCTGGCTTATGTTACTAATGTATTGGCGTTAAACCTACAGGTTCTTCTCATTTATTATCTACTTTTAAGGATAGTGGATTAGACAGCATTCTTATATCTTACTTTTTTGCGTGGATTGTGTGTCAACCAATTCTGGCTTCTATTGTCACGATCAATGTTATATCTTATATAGTTAATTGTTTTCAGAATAATCCAAGAACTGTATGCATACATCTCACAGTTTGACATGAGCCAAAGAAGGGTTGTCATGATCAGCAATTATAAAGGAGAATGGGATAAGTTTACGGTGTCTGTTGCATTCCCAAAACTGGCTGTGTATGAATGATTATTTTCTTGATTTGGTGTTCTGAAGTCTTACTGGTTTTGTATTCCCTTTCAATCAAGATAATGTTGTTATGACTTGAATGGTTGTGATATTCAAACTCCTGAGACGCAGATGTTAGCGATTATATACCTGGACCTAAAAGAAGCTTTCATTTCTTCTGGTGAGATATTTCCTTTTGAAATCAGTTAAAAAGAGATGCACCTTTCTTTCTAACTCAAATCTCAAATCACTCGTGCAGGCAAATTTGATGACAGGGTTGGTGAACTTGTCTATGGATACCCTGTTTGTTTCCGCAGTCCCTGTGGTAATAATCTTTAAGTAACTATTTATTTATTTTAGCTTCTGCTGTTGGAGTTGCAGATTTTTATGGTGTTAAGTTAAAATTTTGGTAAACCGTAGTAGTGTAGATCTATTCTAATTATGAATTGAAAATTTGGTTAGGCCGCATCTTATTAACAGAATTGCAAAGTTGGTCACATGATATGAATGTAATTTTGTATAGATGAAATGGGAAAAGTTGCCTCTGAAAGGCTTTCCGAATTCAGGTTTATTTTTTCCTTTTTTGGGGGTACCGTACAATATATCAAATTATCAAAATGAATAATATTACATAAAACGCATGGTCCCCTTAGAACCTGTACAATGCATTTGCATGATTCATGTAGATACACACATGGCCATGGCCATGGCCATGGCCATGTTATGTATGTATGACCTATGAATAATGTGCAGCACAACTCATGTACATGTACTTGTATTTTGTCCATAGATTTTGTGAATAGGTTGCATACAGAGACCAGTACGAAAGAGAAAATGAAGACAAAGCCATTAGCGGATTGAGGGGCCAAATTTTTGGCAAAGATAAGAAATGGATTGGGATTTTGAATGTGGCTAATATACACTTGATGAAGACTCATGTAGTAGCTAGGTCGTCACATGGATTCACTAGCCCTCCAAAGACTCTCTGACAGTTTGGACCGTGGTCCAATCAACCACCACCACTCTCATTAGTCCTCATCGCCAGATAACCAACACTTTCCTGTTTCCTATATACTTTCCCTCTAGCTTTTATGTGGGGTGTTATCCTATTGTGGGGTATTATTGTCTACTTACTTTTAAGAATTACACAACTGAATTTTGAAAATATGTAATTAACCTATTGAACTAATTAAAATTTAAGAATCACATTATTCTGTTAGATTCAGTGGAGGTTCGTTTATTTATTACTTACATGGCATTTAAAAAAAATAAAATAAAGAAATCTAAGAAAATGATATGGAAACAAATAAGCAGATACACATGAGATGAACGGATCCATGTGTATCCATGATGGGTTTTAATATTTATTTAATACAATAAAAAGTCACATTTAAATAATAAAAAATAAGTCTTAAAAATAAAATTTTCAAAAAACCATCATCTTCAACCCCCTAACCCATTTGCGGGTCAAAAGCAATAAATATATTGTTTCAATTTCAAATCATGCAAGTAATGTGTCAAAACCTTTTTATTACAAGATATTATTCATTTCGCGAAAAATAGAACAAATCTTATTGCTTTTGTTGGGTCTTATAAATAAGAACCTTTTCACCCCCTTGTGTCGTTGAAAATGTGGGAAAGGAATCCAGCACAGCACGTAGTACTAGAAAACGATTTCTCTATATCTCTGTGTTATTTTTATGGTCAAAAGTTGTGATTGGATCGATGTTTTATTCAGATTATCGGATTCAAATTCTGTTCTGCTACATAAAAATTAATGTCATTGCATGTATACACTAGCGGTTTTTTTATTTTGTGAACACTCCTTAATTATTCAGATGTGAAATGTAGTCGTAGTAGTATATATTATTGAGTTTGTGAAGCTACTGCTGGTCTCCTACCATATCGGAAGGTGATATGGCCCTGGCCAAGGCGAATGCATGGGTCTGTAACGTTTATTGGTATGATATGATTCTCGGAAATTTTTGGCCATGCCCAGAATTATGGACTCACCCGTCTATAAACACATCAATCTTTAAAAGTTTATACAGTATATACAAAAAAAGAAGCAAATAATATCTTTTTGACGAACCAAGGAGATTGTCTTGTGTAATCATTGGTAACTTGAAAGCCAAAAAGAAAACTAAAAAAATCATGGGCAACATGTCTAGTACTACTGTACAATATGATATTTTTTTTTTGGCTAAAATTGTACAATATGATATGCCCTTTCTATAATATCTGTAATAATTACATAAGAAAATGACAACAAAGTCCCTTCCATCATTGGGCAAGTAGTTTTACTTTCCTTTTGTTTATGTATGTGAAGTTGTTACATTTTAAGCGATTTTAATCTTTAAAATTTTCTGGGTTTATTTCCTAGCTAAATTCCTTTCATGATTAAAATTACTGCTGATGAAGTGATCTATTGTATGTGACTGGTTGTGTCAGAGGCAGGCACCAACATTCACCATTGGATCTGTGAAGAAAATGAATGATAATGGAATTGAAGACCTAAAATTTTTAACTCATTAGATGACGAGTCTTTGTTATGTATCCTAATAAATTTATGTTAGAATTATAATTGCAAAATATATTAATATATAGAATTTGATAGAGTACTCCACTTATTACATATATTTTTAAAAAAATTATCACAAATACTTGCAATAAAAAAATAAAAGTAAACATTCGATTATATGTTATTTTTCTTAAATTTTTACAAGTATATATTGATCTATTATTAATATTATTATTATGTACGTAGCTAGCTAGGGAGGGAATTGATATAAAAATGGAAATGAGAACATCAGTGAAAGTTGAGGCAGACCCTTTTTGCAAACTCCAAGTCAAAATTTGAACGTGAAAGATTAGCTTTTGCACAGCTTGTTATGTTGTTTTTATGCTAATTCGTATATAGATCTGGGTCCCCCGCCACTCTTGGTTACAGACTATGGCAGTGTGCTTGATAGCATCTAAGAAAACTGGGAAGGAAAACAAAAACAAGAAACAGTGACAGAGAAAGAAAGGAGGGTGAGGTTAAAATGAAGGGTTAGAATTTGGGATATTGTATGGTGTACGTGAGACTACAGTAATAATGGTGTTGTGCTTTTTCTGCTACAAATTAAAATGTGAGAGAGTAAAAAAGAAGCCATCGATCTCTACCATAAGTTCAAGATCTTTGGTATATATTTCTATAAAATGATAATATTGGCCTGTAAAATCATTACAATATAACAAGAGAGAAATGGCCACAGAAGCACTTTCTTCTACTGAAATGTTGGACTTCATCATATATGACACCATTTCTGCAACTCCATATAGCTGCAATGACTCTTCAGATACAAATTTCCTGTTGGAAAAACATGAATATTTTGCTGCTTCTCTCGATGGTGCTTCTTTAGTGACTCCCCGACGCAGCTCGGTTGGGCCGGAAACAACGGATAGGCGGCAGAACTTGGCGGTGCAAGGGCGGAAGAAAAGGAGAAGACGGCCAAAAGTATGCAAGAATAAGGAAGAAGCTGAGACACAAAGAATGACTCACATTACAGTGGAACGGAATCGCCGGAAGCAGATGAATGAACACCTTGCTGTCTTACGGTCTCTCATGCCTGAATCTTACGTTCAAAGGGTTTGTTTTTCTTACCTTTGTATTCATTTTTATATGATTAATTAAACAAGAAAATTAAACTTGAATTTGAAACTTAATTAGGCTAAAATTCGGCTTATAATTAAAGCATGTTTAAATGTTTGGACTAGTCAAGATAATGATTATGTGTTCTATATAATGGGAAATTGCAACTTAATTAGCTGTTTAATACTCCAACTTCACTACAATATTATGTTCTTTTATTACTAGCTAGTATATTCTGTGTCAATTTATCAGATGTACTTGTAGGGCTAGGAAATTACCTGAAACAGCGAAAGCAAATAACCAAGCAATAGTTCACCTTAAATTATTAGTACTATGAATGTTACAAGTGATATCTAGTTAAAAATTTGAGGCCTATCAGTGTTTATTAATATCCAAAGTAATTATTCACAACCTAACTATTCAAAAAAAAAAAACTTTACTGGTACTACTCTTTGTTAATTTTTCATATATAGGTTAAGACATAGTAATGGCCTTGAAATAACTTTATATAGCTAGTATAACCAACCAAGAGTCTTCCTTGAATAATAAAAACTATGTTATAATTAAATGATATTATCTCCATTCCACGAGTTTGAATTTAACCTTTTCATCAAGTCATTTCCTAACCATTAATTAAAATATAAATTGTTGATTTTAATTAGTCCATATAAACTTAAATAAAGTAAACTATTTAAAAAAGTACTACCATTAACTAATATAAAAAAAAAATTCAAAACTCGCATCAATTTAAATTATAGGGTTTTCAACTTTAATTCAAAAAATCCAACTTAGACTATGTTTTGTGAAATAGAGGGAGTATCCAAGTCCAACTATAAATTCCAAGCCTATAAAATATTAATTAGTGTTTTTCCAACCTAGTTTTTTTTTTAATCTTTCATTAGACAAGGCTGAAAATAATTTTAACACTTTATTGTAGTGAAAATAGTGTGATGTGTGGAGAGGTTCATCGACCTGACCTCAAACCCTATAATTAAGGATATATGTATTAACTATATATTAACTAACCCTGAATTTCAAAAAAATTTATATGGTTTCTATATAGGGTGATCAAGCTTCAATAGTTGGTGGTGCTATAGATTTTGTGAAGGAACTTGAGCACATCCTACAATCCCTTGAAGCTCAAAAGTTCCAACTATTGCAAGAAGAAGGCCGGAGATTCGAAGGAATCGAGACGGCGGCATTATTAAGTGCAGGCTGCTCATCAGCAACTCCTTTTGCACAATTTTTTGCACAACCTCAATATTACATGAGCAGCTGCTCTACTCAAAGTACTCCAAACAAGTTCTACAATTATAGGTGTAGTAATAATGGAGGAATTGCAGAGATTGAAGTCACCTTGGTTGAAACACATGCTAATATTCGTGTTTTATCACCAAAACGGCTACGCCAGCTCTCTAAATTGGTTGCTGCTTTTCACAACCTTTATTTCACCATACAACACCTCAACGTCACCACCTTGGACCCATTGGTTCTCTACTCCATCAGTACAAAGGTAATAATACTGTGCATGTCTGGCTACCTTTATACATATATAGATGATGTGTATATAAAACTATATGTTTGTTGTACAGTAATTCATGCAAACTTTTACGGATGAAAAGGACTATAGAATGCTAGAATCTACTTTATACATGGTACATTGGTACTAGCTAGTACTTTTCATTTGAATTATTATGCACAAGATCATTCAAAATAACACAGTTATGCATATAATTATTACCCTCGAAATTTACTTTAGTTTTGAAGTAGTCCCTAAAGTTGAAAAAATTATATTTTCAGGGTAGCTTTTACCATTTCCAGTTCAACGTACAAATTTTAATGAACATTGTACAATTATTTAACGTGTCAATTGCGCTATAATAGTAAAACTGAACTAAAATTATCAGCTCCTTTTAAGTAATCAAATACCACTTAAAACTAATAATATTGTGTTTGTTTTACCCTTATATTTACTGTTTACTTAGTTAACATGATAATTGAATTACAATTGTAAACTTGATATATATATATATATATATATATATATATATATATATATATATATATATTATAGTTGTTTGGTATGATAAAAATCTGACAAGTATATATATGTCGCGGAGGGAGCAATAATATTGTGTTGAATATTTGTACTATTTGTTTCAATGTAGGTAGCTGGCCTATATATCCATCAAAACCTGTTACAATTATTTTTAAAAGTCACAGACTCACGTTGATATTATAAACTTAATTGGACTGCGAAAGGCATAAATTAATTTTCTTTTTTGACCACTTAGTTTACTTGACATGCAATGCCTCACGTACGTATGATTGATTTTCGTCCGAAGGAGTAACTATTTTGTTTTTGGGGTGGTTTTATATATTAAGATAAATTTTAGAGAAAATATATACCATTGCTTTAGTTGGTAACTTTTTAGGGTCAGTACTTAAAGCATTGGGGGGATCGACATTTACTCTAGCTAGTATATATATATGTTGGTGTTTGTGTACAGAGGTATGGGACAGCATTTTAGGTATATGTCATTGCTCATTAGATTGTTTCTAAAGGGAAAATGAAAGAAAAGGACTACATCTATATATATATTCTAATGATTTTAGAAAATATTCAAAAGTATACTAAAAATTGAATTATTTTTTTTTATACTGCAGGTGGAAGAAGGATGCCAACTCAATTCAGCAGATGACATAGCAGGTGCCGTTCACCACATGCTTAGAATAATTGAAGAGGAAGCTATGCCCTTACCTTATACTGATGATCATGACCTACCACCTTAATTAGCATATATAGCCTAGCTTGCTGCCCATAACCTATATATAGAGTCATGATAATCTTGTGGAATCACCAAAATGCAACCCCGTGGCCTTTAATTTTTTTATTTTTCAGTTAATTAATTTCTCTGTGTCTTTTATGTACGCCAATGCATTAGTCATAGATATTCAATTAAGTTTTAATTGTTTTACTAATAAGAATTTATTACATAATTAATTAAGGGGGAATTGAATAAGAGTCGAACATGGTCGTCTCCACTAAGTAGCGTAGAGGGGTTAATTAGTTAAAGAATTCAATTTTAAGTTATCTAACTATATTTGTTTTGAAACAAATAAATTAATATATATATATATATATATATATATATATATATATATAGAAGAAGATTGAAAGTCATACCTTTATCTTACTCACCCGCGTCATCTCATTTTACTTTTTTAACCCGGATACGTGACGGTTTCGATCATACAACAAGTCGTCTACATACTTTTAATGACGGACAACATATAGCGTCGTTAAATGTATAGACGACGGTTGTATGTGACCGAAACCGTCGCCAAATCATCGTCGCTAAAGAGTGAGCAGCGAAGTGAATAAATAAAATAAGTGTACTGATGACGGGATCCTGATCATATATATATATATATATATATATATATATATATATATATATATATATATCATGACTTGTGTAATGCATAAGCTTTTGAGGACTGTACGGGTTAGAAAGTGTGTTGTACAAATTTTGGAGTGTAATTGTAATATTTAATGTTATGTTAATTTATCGTATACGGGCCCATTAGTCTAATTGAGCTCTCGAGCTAGTGATTATGGTTAGTCTAATTGAGCTCTCGCGCGAGCTAGTAATTATGGGTAACTTTTCATATTTTTTCTTTTTTATTTTTTAACTATAACTTCAATTCTATTTATTAGTCTTATCTAGTATATTGTGCAATATCAAAACCAATTCTCACAACTCAAATAGAATCGAATTGAGATCGATGACTTTCAACGATATATATATATATATATATATATATATATATATATATATATATATATATATATATATATATATATACTGATCAGGATCTTACTTAACCTAACCCTTTATCTAACACGCTTTCTCTTTTTAGCGACGATTAGATCAAAGTATTATATATAAACTATCGTCTTGAAACTTTTTTAGCGAAGAATTAACAACATATTTTTATCATAAATTTATTATCATACCACATGAATAAAGTAATAACTTTTTATTTTTTTAAGGGCATAGAAATTAAGAACAAATACATATTACTTAATATTTAAAATTTTAATAAATGAAACTTTTTCTTAAAGCAGGAAGAGTATAGAATAAAATGGAATTAAGAGAATGAAGTGAGAAGAGAGCTGACCGGCAAGTGTAGGGTAGGGTTTGTGACAGAATGTATGTATGAGAACTGCCTGCCTGCCTGCCCACAGGGAAGTGTCGTGCGTTTATGAATGATATATATATATATATATATATATATATATATATATATATATTAGAGAGAGAGAGAGAAAGAGAAGGACGTTCATATTTTATTTTACAACCGAGTTACTTCAATTGATAAATTTTTGAAAGAGTGTATTACCTATATATACTGCGTGTGAATGCCTGATAAAGAGAGGTTTTGATAGTTGTGACTTGTGAAGACAAGATGCTGCTGTTGCTGAAGCTAGGGAAAGCGAAATGTATTGTTGCCAGCATTCCTTTGGTTTTGTTCCCTTGTGTAGGATAAGTATATATGCATGTATCATTTTTATTAATACGTATATATATATATATATATATATATATATATATTATTTTTTGTTGCCAGCATTCCTTTGGTTTTGTTCCTTTGTGTAGGATAAGTATACATGCATGAATCATTATTAATACAACAATGCTATTATCACATAAAAAAACGTTCACATAATTTATGTTCACATATACACACTTGTATATTATGGACTTTCGCCTGACATGTGGGCCCCAAAAATATATATATGTATGTATGTGAATATTATGTGTACCATCATTATGTGATAATAACATTATTTTTATTAATATATTAACGTGGTCTATGCATGTCGTCTTGTGGTGACCAAACTGATTGAGACCTTGGAGGACCTAGCTAGCTTCTAAAGACATTATTTGATTTTGACTAATATAATAATTAACTAGTTTAATTCTTGTGTAAGGCACAAATTATTTTAATATATATTAATAAATAATAATAACTATAACATTAAATATCTTAAAACAAAATAAATTTTTATTAATTATTGTTTGTACCCAAAAATGGCCACCCACGGGAGCTAATGAAAAAGTGACAACTCATAAGAATTGAATGTTAGATTGTCTATATATATATATATGATTAAACTTCTAATAATGAAGCTGGAAGGGGCGAATTAAACTAAGCAAATTTATAGTGATGATTTTTAAAATCACTATAAGCATAGAAAGTTCGAAGTTTTTATACTATAACGACGAAAAAAAATCGTAGTATATAAGGTTTCTTCTTGATTCATTCCTCCAATTCTTGGAGAGAAATGGACTATATGTATATATCTGTGGTATGTATTATCTGATCGAGTTATGACGACGGATTTTTTGGGCTATGGCGATGGTTCACTCGTCGTCGTAGTCGAAATATATAATGACGGTTTATATAAAAAACCGTCGTCATCATTATCTACTGCACTATTTACACGTATCATATATATATATATATATATATATATATATATGAGGTTCCATCACGATGTAAGAATTCTGTGTGGAGCAATATAACACTTTTTGGTCTCATTGAAATTTGGTTGGAGATAAAAAAAATAAATCAACAGCCAAAAGAGAGTTGCTTCCACGTGGCCGGTTCTTTGTCAGATGGAAACCCCTATATATATATATATGTGTGTGTGTGTGTGTATGTAGTAAAAAAGAGAGTTCTTCCCGTGAACTGGGTTGTTGTAGATGGAACCCCTATATATATATATATGTGTGTGTGTGTGTGTGTGTGTGTGTGTGTGGTAGTGGAAACTTGGAATATTTGAGTGCTTACATGGCAAAACAACATTTGAATAATTGATGCTCTACATGACAGTGAAACTTTGAATGTTAGACTGCCTACATGACAGGTAACCTTTGGATATTTGACTGTCTAAATGTAATATTAATCTGTGACATTAAGAGAAATAAGAATAAAATAGAACAATAAAAAAATGAATAATTATTGGGATATTTTCTAATGATAGAATTGAGATAATGAATCTAGTTGTTAGGGCTAAGATGTAACCCTAGGGACTGGCGTACCCCTTAATGAAAGAAACCTTATCTGTCCAGGGTTGAGATAATGCCATAGGGACATTGATCTTAATGAAACCTATCTTAAAGGAACCTTATATATACAGGGCTAAGTTATCCTAGGGAAACCACATTGATGAAATGTATCTTAATTGAATCTTAATGCAAAGTCTCCAAAGGGAGAAAGATATATGAAGCTATAACATATCTTGGGCCTTACCCTAAGAACCTACTGAAAGAGACAATGTCCCTAGAAAACCTATCCTTCCTAAAAGAAGGGGAAATGTGAACACTTGATAACCCTATAAACCTGTATCGATAATTCTATATACGTACCAAGCTTTCATGCACTGATATCACCCATGAATGTTAAGGTGAGGCTGGGACTCCATTCCCAAATACTGGCTTATAGGGCACGTACTCTCCCATAAGTGATATCTAGGGAAACCCACTAAGACATTGCTTGATGGGGAAAACCCCCTAATGTTTCATGAATGGCTAGGCATTAACCCAAGACACGGGCTTGTAAGCCAATCCTCTACTAGTGATGGAATTGTTGGGCATGAACCAAAGACACATATATGCTTATGGGGGCAATCCCTCATAAGTGATGGAACCCAGGGCGAGACCAAACCCTGAGGTATGACAAATCTGGGTAATGTTCCTTGACAGAAAACATAAGGGCTCATCTATGAGTAAGGATGTTAATCCAAAGAGATTAGTAAAAGAAATCTAGAGGGTGAAGCTGAAGTCCGCTCTAGTCTTAGAATGATATTGAGAATATATCGGATATATGCTTTGCTACTAATATTTCTCTCTAGAATTATACAGTGATCCTCAAGGAAAGTGCCTCATGATCTTGATGAGGTGGAGATTTAATTAAGTCAACCATTGCACTTGTGGAAGATCTGGCCATTAACCAAGGTGGCACCTCCTGAAAAAGGTAAACCCAAAAACAACCCCAACAATCATTAGTTATATAGCTCCTTTAATCTATTTTGGAATAGAATATATTATGGATGGGCTAGTTATTATTATAGATATTTATTTGTAATTTTGTAGAATTTATGAAAAATAAATTTTATATATATATATATATATATGAAACTTAAGGCATGCCTTGAACAAATTGGCTAAGATTATATAATAATTTCAATAAAATTGATCATATAATTTTGCATAACATTTATAATAGAAATTTTTTATTTATAAAATTGTAAAATGAAAACTTAATCCTAAAAGATATAGTTAATTATGTCATCGTGTTTATTAAGTAGTTTTAGTCAAATTTAATTCTGACATAATATTAGATTCTTTTATCTAATAAGTACTATAATATAACTATGAACGTATACTATTTTATTTTTGTTACAGAATATCATCAATGCATTTTACATGAAAAGCATGACCATACAATATAGTACATGAAAATAAAACTATAATAAATTAGAGTAATTCTGGGGCGACCGGTTTGGCGATCGTTTGATTCTTATTTTTTTTAAATGTCTCCCAAATAATGTATAAGATTTATTGGAACTAGAATTTTTATAGAAAAAAGTATTTTGGAAAAAAATGTTTTGGAACTATACAGACATATTTTTTACATGTATCTAAATGATATCCAAAATACTTATTTTTGTAAAAAATCTAGTTCCAATAAATTTTATAAATTATTTGAGAGACATTTAAAAAAAAATAAAAAATCAAACGGTCGGCAAACCGGTCGCTCTAGACTTTTTGAATAATTAATATCGTGATTCAAGTTCTAAAACTACACAAATTAGTTAGGAGGAAAGTCAACTAAGCTAGATTTGTTTTGTACTCCAATCCCATGTAGAGAGAATAATAAACAAATAAAAATTAATCTCAAAGGGTTAGGGGAGGGTAAATGAGATAAAAGCATTTCCGTGTGTGAGACAAAATGCTTTCACTTTAAATTGTGACTTGTGGTTGTGGCTGCCTGCATATATTACAACAACACTGCCTTTTTCCTTTTTGACTTATTACGTGAAATGATATAGTTTGGATTTTATTACGTCTTTTTATAGAACAAGTCAATGCTTGTTTATTTCACACACTTCGAGATAAGATTAACTTTCTAAAACAAAAAAACTGGCCGACTTGGTGAATAAATTATAATCTATTAAAGAATGTATGATTTATATATTTAGGTAGTAATATTTGGGTTTTTAATTTTTAGTTTCGATAAAATGTATCTCAAATTATATATGATATTAAATAAATCAAATAGTATTGTAAGATAAAATAAATTATAAGATATTTATTTAATTCATATAATAATAGCATATTATTTAAAACACCATTTAAGATAAAATAAAATTAAGACTTCCAACATTATAAAGAGACTAATTACGCTTATGTACCCCAATAAAAACAAAAATAATCCATTAAATTTAATTTGAATTCTCTTAATTATTCTTAGAATTTGCTCTAAACATTCTTTGCCAAAATACTTTATATATATATATATATATATATATATATATATATATATATATATATATATATATGAGAAAGGATCAAAGTAGAATTCTTAAATAGCGAGAATACTTTTAAATAATAGAATTTTATCAAAACAGCGTAGTTTTGATAAGACGCAGATGGCATTTTTTGTAAATGTGGTGGCATGGTATTTACAAAAATGCCTTCATCTTATCAAACCACGCTGCGCTTTTGATAAAGTTCTATTATTTAAGAGAGTTCTACTACTTAAGAAGCTCACTGATCCTCGTCTGATCCATATATATATATATATATATATATATATATATATATATATATATATATATATATATGAAGTTCATTTCTCCAAATGAATCAAAAAACGAACCGCTATGTAAAAACTTTATATGATATAAATGACGAAAAAATTATCGTTATAAATAGGTTCACTTTTAGTTCGCTGTTTAAAGTTCATTGAAGAAGGGGACCGTGTGTGTGAATATTTATATATATAATAAACTTATAGGTTGAGGTTTTCTTGGATTTTTTCTCCCTTCGTAGGTTTACACGTAATGGTGTAAACGAGTCGAACTGAACCGAATAGAGAGATGTTCGAACTTGACTCAAAAAGTTAAATTCATACTCGGATTCAAATTGTATTTGAAAATTTTTACTCAGATTCAACTTGACTAGAATATTCATTACTCGAATTCGATTCAATTCGGATCAAATTATATTTAAACTACTCATGAACTTCGAATTCAAGCTCGAATTTGAGTCACCGCATAATAACTAGCTTTATAATAAATATAATTATAAATTGAATTTATAATTTTATGTAAAAATGAGAAAATATATTTACAATTACACTTTACAAATATAAAATCTCAATTAAAAATAAAAATAAAATAAAATAATAATTAATTATCCTAATTTGATTTAACTTTGTATATATTATAAGAGAATGTATCAAGTATCTAATCAAATATGTATCAATTGAGTATGTATCGAATCATAATCGTGAATTCGAGTAGTTTGAATCTTAAATGAATCGAGTACTATAACCTTGCTCAGATTCTACTCGTATCTTTATTTGAACTATTATTTATGCTTAAATTTAAATCATATTATTAACGAATTCGAGTCTTGCTAGAGCCGAGCTCGAATTGAGTTCTGAACTGTTTGGTTCGATTTATTTACATCCTTATTTGCACGTGATACGGTGTAATTGTTTGTTGACGAGGAGGTTTGTTGGTGGGCCTCTTTGAGTGGGCTTTGGTTTGTTGGGCTTGTTGTTTGGTCTTTGCTAGTTGGCGATGTAAGTGTTTTGGTTTGTTTTTAGTTTTATTGTTTGTTTGTTGAGTCTTGTATTAAAATAGTCCATAAGCAATAGTCTTTGTTGAGTGTGTTCGTATTTAATTAGAGTCCCAAGTCCCGACCCATAAGCGATAGGCTTTGTTTCATCGAATTGAACTTCTTCCTCTTGCCTATAACGACAGATATTGTAGTGCAACAAAATTTGTTGTCAGTAAATCTTCATTTTAATTATATGTTGATATTGTACCTGAAACATTTGTTGAATCAAGTTTTTATCGTTTATATATTTAAAAAAAAAAAACTTGTTATGTATTGTCATAAATTTTTATTTCGAATTACAATTATAAAATGTATAATATATAGAATTATAAAAATATCTCACTTATTATACATTTTTTTTAAAAATATTATCATTGATACTTACTTATTGACGTGATTGAGAATCAAAAAAGCAAACACAAATTTTGCAATTATATGTCATTCCCCAAAATTTGTGAACCACCCATCGGCCCTAAATACTATCAGAAAAAGTAGCTGTCAATTGCCAATTGGAGGAGTCTTCCAGCCGCTGGTTGGGTTAAGCAGTAATCACTATAATCTTTGGAAATTTTTAAATGGGCTATGCCAGCTGGTGATGAAGGTAAAGCCTCCATTTTCATGAGCCACTACACTCCTATCTATTAATTAAAATAAATAAATAAATAAAAGAAGAGAAAAAATTAACTTTAATAGGGTAAACTGAAATGTAAAAGAGAATAATAATACATATATATTCTTTTCTTAACACTGATAAATACTCATCATTCTTGTACAACAGACTCTCATCATGCTCACAAATTTTGGATTATTAAAATCCAATGATTCAAGTTCCCCTTAACACTTCTGTTTGTGAAAACAAGTTTCATAGAGAAAAGAAAAGCAAAAAATAAAAAAATCACAAAGGAATTACTATATTCTGCCCTCTTCCACGTTTAGGAAACAAGAATCTCCCGCTGGAAAATGATCTTTTCATCCCAACAGGACTTGCAACACAATGCAAGACTCTGTTCCTATGGCTACACTTGCTCATTTCTGCTACCCGCATTTTTGATGATCCAACGTCGCCCTGCAGGATTTCACACTCCTCTTCTTCTTGATTAATGCATATAACATCCGCTATTGAAACCCGGTTTTGGCATAAATTACTCATAGATACTGATCTTCTAATGTGTTGATATTCAACTTCCCTAATCTCAATTATAGTATCCCTCTGTTCTGAATTTCCTAAATCACTAAGAGCTCTTGTCGGAGTCTTTGGAACACTATCGCCTTGCATAATTTCTTCTTCGCCAACATCAGTGTCGATATCAGTACTTTCTCTGTGGCCATGAGAAAATATTTCATTGCTCGCAGGAGATTCTGTCACTGGAGGAGGTAGCTGAAGCGGCAAAGCATTAACATGAGCAATGTTAGCTCGACAAAGAGGGCAATTCGAGTGGGATCTTAGCCATGTATCAATGCATTTTACATGAAAAGCATGACTGCATTTTGGTAAAAGCCTCAAGTTCTCACCTTCTTGAAATTCACTTAGACAAACAGAACAATCTGCCCCTTCAATCAAGCCCTCGCCTTTCTTGTACTTGCACACTGTAATAGATTTGATCAAGGCCTCGTCTAAACCATTATTAGCAACATGCCAGGGCTCATGGTTTAAAGGGTCTTGATTTTCTTCCAATTCCACACTAGGGTCATGATTTTCTCTTCTTCTAGCTGAATCCATGTTCCCACAGAACTTGGAGATTATGGCATAGTAACTAACAAGGAGGAAAGCACTTGCCAGAATTCCGATGATTGCTATAACAAGAGGTGAAAAGCTGGGGCCTGAACTATCGTCGGAGAATTCAAATGGTGGTGGAGGAGGGTAAATAACATAGCACCATTGTGGGCAGTATATACTACAAAAACCCTGTGAGCAATCTTTGGTGTTCATATACGGTACCCAAGGTTTTGGGTTGCCTAAAGACCCCATGGCAAATATTAAACACCACTTTAGGACATACTTACTTCCTATTTAACATAATATATGAAGAACAGTTTCTTCTTTCTACTAGAAAGATAAAAGAAATCTCACATAATTAAAACTTGTGCTGCAAATTTATGAGCTTATAGGCAATCTCAGTAGAATATGGTATCATACTTGTGGCATCACCCTGCCATAAAAGAATATGACAAAAAAAAAAAAATCAATCAATACAACGGTAAAAAAATACCTTAGAACTTTTTTAGATTGGCTGGCCTCTGATTTGGAGAGAAGGGAGATTGGGAATAATTCTAATAGTGGTTAGCAGCATATAAGCATAGTTTTAAAGCAAATCAGGGCTTGAGAAGGCTTTACGAGCAAGTAAACAGAGAGAGTGAGAGAGAGCTCTTGGGATGAATAATTGTTGAAGAAGGGTGGTAAAGGGAGAGCCAGAGGCAATGCCAAAGGAAGCTTAGATGGAAAGCAGAGGGAAAACAGGAAGACAAGGTGGCTTGATGGTATTCCTTTTTCTCCTTTTCTTTTCTTTTCTTTTCTATTCTTTTTCTTTTCTCTAACTTGCTTTCTTGGAGATAATGGTTTGTTGACTAAGGTTGTCATGTTGGTTGGGAATTTATCAAAGTAATCAATGCTTTAAAAATTGTTCAAGTTAGTTGCAGGTAAAGTTAATATATGCATGAAACAAGGCCTACTTTATATATATATAAATAAGAAAATGAAATCCACATATATAACATACCCAAAAAAAAAAAGACTTGAATAGCAGATTAGACTTAAAATTATACTCTGGAAATATCCGGGCATTGTTTAAAGTTTAAACTTTAAAAAACTACCCTTCAAGAAAAATACTAAGTTTTGAGGCTGATAAACCTAAACTAAAGGCTATGGAATTAGGAACCAATCTAACGTAACAAAGTAATTAAGCTTAAATCTAGGATTAAGAGTTTCATATGGAAAATATAAATAAATTAAAGATGCCGGAGAAGCATAAGCAAAAAGTGGTAAAGAACTGTCAGGAAGATTATGATATAATCATCATTTGATATTCTCTTCATGAGCATCTAAGTGGTCCTGTTAGTGGGATTATAGTAATGGGCAGTAGATGCCCATTACAAGAGCAGTAACATATATTCCATGTATAATCTATGTTCTTTCAGGTGAAGAACTAATATTTGCTTGTTAAACTAAAGTTAGACCAAGCATAATTTAGTGGATTTTAGAGCACACTCTTGTACCTCTTCAGAAAGACTTAATAGTCTTCAAATACTGGAAAATAGAGTGTAAAGTTTAAAAATGTTGAAACAGTATCTAAACCACATACTGTTTATCAAGAAGAATCTAAGATATTACTTTCTTGAAGGAGTAAACGAGGAGTCAAAAATTGCAGTCAGCCTCTCTGTCTCTCTCCACCATCTTTTCTTATCTCCTCTTTCTCATTTTCACTTTGTCAGTGGTCTCCAACTTTACAAAGTCCCCCACCCCACCCCACCCCACCCCACCCCACCCCAATCCAATCCTTTACCAACTTGTCTAAAATTTGAAGTATACTTTTCTCGTATTTTCACAAGTTGCCTCTCATGACTATCTTTTTTCATTGTATAATACTTGGTTGGTTAAAACTGTTAAAAATCTTTTTAAAAAATTCTCCAGTTATCTCCAATTTTCTCCTAAAAAAATTCATTATCATCATTACATAATCTCCAGTTATTACGAATTATTGCTATGCGAGATATCATAAATCATTTACTGGAATCATAACTAGGTGTAATATAATTGACAAGAAAAGGAGGCTTTGAATGATCAAATCCTGAGCCGGTTTGTCTCAATAATATAATAGTGGGTTATCTTAGTTTATTCATAGACTCATCAAAAATGTCATTTTATTTGAGGTATTAATGATAGCAGTTTGAGTCCATATATACACATCCAAATATTCCACACTGAACTGTTAAAAACTCAAAAGAACAGATTTAAAGTTGAAGGTGTTACCAAGACGAAAATGATTATTGACAGTATTGATACGGAATCGCAACAACAGATTTTTTGCAGGTTATTTACTATGAATGAAGTGAAAATATTGAAACAGTAAAATGGAATGTTTATATAGAACTCAATAATTACAGATATTGTGCTTTACAAGAGGCGAGCCAGGTTTTGATCTTAAAAAGGGACAAGCTTTAAATAATCAATTAATACTAATATACTATTCCTTAATTAAGTTGAAAGCATTCAACAGGGAGTAGTAGATTGTCATGCTCAACATAACCACTCGTATAAAAGCTTATTAAGTTATTAGATAGAGTGTATATCATACTTAACACTCTCCTCAAATGCAACTTAACTTTTTATAGAGAATGAAAAAATTAAAGTGCATTTGCTCTATTAAATTAATATAAAGACAATTGTGTATCATTTGCACTTTGAACTTTCGAATGACATTATTCAATGTATAGTTGTTGACAAGGTCTTCAGTTATACATTGTGGTTGAGACTTTGCCTCATCAACTAACCAGAACATATCCTCAACATCAAACAAAGACTAAGATATTTCGAGGAAAGCAACATCTGTAGACTTATAACCTACATTTAAAAACAAATACCTTTAGGTAAGTACTTGTACACTACACTCAAGTTTTTTGCTCAAGGAAAAAAAAAACCTACATTTAAAAGTGAAAGTCATAATACTGACTTCAACTTGCACTCATTTCCTAACAGGGGAATTCAAATAACCTATCTAATCACGCATCATTTCCTTTGCTGAATTGTATCATTTCAGTCAGTTTTGTCATTTGTGGGATACAGATCCTTCTTTCAATACAGAACTATATACAATCCTAAAAATCAAATACCTTTAGACAATTACTGTTCGAATTGTACTCTTGATACTTTAGTGTAAATTGAATGCTACTACTGATATTCAGCATGAAAAAATACAACATTCTTTCAATCAGAAACTTGAGAAGGTAAAGAATGGTTTTGTTAATTGGTGCTGTAGTGTGAAGACTGCAACAAAAAATACAAAATGAGTAATTACCAAGAGCATGACAATTGTCCTCATTCAATTCACATCCAAACAAATACCTTATCAATGAGCTATCAATAGGTAATGCTAAAAAATATTAAGTAACAACAAAATGTACTACATATAATAAATAATCTTTACAAATGTAAACAGTACAGGTAACATATAACATTCACACTTGATGAAAAAGTTAGTAGATACATGAACAGTTAATTTGGAGTACTCACAAAGAGTGCATTTACAGTAAATGCAAAATTGTCGTGACCATAATGCTCTTCATTAGCTTCTTGTGCACATTGAGGTGAAGATATTTGCTATTGCCTCTTTATCCATCAACAACAAATCAAGAGGCCCAAATAGTTTATTCTGAACTATGACTCTTCAAGTTGTTCCTCAGAAGTATTTTCCTCTTTACTTTGAGCTTCACCAATGCTTTTTTGACTAAATTTCAAACTAATTGGCCTGCCCAACAGTTCCTGTATTAGAAAGGTAAGGAAAGAACAAAAAATTAGTTCTTCCTTATCAACCTCACATAGACATAGTATCACATAAATTTGAAAGAAATGAATCCATGTATAAATATTGCATGTAGCGAAACAAAATAGAGCAAACAAATTATGATATCTACAAATACATACTAATAACACCATATATGTATTATATATGGTGCAATGGTAAAGCCCATTGTCAGGTGATGTGGTAAATGCTCAAGCTCACAAGCATGACTGTCGTTTGAATATGAGGACAATCATTGTGCACATAATGTCAAAGGATCCAGTGCATTACAACCTCAGTTCACAGGGTCCAGACTCTTCAGGCTGCCTAATGGTTTCTTACATATAGCCCAAATGTAAACATACACCAATTGCTCAAATTGTAAGTTACAAGTATACAACAGTTTATGTATGTAATAAGAATTAGGGGCACTGCCAAGCACGTAAGTGGAATGTAACATAAATCATCACAAAAAATTGAAAAGTACAGTTCCTTGCCAAGTAGAGTAGAAGATACCCAGCACAAAAATGAAATGTAACATAAAAACTAAATCAACTTACCTTCCCATTTAAATCAGAAATTGCAGTCTCTGCTTCCTCCGTTGTAGCAAATGAGACAAACCCATAGCCAGCAGATCTTCCCGAAGGAGTATCAAAAACAACCCTAGCTGAAATTGGACTAAAGTTGGCAGCAAAAAAATCTTTGAGATCATTTGATCTCACTTTCCATGCAAGATTGGACACATACAGCTTATGACGTGTCTCTCCAGGTGGTGGGCCAGGAGGCGGAGGAGGTGAAGGTTTCTTGAATCTCTTTGCAAACTCTACCTTGATAATCCTACCTAACATTTCCTGGACCGCAGAAGAAATTGAATGTAATAGAGATGTCACCATATCGTAGGCAAAAGAAAATGGAAATTTATATAACCTCCATCCAGCAATGAATGTCACAACTGAGTTGTACTTATGGGGTGAAAATGATTACAATGTTAACTTTAAATGAATGTATTTCTTTTCCAAAATGATTATATCTTGCCCATAAAAGTAATGGAAACAAAATATCATTTGTTGGGGGAAAATACAATCGTTTAGAATTACTTTTGCAGTTTGCAATCATTCACAGTCAAAAAATAAAATCCATTAGTTACATTCATTACAGGATGGAGAGAATACTTACATATAACTTAACTAGGAAATGCAGTTAACATGATCAACAAATACTTATGCTTACATAAAAAAAAACATTATATCTTTGAGCCTTCATCTTCCGGACTTCTATAGAGCAATACCAAGGACACGGAACTATTTTATAATAAAATTACCATTTTCCTCTACTTTCTTCCAACAATATTACCCTTCCACCTAAGCTGCTTACATTAAAATGGAAGCTCGGGTAATGCAGGGAGGACTATAATCTAGAGTGTGTTAGTCCCCTCTAGGATACTTCAGCTCCTTAAACAATCATCGACCAACTATTAGTGGCAACTTATCCATATAATTTGGAACAGAGGGCATAATTCCATTAATAATTAGTTATAGCAGCCAAGACTCTGCAAATTCAGTGGATTTTCATATACAAGAAATAGGTAACTCTGCATAAATTTAGTGGATTATACTGTTTAAATTAATTGTATGACAAAAGCAACTAAAAAAGAATCACCCAAAACAGCAATTCACATACATAAATACACTAAATAAAAAAATCAACCCAGTCAATGTAATCTTAAGAACAACCAACTCACATGAGAGTCAAATTTTTCGACAACGGAGTGAGCCTCTTCCCCAGAAGCCATCGTGACGAATGCATAGCCTCTGCTCTTCCCACTTTTCTGCTTGATAATCTAAAATTTTCAACCAAAAAAAAAAAACCAATATTCATCAAAATCACCAAAAGTACATAACTGAATTCTTTTGTTTAAGTATGTGAGATAATGTTCAGAGTTAGAGGGTCGAGAACCTCGACATCTATGACAGCTCCACATTCGCTAAAGATGTTCTTGATATCAGCAACAGTGAAAGACCAGGGCAAATTGAAGACAAAAAGCTTTCTCCTTTGATCTTGTTGCTGGGTTTCCTCTTCTTTTTCTTCTATTTCTGCCTCCTGAACTGATGTGCACACTTCAAACCTCCTTAATTTTCTTGAATGGTTGGAGGAGGACAGAAGAGGGAATTTAGGGATAAAAGGGAGAAATTGGAGACTAGTGGATGGTGAAGCTTTAGGGCGTAAAGGGGGTATGGATGATGAAGGGTAGGAGCAGGAGAAAGAGAATGTTGTTTCTAGTGTCGCCATTTCTGTGGATGACTCAAGAAAAGAAGGAAGGTAACTGAAAGAGAAAAGATATCCCGGGGTCAAAGTGGTCATTTAATGCATTTCTATCCATTTTTTGTGGGCTGGGCGCGGTTTCGTCAGTTCAACCAACATTCTTGCTTAGCCCAGTTGTAGTTTTATTCGGATTGGTTCTAGTTTAAGTGAATTTTAGATTATAAAAAAGTTGAAAAGCTCAATTTAAAAAAATTATATATTTCACAAAGCAAATAATGATAAGATTTCTCTAACATGATTTCAACAATTTATTCAAATATCAAATTTTAATTACAAAAATATCAATTCTCATATTTATATAATACATAATTATATTGTAATTTGATTTTATTTAATATTATTAAACTATAATACATATAATTTATTTTATATTAAACTTCTCCAACTTCCTAAAATGATAACTTCACCAAATTCGCATGAAAATTTTAAATACAGCTAGTCAATGGCATAAAAACCTAATGTCTCATTTGTCACATTTTAACACATTTTAAATTTGGACCATAAAATAGAGAATTCATTTATTTAAAATGAAAAGGACTCTAGTCCAGAACGAACTTTCTCTTTGACGATTTAGGTCTACAGATATTAAGTCATGACATATTAGTTATACTTTTAATACTTTTTAAGTATCATAAAAAGTGTTTTATTTATACATATTAAAAATAAATTTTCTTTTTTCTTTTATGTTTAACCTTAAATATAAAATTTTACAGTCTACGTACTAGTGATAACAGGTTGTTGAACTTGATAAGGTTATATCATTTTATTCTTAAATGTATACAAACATTTAAGAATAGATCCCAAGATGTATACAAACATTATGAGTAGTTTTTTAAGTCATGAGGGGCACAAGTGCTAGCACTAATTTTCCTACTTCTTTTCCTTTAATTTATCAACTTCCCTCGCAAATTATTCCCTTTGCAAAAAGTTGAACTAAAGTGATGTGAAAATTGGACCAAAAGCTCAAAACTTCCCCTTTAAAAGTCATCATTATTTGCTTTAGTAGCTTTCACAGATCCAAGGTAAGGAACAACACCTTATGGGTTGGATACCAAAACTCTTAACATCATCATATCTATTTTTCAACCTCAATCATCCCTTCTCTAGCTAGCTACATGCACTCTTATTTTTCTTGCTTGTAATTATAACATATATCCATATATACTCCAAACAGATCTAGTTCCTTTTCCCTCAAAATGGCACTAAGTAATAATGTAATCGGAGCCATCAACTTCATAGCCATGCTCCTCTCAATTCCAATAATTGGAGCTGGGATTTGGCTAGCAACTGAACCTGATAATTCTTGTGTCAAATTTATACAATGGCCAGTCATTATTTTGGGAATCTTGATCTTGGTAGTAGCTCTTGCTGGCTTTGTAGGAGGGTTTTGGAGAATTCCATCACTTCTTATATTTTACCTTATTGCCATGCTTATACTTATAATATTACTTGCATGTTTGGTGGTTTTCATCTATATGGTCACCGTTAGGGGCTCCGGTCATAGCGAACCAAGCCGGGCTTATTCGGAATATCACCTTGATGACTTTTCCGGCTTTCTTCGCCGTAGAGTTAGAAGCTCTTATAAGTGGGATGGAATAAGAAGTTGTCTCAGCTCTACAAGTATGTGTGCCGAGTTGAACCAGAGTTATCGCATGGCTCAAGATTTCTTTGATGCACACATTACTCCATTGCAGGTACATGCACTTTTAAAATCCTTACTTAATTTGTATGAACGTACGGTTAACTTAACAGCAAAAGTGACTAAGGTTTGCAAGATTAATTATGTTCTTTAGTTCAAATATTATTTAGTAATGTAATTTGTGCAATAATTTGTTTTCCAAATTTTCTCTTTTTATTGTTCATCTTTAATTTAATTCTGAAAAGGAAACGATTAAAATTTCTTGAAAACACATAAAGTTAATGTCACCTTCTGCCTCACTAATCAAAATGCACTGTCATTGTATAATTTTTTTCCAAACACACTTTAATTATTCCTTGTTTTTGTGTTTTAATTAATTAATTTCTTAACAGTCGGGATGCTGTAAGCCACCAACGCAATGTGGGTACACATTTGTGAATCCAACGTACTGGATTAGTCCGATAAACAATGCAGCGGATGTGGATTGCTTGCAATGGAGCAATGAGCAGACGCAACTATGCTATGCATGCGATTCATGTAAAGCTGGATTACTAGCAAACCTCAAGAAAGAATGGAGAAGAGCAGACATAATATTGCTCATTACTCTTGTGGTTTTGATTAAGGTGTATTTGATAGGGTGTTGTGCCTTTAGGAATGCTAAAACTGAAGACCTTTTCCGCAAATACAAACAAGGTTATACTTAACAATATTGTAGTAGCTAGCTAAGTAGCTAGCATAAAATTAAATTAGTAGTACGTGGTATAACTAGGGTTTGCTTGATATATCCTTTGCCAAAATTAAAGTCAATTTCGATGTCTCCATCAATTTTTTGTTACGTTTCTAATGACTAATTAATTAATACACTTTAACTTAATAAGTGAAAGATCAAATTTTGCTAGTTTTAAAAGATACTCACTGATCATACTCGTATTTGAATTTGTCATGTATACAATTCTCTCTAAATTAAAAGGTTTGAACATAAATGATTGTTAAAATAATATACGATCATCAAAAGAATGGATCTAACAAAAAATTGAATTGAATATTTATGCATGCGTCACCTCTTTGAATATTAATTTTAATCTATCTCTTCAAGATATTATTATATCCATTTTGTTTGATATTCAGTGATTTTTTTATATATAATTTGTTGGGTATCAGTTTTCATCTATTTCCGGTTAAAAAGTGAAATTGGTAGGTATTGTTGCAGGGCTCCATGAGGACTTAATTAGTACTGGAACATTATTGAAAAAACAGGTTGTAATCGTGATTTGCGGAGCAGGTTGGCAGGCACCGAAAGTCCGTAGCATTTTGATGGTGCAAGGAAGAATCTCGAGGTGATAAGATAACCGAGACTTTACCTTCTACTGTTACTAATTTGCATGTACCATTGCAATGGATGTGCAGCCAACATTAGCATTAGCATGAAAATAATAATATACATAATTTTCTAATGATAATTATCTTCTTCTTCTTCATTTTTTTTTATAATTTTATAAATCAAACTTATGTCACTTTGGGATGGGTATCATAGTCAAGGCCCACTTGTAATGAAAGCTCCATTTAGTAAGAGTTAATCGGACATGGAAACATACAGTTGAGGAGTCACGTCAACCGTTTGTGTGAGGTATGGGATAGTGCAATCGTCCTATAAATGGACAACTTTGCACACCCATGTGAGTTAACCCCCGATTAAGGGCGTAAACGAACTGATTCGATCTGAGTATTGAGTTGCTCAAATTTGGTTCACAAAATTCAAAATTTATCGAAGATTGTGACGCCTTTTTAAAATTAGGTATACATCACCCATCTTGGGTCGACACTTACGTAGTGATGTAATTTAAAAACAACTTATTAACATATAACTGTCAGCAGTATAATACGACATAAAGCGTGAGTTTAAATCTGAATATCGTCTACTTAGATATTATACAAACTCAAATAAAAGTCCTCATTCTGATTATTATCACACTGATTTTACAGAATAGTGAGGACTACTAATCTTATCTTGAGGACCATCACTCGTTTCCGACTCAAATCTCAAATATATATTATCATTTCACAGAAGAAACGGTGATGAAAGAAAGGGAAATTCAAATAGCCCAAAGAAGAAATATTATGACTAAGATAATGCGAATAAATTATCAATAGTCTTGATAATGTTAAAGCGATAAAATACAATAGACAATAGGTTTAAGCTGCGGACGGAATCTGTGATCCATTAAAAAAGTCAAGTAGAAAATAAAATCTACTATCTTTTAGGTTTAAAAGGTTTTTCATCATTTGTTTATAGTGAGACTAAACTTTAATAAATATTTCACATCATCGAATCACCTCGCACTACTGGCCGAGGATATTCTTTTAAGTATCGCGACCACAATTATAAATGCTGCTACTGGCCGAGAATATTTGTGTATTCATTAATGGTCGTGATCATGCCAACAATTTGTCCATCAATGCACTACTGACCACCGAGGATTTTTATCACATCATTTGTAACATTACGGCCATGATTACACCAGAATAATAATCTTCGTCGTAAATAATCATACCAAGTCCATCTATGCACTACGTGCCATGAGATGACTTTCAAAAAAAAATATAAACATGAGGATGATGACAATGATATAAGAATTGATAAAATAAGTTCAAGAATTATTTTATCCAGGAATTATTAACGTCAAATTGTCGGCGATAATCTTTGTTTTGTAGAGTAAAATTCAAGAATGATCGGAAGAATATTTCCATGAAAGATCTTTGGATGAAACGCAAATATCGAGGATATTCTACTAATTTCATGGAGTATAGAAGTCGAAGTTTTAACCATTTGGGTATAATAAAGAATGGAATAACAAAAGAAATCACCATGCATGCGATAATCCGCATGACGAGTTATTCCAACGAATAATAAATAACGGAACCGGGTGAGGTGAAATTCATGCAAGCAGGATGTTCCAATGAGAATAATAAAGATGGAACGGATCCAGGTGTAAAACACATGATAGGATATTCCAGCGAGAATAATAAAGACGGAACCGGTCCGGTAAAAACGGTGAAACACATGCATGCAGAGGATGTTCCAGCCAGAATAATAAAGAGGCGGAACCGGTCAGGTGTAAAACACACTTGACAGGATGTTCCAATGAGAATAATAGAAGAATGTCACCAAGTATAGGTAAACCAATTTATACGAGTTATTCCAATGAATAATAAGCGATGGAATAACAACAGTTCTCTTCGTGAATAAGAAAGAATAACACCCCTTACATTTGGTAGGAGATTGAATCTGCTGACGGTGTAGTAACAAAAATACTCTTCTTCTTTCTCTTATTCTCTATACTTTCTCTCTCTATAAGCTTGAATGAATTAAGTGAAAATAATGAAGCCCTAGGCCTCTATTTATAGAAGATTTCTAGCTTAGCACTGCTTAGTGTGAAAAGGCGAGTGGCTTGACAGTTTGGTTTGGCCTTTTGTAATGTGAAACGACAAGTGGTTCGGCCTTTGTAATGTGAAGCGACAAGTGGTTCGACGTCTGGTAAAGGTAATTACTATTAACGAAGGTAAATACTATTGACGAAGGTAAATACTATTCACAAGGGTAATTACTATTGACGAAGGTAATTACTTATTGACGAAGGTAAATACTATTCATAAGGGTAATTACTATTGTGAAGGTAATTACTATCGAATGAAGGTAAATACTATTCACAAGGGTAATTACTATTCGTGAAGGTAATTTCTTATTAATGAAGGTAAATACTACTATTGACGAAGAGACTCTTAGATGATGACATATGAGCCCCCATAAAATAATCAAACTTACCACAAATCATTTTTTTCATCAACACATATTTAATCTTTCAACAATTATTAATCATTTATAACTTGTCGTCTCAATTATTGATTTAATACTATAACATATTATACGGATGATCTTGTGACAATAATTGAATCAATAATATAAGAGATATGATGCACGCAATTCTTGTGTGATAATTGAAGCATATTGAGTGACTTCTCACGTAAGCATCGATAATCAATCTGTGTGTCTTTCTTATCTTACTCACAGCGTATCTTTGTACTTTTACACCGGGTAGTTCAGCGGTTTTAACGGTAACACCTCCGCCATAGTTATTTTTATAAAATATTTTTGTCGTTTTCTCAATCCAAACAATAATTTTGTTGTGGGATCCACCAATGATTGAGCCGTTTATACGAATATTCCTAAAAAAGAATATTCCCACAGACCAAACGAATATTTTATAACAACTTGCATACTTTGCAAAATTTATAAATATTACCCACAACTATAACATTATATCAAATTTATTCCATAATATTCAAAAATAATATTTATAGAAAAATTCATCTTTATTTATAAAAAGTTGGGGTCTTATAACCTCCCTTCTTATGAAATTTCGCCCTCGAAATTAGAAGTGCGATACTGGTATGTCGAAGAGGTAAGGATACCTTGATTTCATTTGATTCTAACTCCCAAGTCATTTCCTCAACATCGTGGTTCCTCCACAAAACTTTGACTTGAGGTATAACCTTGGAAGCGTAGAATATGTTCCTTCTTATCAAAATTTGAGCAGGAACCTCTTCATACGTCAAATCTTCCGCTATTTAAATGGGTTCTAACTTCAATAATATGGTTCGGGTCTTTCACATATTTACGTAACATAGATATGTGAAAAGCGTTATGAACACGAGACATATTTGGCAGAAAGCGAGTCTATAAGCCTGATTCCTACTCGATCGAGGATTAAAAATGGATAGATGAATCGAGGGTTAAGTTTTCCTCTCTTTCCAAATCTTGTAACTCCTTTCCATGGAGCAACTCTTAACAACACATGATCTCTATATCGAATTCCGCGTCCTTTCGATGAAGATCGGCATAACTCTTTTATCGATTTTGTGAGGTTTTTTATCGTTGTCGGATCGTTTGAATCTTTTCCGTAGTCATACGTACCAACTCCGGTCCCAACAACGTTGCTTCACCCACCTCATCCCAGCATACTGGAGAGCGACACTTTCTTCCATACAACGTCTCGAATGGAGCCATGCCGATACTTGCTTGATAAGCATTGTTGTAGGAAAACTCCACGATGGTAAGAACTTGTCCCAACTCCCCTTGAAATCAAGGACACGAGTCTTAATAGATCTTGAGAGTTTGAATAGTCCTCTCCGATTGTCCGTAAAATCGAGGATGATATGCGAGAGAGCTAAATCGTGAAAGTCTGTGCCCATAGCTTTTTGCAAACTAACCCAAAATCGTGAAGTGAATCTTGGGTCTCGATCGGAAACTATGGATCTACGGCATACCATGCGATCTTTACAATCTCGTTTATGTACATCTGAGCAAGGCGTTCAAGTGTATAAGTTTCTCGTATCGGTAAGAAATGAAAGCGAGACTTGGTCAATCTATCAACAATGACCCAAATCGCATCAATGCCTTGAGAAACCTTAGGAAGGCCGTGCTTGAAATCCATGGTAATGTGCTCCCACTTCCATTACGGAATTTCAAGTGGTTCTGATGGACCTTTTGGTACTTGATGCTCCGCTTTAACTTCGTTGACAAGTTAGACACCTTGAGATAAGCAGTATTTATCTCTCTCTTCATATTGCTCCACCAAAATGTATGGCGAATATCATGATACATTTTGGTACTCCGAGATGGATTGCAAATGGTGTGTTGTGTGCCTCCATCATGATATTATACTTTTAAATCGTTAGGAACACAAAGTGCGGAGTTGACTCGAAGTATTCCTTCTTCATCGATTCTTGCTTCCGGCATAGCACCTTCTTGCACTTTCTTCCTCATCGCATCGACTCTCAGTGCGTAGCTTGGCGACTTTAACTTTATCAATTAAAGTCGGTTCTACTCATATACTCGCTTATCATCACATGCGTCACAGAGTCTTTAATTCTATCTTCATCCTTTGCAAGTCACACAAAATGGGCCTTTGCGTTGACAATATCGCACTTTTCGTACTTGCATATGATTTTCTACTCGATCGTCGGCTACCACGTTCGCTTTTCGGGATGGTATTGGATGGTATGATCATAATCTTTCAGCAGTTCAAGCCAACGTCGTTGTCGCATGTTGAGTTCCTTTTGAGTGAAGAAATATTTGAGGCTTTTATGATCGTAAAGATCTCCACTTTCTCCCCATACAAGTAATGCCTCCAAATTTTAAGTGCAGAAGACAACGGTTTGCCAACTCTAGATCGTAGTAGGATAATTCCTCTCATATTCTTTGAGTTGTCATGAGGCATAGGCTATTACTTTTCCATGTTGCATGAGAACACATCCCAACCCTTTGCGAAGCATCATTGTAGATGACAAATCCCTCAAGGCGGATGGTATTGTCGAGCAGTCTTTGAAATAAGTCTCCTCTTGAGTTCTTGAAAACTCTTCTCACATTCTTCGCTCCAACAGAACTTTGTATCTTTCCAAGTCAAATTTGAGTCGATGGAATAGCGATTCGAGAAAATCCTTCCACGAATCTCAGATAATAACCATTAAGCGAGAAAGCTACGTGCTTGGTCTTTGATTTAGGTTGTTCCCGACTTTGAATAGCTTGATCTTTCTTTGGGTCAGCGGATATTCCATGACTTGATACCGCGTGCCCAAGGAATGCTACTTCTTCAAGACGAACTCGCATTTCTTGACTTGGCATAAAGCTTATATTCACGAAGCTTTTGGAGTGTCGACCTCAAGTGTTGCTCATGATCTTCACGGCTTTTGGAATAAATAAGGATGTCATCGATAAAGGCGACCACAAAGTGATCTAAATATTCCTTGAATACTCGGTTCATCATATCCATGAAGGCGGTGGGGCATTAGTCGATCAAAGGACATGACTAGGAATTCATAATGCCCGTCTTAGAGTTACGAAAGTCGTCTTTGGAATGTCGGTGGTTCTAATCTTCAATTGGTGATATCCGGAGCGAAGATCGATCTTTGAAAAGAATTTGGCTCCTTAATGTTGGTCAAACAGGTCATCAATACGTGGCAATGGATACCTATTTTTGATGGTGGCGTGATTGACTCCAGATAATCAATACAAAGTCGCATACTCCCATCTTTCTTCTTCACGAATAGAGCAGGAGCACCCCGAGGAGAAGTACTAGGGCCGAATAAAGCCGATGTCTAACAATTCCTGCGGTTGGGTCTTTAACTCACGAAGTTCAATAGAGCCATTCGATATGGGGCTTTGGAAATAGGTTTTGTCTGGGTTCAAAGTCGATACAAAATTCAATTTCACGCGCTTCTGGGGTAGGCCGGGGAAGTTCTTGAGAATCGTCGGGAAATTTATTAACAATAGGAATATCGTTTAAAAGCGGCGTATTTTTATTTAAATCGTGACATGAGCTAAGAAAGCTTGACATCCGATTTTTCAATAAGCGAATAGCTTTATGGCTTGAGATGATACCGTGATTGATTTTAATGGTTTGGTCGTTTGAATTAGCATAATAGGTTGATTAGAATATGAAAGCTAACAACCTTACGAAAACAATCAATTTTTGCATGATAAGTAGTTAACCAATCAATCCACAGAATCACGCGTCAAATGCAAGTATTTTTAATGAAATAAGATCGACGAGGTAATGTGAGGGTGCCGATTTGAACCAAACAAGACTTATAAGCGAGTGGATGTAATGAAGGTTTCTCCCAACGGAGTTTCCACGAGATAAGTCAAAGTCTAATTTCTCGAGTCAAATTTAATCGATGGCGTAAGTAGGAGAAATAAAAGAATGGGTAAACGGTATCAAATAAAGTATAGACTTCATTAGAGTTTATGATAAGCTTACGTGATGACCTCATTTCAGTTCCTTGCTCTTTGGGAGGTCTGACAAATGCTCTCTTGCTTGCTTCTAGGTTTTGAATTTTACGGGATGGCCTTTGGTGCCTCCATCCTATTTGAATTTGTCTTGATGGCGACAAAATCGAGCTAAGTGACCTTCTCTTCCACAATTATAACATGCTTTGGATGGCGTGGCGCTTGATTTTGGTGATGTGTCCCTCTCCTCGCATTTGAAGCATATGATAGGTGGTCTTTCTCCTTCCTTAACAATGGGTCTTTGGTCTTGGCGTCTTTCCATCATTGTTGAATCTCCTTTTCTTGAAATGTCCATTCTTATTGTTTTTGTACGATTACCCATAGAAGTGGTTACCATATCTGGCACATTGATTCCCTCACGCTTGTTGTCACCGCATCGATGACTACTCTGGCATTGGTATTATAATTTTCTTGAAATTTGCTCTCTCTTTTAGTTGCGTTGACTCATTATCGCGCTCCACTAAGCGAGCCCTATTTACAACATCGAATACAAAACACGGTTTATGAGAAATAAGATGTTGGCGTATCTCGACTTCAAACCTCTTAAAAACATTTCGCGCCATTCTCTCTTCATTATCCACGAGTGGAATATGAAAGTGATAACTCGCAAATTTTGCCTCGTATTGCGACACGGTCGTATTGTTTTGTTCAACTTGATAAACTCCACCTCCTTCGTATGGCGAATACTTTCGAGGAAAGTATTTGTCGTTGAACGACTCTGGAACTTCTCCCAAGATATCTTGATGCAATTTGGTTGAGTACGTTTCGATTCCCACCGAAGTAATCCGCCTCTCGCGCGTAACATAAAAGCGTGCAAAGGGAACCTTTGCTCCTCGGAGCATCGAGACATCAAATATCTTGGTAATCTGCTTTATCCATGCTTAGCGGAAGTGGTTTTGGCTCTCCTTAAACTCCGGGTGGTCCCGGCTCCTTAAATTGTTTAGCGGTGTGGCCGCCGAGAGTTTTCCGTGTTCCACCTACGTTTTGGACGAAAGTCGCTCTACTTTCTTTGTTGCATAAATTGCATAAAGCCTCGAACATTTGATCATTCATCATTTGGTCGGTGTTGTTGTTTGCATGAGGATTATCGCCTTCTGATGCACATTATCACGATTATTGATATGTGGTGAATCAGCGATCGCGCTGCGCTCCATTGCTATTCTCAACATTCTCGGATGTCATTTTTAGGAATCTTGCCACAAAACAAAAGGTTAATTGACATGTAACAAATTATCCTATCTTACGACCAACCGATAAAATATCACATAAACTTAGGTAGGTCATACTAGCGAAGGTATTCCCGTCTCTCCCCTCTTAGTACTATTCTCACATCTTAGCGGGGATCATATCCTAAGCTACGATACCAGTTGTGGCGCCCCAAAATTAGGTATACATCACCCATCTTGGGTGCGACACTTACATAGTACGAAATTTAAAAATAACTTATTAACATAAGCATAAAGTATGCAATCGACATAAGCGTGAGTTTAAATACAAATATCGTCTACTAGATATTATACAAACTCAAATAAAAAGTCCTCATTCTGATTATTATCACACTTATTTCTACGAATAGTGAGGACTACTAATCTTATCTTGAGGACCATCACTCGTTTCCCAGGCTTCGTCCAAATTTATATTATCATTTCACGAAGAGAACGGTGAAAGAAAGGGTGAGCTCAACTAGCCCGATGAAATATTATGACTAAGATAATGCGAATAAATTATCAATAGTCTTGATAATGTTAAAGCGATAAAATACAATGAAATGACCGGTTTAAGCTGATGTGAATATCTGATCCATTAAAAAGTCGAGTAGAAAATAAAATCTACTATCTTTTAGGTTTTAAAGGTTTTCATCATCTTTATTTATAAATTTGAGACTCGACTTTAATAAATATTTCACATCATCGAATCACCTGCACTTGACTTCTGACGAGGATATTCTTTAGTATCACGACCACAATTATTCATACACTACGGGCGAGAATATTTGTGTATTCATTAATGGTCATGATCATGCCAACAATTTGTCCATCGATGCACTACTACCCTTTGAGGATTTTTATCACATCATTTTGTAACATTACGGTTAATGATTACAAGAATAATCTCAGTCGTAATCATACCAAGTCCATCTACATACTTCTGGCCACGAGATGACTTTCAAAAAAATATAAACATGAGGATGATGACAATGATATAAGAATTGATAAAACAAGTTCAAGAATTATTTTATCCGGGAATTATTAACGTCAAATTATCAACATGATCTTTGTTTTGTAGAGTAAAATTCAAGAATGATCGGAAGAATATTTTCATGAAAAGATCTTTGGATGAAACTTGAATATCGAGGATATTCTACTAATTTCATGGAGTATAGAAGTCAAAGTTTTAACCAATTTGGGTATAATAAAGAATGGAATAACAAAAGAAATCACCGTGCATGCGATAGAGCGCACGCATGACGAGTTATTCAGCGAGAATAATAAATAACGGAACGAGGTCGGTGAAATTCACTGCAAGCGGGATGTTCAACCAGAATAATAAAGATGGAACCGGATCCGGTGTAAAAACACGGATAGGATATTCCAGCAGAATAATAAAAAGCGGAACCGGTCGGTGTAAAAACCTGTGAACGAGGATGTTCAGCAGAATAATAAAAGCGGAACCGGTCGGTGTAAAAACACATGAGCAGGATGTTTCAATGGAAGAATAATAATAAAAGGCGGACCCGGTCGGTGTAAAAAACCTGTGAGCAGGATGTTCCAGCGAATAATAGAAGAATGTCACCAAGTATAGGGTAAACCACTTATACGAGTTATTCCAGCGAGAATAATAAGCGATGGAATAACAACGAGTTCTCTTCATGAATAAGAAAGAATAACACCCCTTACATTTGGTAGGAGATTGAATCTTTGCGGCGGTGTAGTAACAAAATACTCTTCTTCTTTCTCTCTTATTCTCTCTATACTTTCTCTCTCTATAAGCTTGAATGAATTAAGTGAAAATAATGAAGCCCTAGGCCTCTATTTATAGAAGATTTCTAGCTTAGCACTTCTTAGTGTGAAAAAGCGAGTGGCTTGACGTTGGTTTGGCCTTTGTAATGTGAAGCGACAAGTTGTTCGGCGCTTTGTAATGTGAAGCGACAAGTGGTTCGACGTCGGTAAAGGTAATTACTATTAACGAAGGTAAATACTATTGGCGAAGGTAAATACTATTCTGAGGGTAATTCTTATTGTGAAGGTAAATACTATTCGACGAAGGTAAATACTATTCACAAGGGTAATTACTATTGTGAAGGTAATTACTATTGTGAAGGTAAATACTATTCATGAGGGTAATTACTATTGACGTGAAGGTAATTACTTATTGACGAAGGTAAATACTTATTGTGAAGAGACTCTTAGATGATTTATATATGAGCCCCCATAAAATAATCAAACTTACCACAAATCATTTTTTTTTCATCAACACATATTTAATCTTTCAACAATTATTAATCATTTATAACTTGTCGTCTCAATTATTGATTTAATCTTATAACATATTATCTGAGGATGATCTTTGACAATAATTGAATCGATAATATAAGAGATATGATCGACAATTCTTTGTAGTGATAATTGAGCATAATTTGGTGACTTCTCACGTAAGCATCGATAATCAATCCGGTAGTGTCTTCTTATGCACTATTCACGGCGTATTCTTGTACTTTTACCCATAGGGTAGTTCAGCGGTTTTAGCGGTAACACCTCCGTAGTTATTTTTATAAAATATTTTTGTCATTTTCTCGATCAAGCCAATAATTACATTGTGGGGTCCTGATGATTGAGCCATTATTATACGAATATTCCCTAACAAAAGAATATTCCTAAACCAAACGAATATTTTATAACAACTTGCATCTTTTGCAAAATTTATAAATATTACCCACAACTATAACATTATATCAAATTTATTCCATAATATTCAAAAATAATATTTATAGAAAAATTCATCTTTATTTATAAAAATTTGGGGTCTTACAAAGTATAAAATAAGGTTTGATTGCGCTTTCTTTATCTATCAAGTCGAAACACGATTTGAATCGGTTTGAAGCGGTTTGGACTTTTCCAACGAATATGATCCAAAAGATCGATAAAAATTATAATTTGAGGAGGTTCGAGTAATTTATCGAACTTTAAAATGTCTTCATATTTGATTTCATTTATATTTCGAAATGAAATTTCGAATCGAATTTTAATTCGACAATCGAATCGATTTCTAACTTCATTTCATTTCGTTTCTGGCCTTCAACTGTCTCACATAAAAAGAACACCCAACTACGTACTATGAAAAAGATTAGACACATTTTTTTCACTCGAAATCCTTAATATTAACGACCATATTGTAGGCGTCCCACCGCGTTGCTCACCATGAAAACGTTTGAAAGTCCGAAGGAGTTGAGACTTGCATCCAAATTTCAAAGCTATACAATGTGTATGTACTGTACGTATCTAATAAAATAAAACGCATGAAGATAAATTAGATAGTGGCAATGCTATTTATGTTAGGAAGTTGAAAACGAGACGAGTGAAATAAACGGAAAGGCAAGGAAGGATATACAAGGCAAGGCAGGGATCTATTAGCCCAAAGAGTGTTGACTACTAAACAAATATCTATAAGCCTTTACTTTCAGCCTCTGGTACTAGCTAGTCTTATATTAGTAGTCAAGAAGCTTATTATGAGCCTCAATTGTTACCCAATTAATAAAAGATGGGCTTTATCAAATGCCTGATACCCAACAGATTTCTGCCCTGACCTACACAGGGGGCAGGGAAGGGAAGGGTAGGGTTTGAATAATTTTTGTAATACATCATCGTTGAATTTTTCAACTGATAGAATTTTTATGATCTCTTTGTACCCTAAGCACCAATGATGTGGACTAAATATCTCATCTACTGTACTCTACAACATTACATTAAATTTCAAAAGAAGCTACAAATTTATTAATTAACCCCAAGTGTGCTACATCATTTTGTGAAAATAATTTATTTTTTTCTTTTGTAGAAGGCTAAATAATTTTATTAAATATCCCTTATGGATCAAAAGATAATATTATTGTATCTGCATTTTTATACATTACTAGCTAGTCATACAACGCAACGAATTTGGAATACAAATACAAAAATATTATGACACATCATAATTAAATAATTATTTTTCATTCTCACTCTCTTTAATAAAAAAGACAATAACATCATTTTTCTTTTAAAATTAAGTTATTAATTATTATTTGTGGATATATTTTTTTAACAATAAATAATATGAACCAGAGATAGCAACTTTTTGCAGATGAATCGTTCAAAAAAAATTGTTAGAGTAATCAACAAATTTTAAGCTTAAATGGTCGTATAATAGTAGGTCCCACTCCCACTAAAGCCCAAGTGGACTAATCCAAATATTTTAGATGAACCACATATTGTATTATATATGATCATTTTAGATAGTAAAATTATCGGCCGTCAATAGTGGATTAATTCAAATATTATTTTAGATGAACCACATAAATATTGTGTTATTTATGATCATTTTCTTTCAATTATTTTTTACTATTACTTTGCTGCTTTATTATTTTATTAGAGAAAATTGTGCTAGTCTCTTAAATTTTTTGAACTGGTGCCCGGAAGATGGCTAATGGACCATTGATTCAGACTTCAGTTGTCCCCTCGATAACTTGTGCCAAATTTATATAAGTTACCATTTATAAATATTGTGCATTGTTTGTTTTTAAATTTAGATTTAAATTTATAAATATTATGCATTGTTTGTGTATTTAATTAAGACTTTTAAAAATTTTAAAAGTTTGGTTATATTTAATCAAGACATTTAAAGAGCTTATAAAAGTTTATTCATATTCAATTACAACTTTTGTAATGTCTTTAAAAATTAAGTGGTATTGAATTGGGACTTTTATAAAGTCTATAAAACTATTTTGATATTCAAAAAGTCTATCAAATAGTAGAGTTTGACAGACTTTAGAAAAAGAGATACCCATATGCAAAGTCTGATCTCATATCTAAAGACTTTCAAAGCCTTCTAAATATTTGAGAAATGGAAAAGATGAACTAATGAGAAAGAGATAAAACAGATCAAACAAAGAAGAGAAAACAAAACAATATATATATATATATATATATATATATATATATATATATCTCACTTTCTCTCTCTACCTCACTCCTCTCTAGTCAGGATCTGGATCCTCTATGAGGATTTCTCGGTGAGGGTCTTGTGAGGGTTTTACTGTGGGGTTGACAACACATTAAAAAAGAGATCCAATGACTCACAATTATTATTTTTGTCTGTGTATCAAAACGACGTCGTTTTGATAATAACTTTTTTTACAAGTTAACAGAAAATTGGAAGTCACCAAACGCCGTTTATTTCGTTTGTTTGTTAATTCTTGTTAGTTATGAGTGGCATGACTTTTTTTCATAATTGTACTGGGTCTAATCTAGTTGGGACGTTTTATTAATCATTTTTTTGGTACTTTGAAATCGATAGGGTTATGTATCTTTGTTAAAGGCTAATAATATTATTTTTTACTCTTCAAAAAAATAAATCCAACGCACAATTTTTATCCTATTGAAAAAAATGAGTTTTCATTGTAATTCTTTAAGACAATTGAAAAAAATTAAAGAAAAAAAATTGGGTTAAACAATCTGGGGAAAATTTGAATAAAGAAAAAAAAAATTAAAATTTGGCTAATCCTAAACCATGGCGTGCTCTAGGAAGAACAATAAACGAAGCAAAGAAAGAAAGGAGAAGAAAACGAAGAAGACGAAGCAAACAAACGAAGTAAACGGTGTTTGGTGGTTTCCAATTTTCTATCAACTCAAAAAAAATTCTATCAAAACGACGTTGTTTTGATACACATGTAAGGAATTGAGTTGTGAGTTATTGAATATCCTTTTTAATGTGTTGTCAACCCCACAACAAAATCCTCACAAGATCCTCACAGAGAAATCCTCATAGAGGATATATCCGAATCCCTCTAGTCATCTCAAAATAAAAACTCCAAAAAGAAAAAAAAATATTATAGTAGGTGAGGAGAGATAAAAAAGGAGGATGGGTTAAAAAGAGAGAATGACATTAAGGGTTCCAAGTGGAACCAATGGTATAAATAGAGATGACAAATATTTTAATATCATTTTATTTTTTTTTCTCTCCCATAAAAAATCTCATTTAATATATTTGTAAGTATTAAAGAGGTATTTTGTTTTATGTTTATTTTTAAAAGTAATAAATTTGTTAATTTTGTTATTTGTTGAAAATTATAAATTGTTAGTTTAGTAATAATTACTTGATAGGAAAACAACAATGAACAATTTCAAAATTAAAATTATTATTTTATATTATTGTTAGTAGAAAATAACTTTTTGTGTGAAATATTAAAATTATGAAATAAGACATTTTCTTGTAATAATGCAGGTATGATCTAATAATTCAACTTCAATAATGTCTTTTATTTCAAATTAGGTTGTTACATAGTCAAAATATTTTAATATTATTTAATATATTAGAAGTATACAAATATCTATTAAAGTCTTGATAAAAAGTTTATAAAAGTTTACCACTTATTTCATAGAATCTTTAAAAGTAATTTTAAAAATATTTAAAAGTCATTAAAATTTACAAACTCTCTGTAATCATTATTTAAAAAAGTATTTAAAAGTCATTATTGAATATATCCTCCTTAGTTTGGGATTATAAAATGACTATCTTGACATTATAATTATAATCAAGAGATCATAATTCTTATAAATAAATATAGCCAATGAAATTTACCATCTTTTAACTTCTCGAAATAACCAAATCTTTTGAGAGTATAAATCTATCCTTTTTAAAATATGTCATGTATTAGAATCATAATTTCATAATAGAATCTTTTTTTTTGTAGTAGTTATTTATTTGTATAAAAATTAAAGAAGATAAGAAAAGAATGAAAATACATATGCAAAAATAATAATTTTCTTATTTGTAAATTTACTTCATATATACATATATATTGTATATATATATCTACATATACACATGTACATACATATTTGTAAGTTACACAATATATTATTAAATTCTATTTTTAACTACAATTATTAGTACTAAAAATGTAACTTACATACTACTAGTATTACTTTAGTGGTTTATTAGAATTTAAATAGTTTTTAAGATTTTTCTTTTATTTCAAAATAAAATAGACTATACATCTTGTATGCATAAAGTAATTAATAGTCTTTTTCTATTAAATGGAGCTAAGGAAAATTATTTGCACCTCATTAACTGCCTCACTATAAGCACAAATCAAATAATTTTTACACAAATCAAATGAACTTCTCTCTTATTAAGGGGAACGAATTATACATTTATATTTACGTAAGTTATGTTCACTAATGGATTTTATTTAAGCTCAAACTTGATAATAATTAAGTATTAAAAATGTGACGCCCCCAAAATAGGTATACATCACCCATTCTGAGTTGTCAATACATGGTACAGAAACAACTACAACTTTATTATTACTTGATAAAATCCTGTGAGTTTAAATACAAATATTATCTTCTAGACAATATTTATACTCAAATAAATCCTCATCACATTTATTGATACATTATTTTACAAAAATGGTGAGGACTACTAAACAACTCTCTCTAGAACCTTCATTCCATACCCCAGGCTTCGTCTTGCATTTATATTCTCGCCTCCACGAGAAAAATGGCACAAAAAGGAAAAGGGTGAGCTCAATTAGCTCGATAAAGAATATTATGACTAAGATAATATACAACAAATTATCGTTAGTCTTCAACGAGGAAAAATCTAATAAAATCTGATAGGCGACAAATTTTAAATCAATATTAATAAAATAATAATTCATTAGAAGAGTTAAGTAGAGAATGCAAACTACTATCTTATGTATGAATTTAAAAGTTCATCGTCTATCTTTTATCCCTGTAACATCAATCGATATACATACGGAATCAAATATTCATCTTTGCACTCACTGGGCCAAAGATATTCATCGATTAAGTCGTATTCATTTAAACACTGTTCATCTTTGCACTACTAGGCCAAAGATATTAATCGATCGGTCGTATTCATCTCAACACTGTTCATCTTTTGCACTCTGGGCCAAAGATATTCTTGAAATCATTCATCTTTGCACTACTGAGCCAAAGATATTCAATAATATCATCATTTAAGGCGAGGATGATGAAAAATATTTTAAAAAAGCGAATCCGGTGAAACAAAATGACAAGGATTAAGGATTAAGGGTTCGTACTTTGTTTTATCCACGTCCAAAAATACCTCAAAAATAATCACGGTGGTGTAAAATTCAAGAATGATCAAAACATGGATACAATCAAAGCTAGTATCCGAATAGATATTTTAGGCGAAAGAAAAATTTTCATTTTTCGGTGAATAGTGTCGATTCGTGAATAGGCAGATATCGTGAATAGTAACTCCGACACCAAAAGATAGAAATTCTACAAAAACATCTTTACGCTTCATGAATAGTACTCGTGAATAGTAACTCGTGAATAGTAACTCATGAATAGTAACTCGTGAATAGTAACTCATGAATAGTAACTCATGAATAGTAACCCCGACATGAAAAAGTTCTAAATTTGATAAAAAGTTTCAACCAATATTTCAGCATAATGATATTGAAGAAATAATATCATTTGAGAAGAAAATAACATCCCTTACCTCGAAAAATTAGTACTTCTAATTTGGAATAGGGTATAGTCTTTGAAGGAAACTTACACCAGATCTAGCAATACTCAAAGTATACTCAAAATACTCACAAGAATACGCTCGATAATATAGAGAGAAAACTTGATTTACGGTGTGATTTTCAATTCTAACCTAAGCACCTATTTATAGGAAATTGCTTAGAACACCAAAAGCGAAAATTTAATAAATTAATAATATAATTATATAAATTTCTTACACATGCCTAGAATCTGATTTCAGCCATCAAACACATGCCACCTTCTAGAAAAAGTAAGAAAAACGTTTTCTAATTTTAAATATTTTAAACTTCCAAAATCAATTATTTGAGACTTGAACTTCAATAATTCATAATAAATAGCCCTTTCATCAGAAAATTTGAATCTCGCGAGTTTTATAGGAATTTCAATTCTCTACAACTTTGCAGAAGAAAGTTTTTCAAATTCCAAATAGAAATTGACCGAAATCCACAAACGAGGCGATTTTTTAAGTTTATAATCAAATTTCGGTCGATAAATGGGGTCCCTGAGCATGTTTAACATGTTTTAAACATTTATTGCAATAAAAATACTCTTCCTCCTCGTATACTCATATATCCCACATTCGTTGTAAAAATATCACCATTATTATATTATTAAAATAATAATATATTTAAATGAATTATTTTATCGTAGAAAAAGATAAAATTTCAATTTTCAACAATTGTCACATTAAAATTTTCTCCATCTATATCCACATAAAATTAATATTTTCCTCATCATATGAATCAATAATTAATTATTCACAAATAATATTACTGAGAATCACAATATTGATGACGAGGCAGGTTCAGGAAAGAGGGCTTTCCAATAAGAATTTCTCTCTTCTTGGCGCCGCAATTAGGTGACCAAACCTCTCCTTGAGCAGAACTTTCTAGACATTGCCAATAATGTTATCTAATAATATTATTGAGATAATATGAATTATTGCTTCGATATTGAAAAATATTGTGTAATGACAATTATTGAAACAACAATGAATATAAAATATCAACGCAAACAATTATTAACTCAATAAAATATTGAGCGGTAATTATGTAACCATTATTGAGTAGTGTCTTCTTACGTAAGAATCAATAATTGGTGCAATACTGGTAATCTTCTTGTGTTTTAACCACCGAGTATTTTAACGAGATTAATGCTGTAATAACTACGCCGTTATTTTTAACCAACTTATATTTGTCATTTTCTTCATCCAATCGCTTTTCAGTTATGGGGCCCACACATATTCATCGCTGCCGTCGTCATCGAATAATCCCTAGAACGAGACGAATATTCCACGACCAAACCAATATTCAAAACAACAATGAATATTTTATAACCACTTGCTTATTTTGGAGTATTTGCATATTTTACTCTTAACTATCCACATTAATCAAATCGACCCTTACTATTTCAAAATAATAAATAGAAAATTAAATTTCATTAATAATAAGTTGGGGTCTTACAACCTCCCTCCTTATGAAATTTCGTCCTCGAAATTGGATGCGATACCTAGTGTTTGAAAAGGTGAGGATACCTCGCTTTCATTTTCGTTTCCAATTCCCGGTCATTTCCTCTATAGCATGATTCCTCCACAAAACTTTAACTTGTGGTATGACCTTTCTTGGCGTGGGACATGCTCCTTCCTATCCAAGATCTTGGGTGTACCTCCTCATCAATACGTTAAGTCTTGGCTATCTCGTCCGGTTCTAACTCTATAACGTGGTTCGGGTCTTTCACATATTCTGAAATACGAGATATGTGAAACACATTATGAACACGAGACATACTCGGAGGTAACGCGAGTCTATAGGCTACATTTCCTACTAGGTCAAGAATTTGAAATTGACCGATAAATCGTGGATTGAGCTTTCCTCTCTTCCCAAATCTTGTAACTCCCTTCCGTGGAGCAACTTCGCAACAATACATGATCCCCTACACTAAATTCCACGTCCTTTCGATGAAGATCCGCATAACTCTTTTTTTGTCGATCTTGTGCCGTTTTTATATCGTTGTCGAATCATTTGAATCTTTTCGGTAGTCATATCGTCTTAACTTCGGGTCCCAACAATGTTGCTTCACCCACCTCATCCCAACATATTGGAGAATGACATTTTCGTCCATATAATGCTTGAATGGAGCCACACCTATACTTGCACGATAGCTTTGTTGTTGTAGGAGAATTCCACCAATGGTAAATACTTATCCCAAGCCGCCCTTGAAGTCTAGGACACGAGTCTTAATAAATCTTCAAGAGTTTGAATAGTCCTCTCTCGATTGTCCGTCTGGTTTGGGGATGGTATGCGAAACTAAATCGCAAATTCGTGCCCATAGCTTTTTGCAAGCTAACCCAAAATCTTGAAGTGAATCTTGGGTCACGATCCAAAACTATGGATCTGAGCATGCCATACAACCTCACAATCTCATTCACGTCACATACTAGTGAAGGCGTTCGAGGAATAAGTCTCCGTATCGGCAAGAAATAAGCGAGACTTGGTTAATCTATCAACAATAACCCAAATAGCATTGATGCCTTGAGAAACCGTAGGAAGACCCATAACGAAATCCATGGTAATGTGTTCCACTTCCATTTCGAATCTCAAGTGGTTGTAACGGACCCTTAGGTACTAGATGCTCCGCCTTTACACGTTGACAAGTTTAACACATTGAGATAAACTTTGCAATCTCTCTCTTCATATTGTTCCACCAAAATGTATGTCGAAGATCACGATACATTTTAGTACTTCCAAGATGGATTGCAAATGGTGTATTGTGTGCCTCCATCATAATCTTGTACTTCAAAGCAGAGTCGTTAGGAACCACAAAGTCTAGAGTGGACTCAAGTATTCCTTCTTCATCAATTCTCGCTTAGGAATAGCTCCTTCTTGTACTTTCTTCTTCATACGCATGATTTCCGGATTTGGTGGCTTGAAAGCAACCTTAACTTTTTCTATTAAAGTTGGCTCTGTCGTATACTTGACATCATTGCACTCGTTCTCGCATATGATCTTCTACTCAACGCGTCGCCACCTACCACGTTAAACTTTACCGGGATGGTATTGAATAGTGTGGTCGTAGTCTTTCAATAGCTCGAGCCAGCGTCATTTGCCGCATGTTGAGTTCTTTTGAGTGAAGAAATATTTAAGGCTTTTATGGTGCGAATATATCTTCACTTTCTCCCCATATAGATAGTGCCTCCATATCTTAAGCAGAAAACGATTGCTGCTTAACTCTAGATCATGGTAGGATAATTCCTCTCATACTCTTTTAAGTTGTCATGAGGCATAGGCTATGACTTTCCCACGTTGCATGAGAACACATCCTAACCCTTTGCTCAAGCATCATTTGTAGATAACAAATCCATCCGAACAGATGGTATTGTTAGAACAGTCTTAGAAATAAGTCTCTCTCTTAAGCTCTTGGAAACTCTTTCTCGCATTCTTCGCTCGAAACGAATTTCGTATCCTTTCGAGTTATTTGAGTTAATGGAGTAGCGATTCGAGAAAATCCTTCCACGAATCTCCGATAATAACCAATTTAAGCCCAAAAGCTACGTACTTGATCACCGACTTTGGTTGCTCCAACTTTGTATTGCTTCAATCTTGGTGGGATCAGCAGATACTCCATGTTTCGACACCACGTGCCCAAGGAATGCTACTTCCTCAAGCCCGAACTCGCATTTCTTCAATTTGGCATATAGTTTGTTTTCACGAAGCCTTTGGGGTACAAACTTCAAATGGTGCTCATGATCTTCACGACTTTTGGAATATATAAGGATGTCATCAATAAAAACAACAACAAACCGATCAAATATTCCTTGAATACTCGGTTCATTATATCCATGAAAGCGCGGGAGCATTAGTTAGTCCGAAAGACATGACTAAGAATTCATAATGCTCATATCCCAGGAGTTCGAAGGCGGTCTTTGGAATATCCTCGATTCTAATCTTTCAAATTTGGTGATATCCGAAGCGAAGATCGATTTTTGAAAAGAATTGTGCCCCTTGCTGGTGGTCAAACAAGTCATCAATACGAGGTAGAGGATACCTATTCTTGATGGTGACATGGTTCGATTCCGATAGTCAATACTGAAAGTCGCATACTCCCGTCTTTCTTCTTTACAAATAAAGCAGGAGCACCCCAAGAAGATGTACTGGGGACGAATGAAACCGATGTCCAACAATTCACCGTAGTTGGACCTTTAACTCTGAAGTTCAATAGAGCCATTCGATATGGGGTTTTAGAAATGGGCTTTGTGCGGGTTCAAGATCAATAAAGAATTCAACTTCACGTTACGGGGTAGGCAAGGAAGTTCTTGAAATCGTCGGAAAGTCAATAACAACAGAATATTATTCAAATTTGGCGTGTCTTTATTCAAATCCATAACATGGGCTAAGAAAGCTTGACATCCGTTTTTCAATAAGCGAATAGCTTTATGATTAGATATGATGATGATTGATTTTAATGGTTTAGTTGCTTGAATTAAATAACAACCAGGTTGGTTAGGAATATGAAAACTAACAACCTTACGAAAACAATCAATTTTGGCATGATGAGTAGTTAACCAATCAATCCCTAAAATCACATCAAAAGAAAATATCTTTAAAGAGATAAGGTGTGAGACCCCAGATTTTATCAATAAAGATTTAAATTTTGTTGAAATAATTTTTTAATATTATGGTGTGAATTTAAGATAATATTATAGTTGTGGGTAGTATTTATAAATTTTGCAAAGTATGCAAGTGGTTATATTATATTCGATTGGTGGGGAAATATTCGGTTTAGCGAGGAATATTCGTGACAACGGCTCAATCATTGGTGGACCCTAGCAATGTAATTATTGTCGGATTGAGAAAGCGACAAAAATATTTTATTAAAATAACGGCGGAAGTTTTACAAGTAGTTCTTGTTGAACTACTTCGGTAGTAAAAAAGTACGATAATCGTGTGGTTGCATAGTAGCATTACGGTATTGATTATTGATGTTTATGTGAGAAGTCACTCGGTTTGATTCCATTATTGTCGATTAATAATATGAATTATTATAGCGATAATGACGTTTTGTTTTATTCAGTATTATTAACGTAATAAAAGCGAAACATCTTTATATAAAATAGAATACTTTATTAAAGTTATTACATAAATAGAATATATTATATTTTTTATTATGCATAGTGTTTTGCATAGTGTTTTGCGTAGTATTGCATAGTGTTTGCATAGTAAAATGTTTTTATATAAATAGAATATATTATATTTTATTTAAAAGATTTTTCTTTAAATATGGACCGTCAGATTAAAGTAAATCAATCTGGATAGTTCATGGATTAGTTACTTATGCATTCTATTTTTCTATAAATAGAAGCTCATTCCTTCATTATTTTCTTACGAATTCATTGAAACTCAGAGAGAGAAATTATAGAGAGAAGCTATAGAGAAAATTATAGAAAGAAGAAGAGTATTCTTCGCTACTTCTTACTTCTATATTAGGTTCTTTTTACGGTAAGGGATATTATTCTTTTGTATTCAAAAAGAGAACTTACATTATTCCATTTCTTTATTATTACATTGGAATAACTTTGTATATACGTGGTTTACCTATACTTGGTGACATTCTTATTATTATTACATTGGAACATCACATGCATGTGTTTTACACGGACTGGTTAAAATCTTTATTATTCATTGGAACATCACATGCGTGTGTTTTACAGGACTGGTTAAAATCTTTATCATTACATTGGAATATCCTATCGTGTGTTTTTAGGATGCGGGTTCCATCTTTATTATTCTGTTGGAACATCACAGCCGATTGTGAATTTCACGACTTTGGTTCCGTTATTATTATTACATTGGAATAACACCATACATCGCAATCACCGCATGCATGGTGATTTCTTTTGTTATTCCATTCTTTATTATACCCGGTTGGTTAAAACTTTGACTTCTATATACTCCATGAAATTAGTAGAATATCCTTGATATTTGTGTTTCATCCAAAGATATCTTTTCATGGAAATATTCTTACGATCATTCTTGAATTTTACTCTCTGTAAACGATATCATGTTGATAATTTGGACGTTAATAATTCATGGATTAAATAATTCTTGAACTTGTTTTATTGAATTATTATGTCATTGTCAACATCCTCATGTAATATTATGTTATCTTTGGCTTACGTGCGTAGATGAACTTAGTATGATTATGACGAGGGGATCATTCGGTATAATCATGACTTGATATAAATGATGTGACAAAAGTCCTCGATTGGCTTTGTAATGCGGTGATGGATAGTTTTTGGTATGATTATGACCGAGGGGTGATTCGGTATAGTCATGACCATTGATAATTTGATAAAAATCCTTGGCCGTAGGTACGGGGATGATTAGATGTGGTGGTTTATTTATTAAAAGTGAGTCTCGGTGATAAAAATTGATGAAAACCTTTTAAAACCTAAAAGATAGTAGACTTTATTCTCTACTTGACTCTTTTAATGGGTTCTTATTCAGCACGCAGATTAAACCTGGTTGTCTATTGTATTTTATCGGTTTAACATCTTTGTTGAAAGCTAATGATAATTTATTACGCATTATCTTAGTCATAATATTTCTTCTTTGGGCTAGTTGAGCTCACCCTTTCTTTCATTGTTCTCTCTTGAAATGAGAACATAGCATTTGAGACGAGTCGGGGAGCGAAGTAATGGTTCGAGAGGATAGCATTAGTAGTCCTCACTATTACGTGAAATAGTGTGATAATAGTTGTAATGAGGACTCCTTTTGAGTTTGTATAATATCTAGTAGACAAAATTTGTATTCAAACTCACGGTTTATGTCGTATTATTATACCACAGTTATATTAGTAAGTTGTATTTGAATTTATGTACCATGTAAGTGGCGACCCAAGATGGGTGGCGTATACTTAATTTTGGGGGCGTCACGGTTGGTATCGAGCTTAGGGATATGATCCTGGCTAAGATGTGAGATAAGAACTAGGAGGGGAGGCGGAAATTCCTTATTAGTATGACCTACCTAAGTTTATTTGGTATTTAATTGGTCGATTAGGAGTATAGGGATAATATTTGATATATTAATTAACCCTCGTGTTGTGGCGGTGTTTGGAAATGGCAATTTGAAAATATTCACAATGGAGTGAATGTGGTAGTTGTGACACCTTTAATCACTAATCGAGTTAATGCGATTGTCGACGAGGAACAAATTAGAGATATCCACGTAGTGAATGAAGAACTAATTGTTTCTTAGAGCTAGTTGAGAGGTAGCGGTGAAAGTGAGGAAGAAGAGGAAGAAGAGGAACACGAGGAGAATTGGTTAGAAGAAATTTATGATCAAAACTTAGAATTACAAAATCGTGTTCGTGACCTAGAAGAACGAGTTGAAGAAAGCGGCAAGCAGTAGTGGAACAAAGGGATACAACAATTCAAAATTGGGTTACCCGATATGTGATGCTCGAACAAAATCACGCTTTGGCGGGGTGTAAGATATTAAAGTTGGAATCGAGAATTTAAAATCAAGGATCATTGAAAGAAGAAACAAGCTGAACGAAGGAGAATAGGCGATGCATGGGTAAAAAAGTGCACAACGCGTTGATAGTGTAGAAAAAGACGTCCAGATCCAATAAAGCCAAAATAGATGAAATGGACTTTGCTTTTGGATGACAATTGGGAGAACCCAACATCGAATTTGAATTACCACATGCATAGCGGTCATCCCGAATTCGATATGGATCGGAGAATAATGATTCAAATCATGGATCGAGGAATGTGAAGAAGCACTTAAGGGTGGAATGTACCTATAGTAAAAGTCAAACTCGATAATTTAAGCGAGAGCGTTTTGTCGAAAAACCGAACGAAGTTATTACGGGTAAGTTAATTATAAATTAATCTGAAGTCTATACTTTATTCAATACAAGTTCTACCCACTCTTTTATTTCACCTAGTTGTGTTCAGCGTTTAAATTTGATTCAGAAGAAGTTAAACTTTGACTTATTGGTTGAAACTTCGTTAGTAGGAACCTTCGTTACCTCCACTGTTTATTAATCTTGTTGTTTCAAATAAACACTTTCACGTTACCTGTCGATCTTATCTTTTTGAAAATACTTTCCTTTGATGTGATTTTTAGGAATCAATTGGTTAGCTAATCATCATGTTTTTCGTAAGGTTGTTAGCTTTTATATTCATAACCAACCTGTTATATGAATTCAAAGTAACCAAACCCTAAAGTTAATCACTGTTATTTCAAGCCATAGGTAAAGAGCCCCGAACCTTTCGTTGTTAACTTTCTTGTATGGAATGCACCGAATCCAGACTTTCTGTAGGCGACGTCGTGACTGAAGATGGCAAGTTGATAGGTATCATTGTGAGGTGCCATCCGGTTTAAGGATAGAAGTCACGGTTGGTATCAATGTGATGTACTATCCAAGTCTTAGATGAGAGTCACAGTTTTGAATGATATCATTAATAAATTTCTTGACGTATTCTTGAAGATTTTCTAGCCTACCCTAGAGCGTGAAATCGAATTTTGTATTGACCCCAGTACAAAAACCCATTTCTTAAACCCTCAAATATTTCTTCAACTAAAAGGATGCATTTACGTGGATTATGATGAAAGTCATAATAAAAGCATTGGACTAATGAAAATCATGGGTATCGTGGTATTAGTAAGTGTTATAATGAGTTATGTTGGTTATTATGAGAAAACATGAAAGTTTCTTAGAAATCACAAAGAGTTGAAAATCAGATTTTGGTGAAAACGTAACATGAAATTCAATTGACCATATCTCCTATTATATTTTGAATTTTTGAATGTGGTCAAGTCCTAGAGTTAGATCTATGAGTTACCTAACTAATCCAAGTGGAATTACTGGAAAAGGTGTTGTAGATTTTGTGTGGACTGATTTTAGCAAAGGAGTGCAAAGCTGCAAAACCGAAAAAAGCTTACGCCATGATTTTAGAGAGGCTGTTTTGCCACTTAAATTATGAGAAAAATTCTGGCCTTTTGGGACATGAAATTATATGGTATAAAGTACCTCCTGTCCAAAAATGAGCTCATTCTGACTTAAAATGAGCAAGTTATGACTATTTCAATATTTAGGTTTTTCCGACAAAAAACGCTATAACCGGAGTTCTATAACTCCGATGACCATGAAATTTAAACTAGAAGCTCACGTTAACATGTGTAAGGTCCTGCCAAGATTTGGGAATTTTTGGAGTTAAACTTGAGGTAGCTAATTTCTTAAGGAATTAAGTGGAAATTAATTTTAAAAAATAGTAAATGAATTTTAAAATTTCGAGAAAATATATTTTCATTATGGGACTATATTATGCTAAATCCTAGAAAAGAAATATTTTTGGGACTGATTTGGTATTTTTCATAAAAATAGTTTAGTTACTGAACATATGAGTTAAATATGTTATGTGAAGTAACAAAAGTTGAAAATAGGATTTTTTATGGCTACAGAGAATCCTATATAGAGTATATGCATATTTTTTGATGAGGATTTGATAATTGGTGATGATATTTTATGAGTATGGCATTTTGAATGATTAAATGCATTATATGGTAAAAGCGTAAACAATTAAGATAAATTGTTTATAAATTGATTAAAATATTGTTATAATATTAATGATATTAGATTATGAGATTATTAAGTGATTGAAAACATGGGGATATTCTTGAATCTGGATAAATTATATTATAAATGTTTAATATTTATCCTTTATCTCATTTGATTGATTCTTTATATCATTATCCTCGTGTTTATATTATGTTGAAAGTCATCGTATTTTTTGTAGTGTATAGATGGACTTGGTATGATTATGACCGAGGATTGTTCGGTATAATCATAACCGTAATTGAAAACATAATTATCTTTGGCCGTAGTGCATGGATAATTTGTGGTCGTGATCTTAATGAATACACAATTATCTTTGGTAGTAGTCGTATGGATAATTTGTGGTCGTGATCTTAATGAATACACAATTATCTTTGGTAGTAGTGCATGGATAATTTGTGGTCGTGATACTAATGAATACACAATTATCTTTGGCCGTAGTGCATGGATAATTTGTGGTGCGTGATACTTAATGAATACACAATTATCTTTGGTAGTAGTGCATGGATAATTTGTGGTCGTGATCTTAATGAATACACAATTATCTTTGGTAGTAGTGCATGGATAATTTGTGGTCGTGATACTAATGAATACACAATTATCTTTGGCCGTAGTGCATGGATAATTTGTGGTCGTGATCTTAATGAATACGATTATCTTTTGGCAGTAGTGCATGAATAATTCGTGGTCGTGATACTAATGAATATCCTTGGCACGTAGTGCGGGGATGATTCGATGATATGGATTAATTATTGGTGAGTCTCAAAGAATGAAATATTAATTCATGGATGTGGTAAAAAGTCATCTTTGGTCAGTAGTGCATTGATAGACTTGGTATGATTATGACCACGGATTATTCGGTATAATCATACCAGTAATTGAAAACACGAATATCCTTAGCAAAGGTGGTGCATGGATAATTCATGGTTGTAATACTATTAAGTCGAGTCTCAAGATATTATTGGTTTTACGTTATATATATTTTGCTTTCGTAGTGCAAAGATGAATTATTAATAAATATCTTTGGCACGTAGTGGTGCAAAAGATGAATTGTTAATGAATATCTTTGGTAGGATTGCGAAGATGAATTTAATATTTTTAACGATAAAGGTATTCAAGGTATCCTCATCTCTTTATCATATCAGTCATCGTACCCCTAATTTCGGGTTAAATTCCATAAGGAGGGAGATTGTGAGACCCCAGATTTTATCAATAAAGATTTAAATTTTGTTGAAATAATTTTTAATATTATGGTGTGAATTTAAGATAATATTATAGTTGTGGGTAGTATTTATAAATTTTGTAAAAAGTATCACAGTGGTTATATTATATTCGATTGGTGGGGAATATTCGGTTTAGCGAGGGAATCGCATACAACTACTCAATCATTGGTGGACCCCTAATGTAATTATTGTCGGATTGAAAAAACGACAAAAATATTTTATTAAAATAACGGCGGAAGTTTTACTGGTAGTTCTTGTTGAACTACTCGGTAGTAAAAGTACGATGTAATACGTGTGGTTGCGTAAGTAGTAGCACCGGTATTGATTATTGATGTTTATGTGAGAAGTCACTCGGTTTGATTCCATTATTTATCGATTAATAATATGAATTATTATAAGCGATAATGACGTTTTGTTTTATTCGTATTATTAACGTAATAAAAGCGAAACATCTTTATATAAAATAGAATACTTTATTAAAGTTATTACATAAATAGAATATATTATATTTTATTATGCATAGTGTTGCGTAGTGTTTTGCATAGTATTGCATAGTGTTTGCATAGTAAAATGTTTTATATAAATAGAATATATTATATTTTATTTAAAAGATTTTTCTTTAAATATGGACCGTCGATTAAAGTAAATCAAACTGGATAGTTCATGGATTAATTCTTATGCATTCTATTTTTCTATAAATGAAGCTCATTCCTTCATTATTTTCTTACGAATTCATTGAAACTCAGAGAGAGAAATTATAGAGAGAAGGCTATAGAGAGAAAATTATAGAAAGAAGAAATATATTCGCTACTTCACTACTTACATATTAGGTTCTTTTTACGGTGAAGGGATATTATTCTTTTGTATTCAAAAAGAGAACTTCATTATTCCATTTCTTTATTATTACGTTGGAATAACTTTATTGTACGTGGTTTACCCTATACTTGGTGACATTCTTCTATTATTACATTGGAACATCACATGCGTGTGTTTTACACGGACTGGTTAAAATCTTTATTATTCATTGGAACATCACATGCTCGTCACATGTTTTTTACAGGACCTGGTTAAAATCTTTATCATTCTGTTGGAATATCCTATCATGTGTGTTTTACACCGGATCCGGTTCCATCTTTATTATTACATTGGAACATCCTGTCGGTGTGAATTTCACGACTGGTTCCGTTATTATTATTACATTGGAATAACTTTGTACATCAAATCACCGCATGCATGGTGATTTCTTTTGTTATTCCATTCTTTATTATACCCGGTTGGTTAAAACTTTGACTTACATACTCCATGAAATTAGTAGAATATCCTTGATATTTGTGTTTCATCCGATATCTTTTCATGGAAATATTCTTACGATCATTCTTGAATTTTTACTCTACGAAGCAAGATATCATGTTGATAATTTGGACGTTAATAATTCATGGATTAAATAATTCTTGAACTTGTTTTATTGAATTATTATGTCATTGTCAACATCCTCATGTAATATTATGTTATCTTTGGCTTACGTGCATAGATGAACTTAGTATGATTATGACGGGGATCATTCGGTATAATCATGACTTGATATAAATGATGTGACAAAAGTCCTCGGTGGCTGTAATGCGATGATGGATAGTTTTTGGTATGATTATGACTGGGGGTGATTCGGTATAGTCATGACCATTGATAATTTGATAAAAATCCTTGGCCGTGGTAGTGCAGGGGATGATTAGATGTGGTGGTTTATTTATTAAGTCGAGTCTCAATGATAAAAATTGATGAAAACCTTTTAAAACCTAAAAGATAGTAGACTTTATTCTCTACTTGACTCTTTTAATGGGTTGCTTATTCTTCATGATTAAAGCTGGTTGTCTATTGTATTTTATCGGTTTAACACTTTGTTGAAGGCTAATGATAATTTATTACGCATTATCTTAGTCATAATATTTCTTCTTGGGCTAGTTGAGCTCACCCTTTCTTTCATTGTTCTCTTTGAAATGAGAACATATTTGAGACGAGTCTGGGAGCGAAGTAATGGTTGAGAGGATAGCATTAGTAGTCCTCACTATTACGTGAAATAGTGTGATAATATTTGTAATGAGGACTCCTTTTGAGTTTGTATAATATCTAGTAGACAAAATTTGTATTCAAACTCACGGTTTATGTCGTATTGTACACGACAGATTATATTAGTAAGTTGTATTTGAATTTATGTACCATGTAAGTGGCGACCCAAGATGGGTGGCGTATACTTAATTTTGGGGCGTCACAGTTGGTATCAGAGCTTAGGGATATGATCCCTGGCTAAGATGTGAGATAAGAACTAGGAGGGGAGAGACGGGAAATTCCTTCGCTAGTATGACCTACCTAAGTTTATTTGGTATTTAATTGGTCGATCAGAGTATAGGGATAATATTTGATATATTAATTAACCCTCGTGTTGTGGCAGTGTTTGGAAATGGCAGCTGAAAATATTCACAATGGAGTGAATGTGACCGTTGTGACACCTTTAATCACTAATCGAGTTAATGCGAGTGTCGGACGCGAGAACAAATTAGAGATATCCACGTAGTGAATGAAGAACTAATTGTTGCACAGGAGCTAGTTGCAGAGGTAGCGGTGAAAGTGAGAAGAAGAGGAAAGAAGAGGAACACGAGGAGAATTGGTTAGAAGAAATTTATGATCAAAACTTAGAATTACAAAATCGTGTTCGTGACCTAGAAGAACGAGGTTGAAGAAAGCACAACAAGCGGTAGTGGAACAAAGGGATACAACAATTCAAAATTGGGTTACCCGATATGTGATGCTCGAACAAAATCACGCTTTGGCGAGGGTGTAAGATATTAAAGTTGGAATCGAGAATTTAAAAATCAAGGATCGGTGAAAGAAGAAACAAGCGAGCGAAGGAGAATAGGCGATGCATGGGTAAAAGGCTGCACACGCGTTGATAGTGTAGAAAAAGGCGTCCAGATCAATAAAGCCAAAATAGATGAAATGGACTTTGCTTTTTGGACAACAATTGGGAGAACCCAACATCGAATTGAATTACCACATGCATAGCGGTCATCCCGAATTCGATATGGATCGGAGAATAATGATTCAAATCATGGATCGAGAATGTGAAGAAGCACTTAAGGGTGGAATGTACCCTATAGTAAAGTCAAACTCGATAATTTAAGCGAGGCGTTTGTCGAGAAAACCGAACGAAGTTATTACGGGTAAGTTAATTATAAATTAATCTGAAGTCTATACTTTATTCAATACAAGTTCTACCCACTCTTTTATTTCACCTAGTTGTGTTCAACGTTTAAATTTGATTCCAGAAGAAGTTAAACTTTGACTTATTGGTTGAAACTTCGTTAGGAGGAACCTTCGTTACCTCACATTTATTAATCTTGTTGTTTCAAATAAACACTTTCACGTTACCTGTCGATCTTATCTTTTTGAAAATACTTTCCTTTGATGTGATTTTTAGGAATCAATTGGTTAGCTAATCATCATGTTTTTCGTAAGGTTGTTAGCTTTTATATTCATAACCAACCTGTTATATGAATTCAAAGTAACCAAACCCTAAAGTTAATCACTGTTATTTCAAGCCATAGGTAAAGAGCCCCGAACCTTTCGTTGTTAACTTTCTTGTATGGAATGCACCGAATCCAGACTTTCTGTAGGCGACGTCGTGACTGAAGATGGCAAGTTGATAGGTATCATTGTGAGGTGCCATCCAGGTTAAGGGATAGAAGTCACAGTTGGTATCAATGTGATGTACTATCCAAGTCTTAGATGAGAGTCACAGTTTTGAATGATATCATTAATAAATTTCTTGACGTATTCTTGAAGATTTTCTAGCCTACCCTAGAGCGTGAAATCGAATTTTGTATTGACCCGATACAAAAACCCATTTCTTAAACCCTCAAATATTTCTTGACTAAAAGGATCATTTACGTGGATTATGATGAAAGTCATAATAAAAGCATTGGACTAATGAAAATCATGGGTATACGTGGTATTAGTAAGTGTTATAATGAGTTATGTTGGTTATTATGAGAAAACATGAAAGTTTCTTAGAAATCACAAAGAGTTGAAAATCGATTTTGGTGAAAAAGCGTAACATGAAATTCAATTGACCATATCTCCTATTATATTTTGAATTTTGAATGTGGTCAAGTCCTAGAGTTAGATCTATGAGTTACCTAACTAATCCAAGTGGAATTACTGGAAAAGGTGTTGTAGATTTTTGTGTGGACTGATTTTAGCAAAGGAGTGCAAAGCTGCAAAAACCGAAAAAGCTTCTGCCATGATTTTAGAGAGGCTGTTTCGGCCACTTAAATTATGAGAAAAATTCTGGCCTTTTGGGACATGAAATTATATGGTATAAAGTACCTCCTGTCCAAAAATGAGCTCATTCTGACTTAAAATGAGCAAGTTATGACTATTTCAATATTTAGGTTTTTTAAAAAAAGCTTTATAAGGAGTTCTATAACTCCGATGACCATGAAATTTAAACTAGAAGCTCACGTTAACATGTGTAAGGTCCTGCCAAGATTTGGGAATTTTTGGAGTTAAACTTGAGGTAGCTAATTTCTTAAGGAATTAAGTGGAAATTAATTTTTAAAAAATAGTAAATGAATTTTAAAAATTTCGAGAAAAATATATTTTCATTATGGGACTATATTATGCTAAATCCTAGAAAAGAAATATTTTGGGACTGATTTGGTATTTTTCATAAAAATAGTTTAATTACTGAACATATGAGTTAAATATGTTATGTGAAGTAACAAAGTTGAAAATAGGATTTTATGGCTAGAGAATCCTATATAGAGTATATGCATATTTTTTTGATGAGGATTTGATAATTGGTGATGATATTTTATGAGTATGGCATTTTGAATGATTAAATGCATTATATGGTAAAAGCGTAAACAATTAAGATAAATTGTTTATAAATTGATTAAAATATTGTTATAATATTAATGATATTAGATTATGAGATTATTAAGTGATTGAAAACATGGGGATATTCTTGAATCTGGATAAATTATATTATAAATGTTTAATATTTATCCTTTATCTCATTTGATTGATTCTTTATATCATTATCCTCGTGTTTTATATTATGTTGAAAGTAAATACGTGGCTTTGTAGTGCGTAGATGGACTTGGTATGATTATGACTGAGGATTGTTCGGTATAATCATAATAGTAATTGAAAACATAATTATCTTTGGTAGTAGTGCATGGATAATTTGTGGTCGTGATCTTAATGAATACACAATTATCTTTGGCGTAGTGCATGGATAATTTGTGGTCGTGATCTTAATGAATACACAATTATCTTTGGTAGTAGTGCATGGATAATTTGTGGTCGTGATCTTAATGAATACACAATTATCTTTGGTAGTAGTGCATGGATAATTTGTGGTCGTGATCTTAATGAATACACAATTATCTTTGGTAGTAGTGCATGGATAATTTGTGGTCGTGATCTTAATGAATACACAATTATCTTTGGTAGTAGTGCATGGATAATTTGTGGTCGTGATCTTAATGAATACACAATTATCTTTGGTAGTAGTGCATGGATAATTTGTGGTCGTGATCTTAATGAATACACGATTATCTTTGGTAGTAGTGCATGAATAATAATTCGTGGTCGTGATCTTAATGAATATCCTTGGCACGTAGTGCGGGGATGATTCGATGATATGGATTAATTATTGAAGTGAGTCTCAAGAATGAAATATTAATTCATGGATGTGGTAAAAGTCATCTTTGGTAGTAGTGCATTGATAGACTTGGTATGATTATGACCACGGATTATTCGGTATAATCATGGCCAGTAATTGAAAACACGAATATCCTTAGCCGATGAGTGGTGGATAATTCATGGTTGTAATACTATTAGTGAGTCTCGAGTATTATTGGTTTCTGAGTTATATATCTTTGGCTTTGTAGTGCAAAGATGAATTATTAATAAATATCTTTGGCTGTAGTGCAAAAGATGAATTGTTAATGAATATCTTTGGTAGGATTGCGAAGATGAATTTAATATTTTTAACGATAAAGGTATTCAAGGTATCCTCATCTCTTTATCATATCAGTGCATTACCCCTAATTTCGAGTAGAAATTCCATAAGGAGGGAGATTGTGAGACCCAGATTTTATCAATAAAGATTTAAATTTTGTTGAAATAATTTTTAATATTATGGTGTGAATTTAAGATAATATTATAGTTGTGGGTAGTATTTATAAATTTTTGTAAAGTATGCAAGTGGTTATATTATATTCGATTGGTGGGGAATATTCGGTTTAGCGGGGAATATATTCGTACAACTGGCTCAATCATTGGTGGACCCTATAATGAATTATTGTCGGATTGAAAAAGCGATAAAAAATATTTTATTAAAATAACGGCGGAAGTTTTCACGAAGTAGTTCTTGTTGAACTACTCGGTAGTAAAATACGATGTCGTGTGGTTGCATAGTAAGCACTACGGTATTGATTATTGATGTTTATGTGAGAAGTCTTTCGGTTTGATTCCATTATTGTCGATTAATAATATGAATTATTATAGCGATAATGACGTTTTGTTTTATTCGTATTATTAACGTAATAAAGCGAAACATCTTTTATATAAAATAGAATACTTTATTAAAGTTATTACATAAATAGAATATATTATATTTTATTATGCATAGTGTTGCGTAGTGTTTTTGCGTAGTATTGCATAGTGTTTTGCATAGTAAAATGTTTTTATATAAATAGAATATATTATATTTTATTTAAAAGATTTTTCTTTAAATATGGACCGTCAGATTAAAGTAAATCAATCTGGACCGTTCATGGATTAGTTACTATGCATTCTATTTTTCTATAAATAGAAGCTCATTCCTTCATTATTTTCTTACGAATTCATTGAAACTCTAGAGAGAGAAATTATAGAGAGAAGCTATAGAGAGAAAATTATAGAAAGAAGAAGAGTATTCTGCTACTTCACTACTTCTATATTCAGTTCTTTTACGGTAAGGGATATTATTCTTTTGTATTCAAAAAGAGAACTTCTGTTATTCCATTTCTTTATTATTCTGTTGGAATAACCTGTATACGTGGTTTACCCTATACTTGGTGACATTCTTCTATTATTACATTTGGAACATCACATGCATGTGTTTTTACAGGACTGGTTAAAATCTTTATTATTCTGTTGGAACATCACATGCGTGTGTTTTACACCCGGACGGGTTAAAATCTTTATCATTCTGTTGGAATATCCTATCGTGTGTTTTTTACCGGATGATCTGGTTCCATCTTTATTATTACATTGGAACATCACGCCGGTGTGAATTTCACGACTGGTTCCGTTATTATTATTACATTGGAATAACACATGCATCTGCAAAATACGCATGCATGGTGATTTCTTTTGTTATTCCATTCTTTATTATACCCGGTTAGTTAAAACTTTGACTTCTATACTCCATGAAATTAGTAGAATATCCTTGATATTTGTGTTTCATCCAATATCTTTTCATGGAAATATTCTTACGATCATTCTTGAATTTTACTCTAAAGCAAAGATATCATGTTGATAATTTGGGACGTTAATAATTCATGGATTAAATAATTCTTGAACTTGTTTTATTGAATTATTATGTCATTGTCATCATCCTCATGTTATATTATGTTATCTTTGGCTTACGTGCATAGATGAACTTAGTATGATTATGACCGGGGATCATTCGGTATAATCATGACTTGATATAAATGATGTGACAAAAGTCCTCGATGGCTTTGTAATGCGATGATGGATAGTTTTTGTATGATTATGACCGGGGGTGATTCGGTATAGTCATGACCATTGATAATTTGATGAAAATCCTTGCCAAGTGATGCGAGGATGATTAGATGTGGTGGTTTATTTATTAAAGTGAGTCTCGTGATAAAAATTGATGAAAACCTTTTAAAACCTAAAAGATAGTAGACTTTATTCTCTCTTGACTCTTTTAATGGGTTGCTTATTCCATGCTACTTGATTAAAGCGGTTGTCTATTGTATTTTATCGGTTTAACACTTTGTTGAAGGCTAATGATAATTTATTACGCATTATCTTAGTCATAATATTTCTTCTTGGGCTAGTTGAGCTCACCTTTTCTTTCTTTATTCTCTTGAGGAAATGAGAACATATTTGAGACAGTCGGGGAGCAAGTAATGGTCGAGAGGATAGCATTAGTAGTCCTCACTATTACGTGAAATAGTGTGATAATATTGTAATGAGGACTCCTTTTGAGTTTGTATAATATCTAGTAGACAAAATTTGTATTCAAACTCACGTTTTATGTCGTATTGTACTACAGCAGTTATATTAGTAAGTTGTATTTGAATTTATGTACCATGTAAGTGGCGACCCAAGATGGGTGGCGTATACTTAATTTTGGGGGCGTCACATAAGGTCAATGGTAAAGTAATGGTGCCAACTTGAATCAAACAAGATTTATAAGCGATTGGATGTCTTTGAAAGTTTCTCTAACGGAGTTTCCACGAGATAGGTCAAAGTCTAATTTCTCCGAGTCAAGTTTAAATGTTGAGCACATGCGAGAGAGATAAATGAATGGGTAGCACCGGTATCAAGTAAGGTATAAACTTGCAAGAATTTATAAATAGCTTACCCGTGATAACCTCGTTTGGGTTCCTCGCATTATGACCGATCCACAACAAACGCTCTTCCGGAATCGTTGACTTTGACTTTTACGGGACGATCTTTTGAGTCACCGCCCATTGAACTAGGTTTATTCTGCGTACAATCTCGAAGCGATATGTCCTTCCTTTCCACAATTATAGCATACCTTGAAGCTGTTGTGGACGGTTTGAATGATATGTCCCTCTTTCCGCATTTATAGCATATGACGATTGGTCGTTCTCCTCCCTTAGAACCGATTCTTTTTAAGCTTTGTTGTCTTCACATAGTCGTTGTTAAATTTCCTCTTTTAAAATCTCCTCGATTTCGCTTCTTACATTTTCATGGCCATGATTACCACGGAGTGGTTACCATTTTTGTCCGTCTGTTTTCTTTCTCCATTTGGTTATCATTATTACATTGACTACTATCTCTGAGTACGATCCACGGTTATGGTCCCTCGGTTGGCCGTACTCGTTATCTCGCTTCTAATAATTGAGCCACATTTACAACATCCGAATAGAGAGAAAATTTATGAGAAATGAGATATTTGTCGTATCTTGGGTTTCAAACCTCTCAAAAACATCCGCGTCATACGTTCCTCATTCTCCACCAAATGAGGTCTGAACACTGGATAACTCGCAAACTTTGCCTCGTCTTTGAGACACCGCCGTGTTGTTTTGTTCTAATCGATGAACTCCACTTCCTTCATATGAAGAACACTTTCGGAAAGTATTTGTCATTAAATAATTTTGAAATGTCTCCCAAGACATCTTGAGTCTGAATTTGGATGGGTACGCTTCACGACTCCCACCGGTGATATGCTTTCGCCACGGAACATAAAGGTGGCGAATGGAACCTTCTGTTCTTCCGTGCATCCCAAGACATCGAATATCTTGGTAATTTGCTTGACCCATGTTTCCGCCATGATCGGATCGGCTTTCCCTTAAATTCTGGTGGTCCCAACTCTTTGAAGCTGCCTTTTTGTGACAACCCGTGAATTGCTATCATTTCTCCTCGTATTTTGAACACGAGTCTCCCTCGTCGATTTTGCATGAATCGCAAAAAACTTCTAAACATCCCCTCGTTCATCATCTCGCTTTCAATGGTGTTGTTCACGGGAGGAACATTGCCGACTGTTGCACGTTCTCCTCGTTGGTGAGTACAAAGCGTCTCCACGGTCTCATTTCCATTGTTAATATTCTCAATCGACATTCTCAAAATCTTGTCATAAAACAAGGGTTAATTAAGGAAATCAATATATCACATAATATCCTATATCTTGACCAACTAACAAATAAGCTTAGGTAGGACACACTAGCGAAGGATTTACTCTCTCTCTCCTCCTAGTTCTATTCCCGATCTCGCCTTGGAGATCATATCCTAAGCTCGATACCAATTGTGGCGCCCCAAAATAGGTGGTATACATCACCCATTCTCGAGTTGTCAATACATAGATGCGAAACAACTACAACTTTATTATTACTGTGAAGAAAGCTGTGAGTTTAAATACAAATATTATCTTAGACAATATTTATACTCAAATAAATCCTCATCACATTTATTGATACATTATTTTACAAAATGGTGAGGACTACTAAACAACTCTCTCTAGAACCTTCATTCCATACCCAGACTGCATTTCATTTTATATTCTAGCCTCACGAGAAAAATGGAACAAAAAAAGGAAAAGGGTGAGCTCAACTAGCTCAATAAAGAATATTATGACTAAGATAATATCTGACAAATTATCGTTAGTCTTCAACAGGGAAAATTCTAATAGAATACAATAGGCGACAAATTTTAAATCAATATTCGCAATGAAATAATAATTCATTAGAAGAGTTAAGTAGAGAATGCAAACTACTATCTTCTATGTATGAATTTAAAAGTTCATCGTCTATCTTTTATCCTCTGTAACATCAATCAATATACATACGGAATCAAATATTCATCTTTGCACCTTCTGCCAAAGATATTCATCGATTGGTCATGTTCATTTAAACACCATTCATCTTTGCTACCACGGCCAAAGATATTAATCATCGAGTCAATGTTCATCTCAACACACTGTTCATCTTTGCACTCTGCCAAAGATATTCTTCAGAAATCATTCATCTTTGCACTTCTGGGCCAAAGATATTCAATAATATCATCATTTAAGACCGAGGATGATGAAAATATTTTTAAAGAAAGCGAATCCGGTGAAACAAAATGACAAGGATTAAGGATTAAGGATTCGTACTTTGTTTTATCCACGTCAAAAATACCTCAAAAATAATCACAGTGGTGTAAAATTCAAGAATGATCAAAACATGGATACAATCAAAGCTAGTATCCGAATAGATATTTTTGAAGCGAAAAGAAAAATTTTCATTTTTCGGTGAATAAGTGTCGATTCGTGAATAGTCAGTATCGTGAATAGTAACTCGACACCAAAAGATAGAAATTCTACAAAAAACATCTTTACGACTTCATGAATAGTACTCGTGAATAGTAACTCGTGAATAGTAACTCATGAATAGTAACTCGTGAATAGTAACTCATGAATAAGAAGCTAACTCATGAATAGTAACCCCGACATGAAAAAGTTCCAAATTTGATAAAAAGTTTCAACCAATATTTCAGCATAATGATATTGAAGAAATAATATCATTTGAGAAGAAAATAACATCCCTTACCTCGAAAAATTAGTACTTCTAGCTGGAATACCGGGTATAGTGCTGAAGGAAACTTGCACCGTCTAGCAATACTCAAAGTATACTCAAAATACTCACAAGAATAACGCTTCGATATATAGAGAGAAAACTTGATTTACGGTGTGATTTTCAATTTAACCCAAGCACTCTATTTATAGGAAATTGCTTAGAACACCAAAGCAGAAAATTTAATAAATTAATAATATAATTATATAAATTTCTTACACATGCCTAGAATCTGATTTCAGCCATCAAACACATGCCACCTTCTAGAAAAAGTAAGAAAAAACGTTTTTCTAATTTTAAATATTTTAAACTTCCAAAAATCAATTATTTTGAACTTGGAACTTCAATAATTCATAATAAATAGCCCTTTCATCAGAAAATTTGAATCTCATGAGTTTTTATAGGAATTTCAATTCTCTACAACTTTGCAGAAGAAAGTTTTCCAAATTCCAAATAGAAATTGACCGAAATCCACAAGCAGGCGATTTTACATTTATAATCAAATTTCGATCGATAAATGGGGTCCATGAGCATGTTTAACATGTTTTAAACATTTATTGCAATAAAAATACTCTTCCTCCTCAGATACTCATATATCCCACATTCGTTGTAAAAATATCACCATTATTATATTATTAAAATAATAATATATTTAAATGAATTATTTTATCGAAAAAGATAAAATTTCAATTTTCAACAATTGTCACATTAAAATTTTCTCCATCTATATCCACATAAAATTAATATTTTCCTCATCATATGAATCAATAATTAATTATTCACAAATAATATTACGAATCATGATATTGACAACCGAGGCGGTTCGAGGAGAAGGGGCTTTCCAATAAGAATTTCTCCTTCTTGGCGCATGATTAGGTGACCAAACCTCTCCTTGAGCAGAACTTTCTAGACATTGCCAATAATGTTATCTAATAATATTATTAGGATAATATGAATTATTGCTTCGATATTGAAAAATATTGTGTAATGACAATTATTGAAACAACAATGAATATAAAATATCAACGCAAGCAATTATTAACTCGATAAAATATTGAGCGGTAATTATCGTAACCATTATTGAGTAGTGTCTTCTTACGTAAGAATCAATAATTGGTGCAATACTGTATCTTCTTGTGTTTTAACCCGCGAGTATTTTAACGATTATTATCAGTAATAATTCTGTTTGTTATTTTTAACCAACTTATATTTGTCGTTTTCTTCATCCAATCGCTTTCAGTTATGGGGCCCACATACATGGTCACATTTGTCAAATCGAATATTCCCCAACAAGATCACGAATATTCCACGACCAAACGAATATTCCCCAACAACAATGAATATTTTATAACCACTTGCTTATTTTGGAGTATTTGCGTATTTTACTCTTAACTATCCACATTAATCAAATCAACCCTTACTATTTCAAAATAATAAATAGAGAAAATTAAATTTCATTAATAATAAGTTGGGGTCTTACATAAAATATAAAATAAGGAAACATTTCTAATAAGTCAATTAAAAAAATGATCTATCGACTACAAAGTCGATCCTGGGCTAGGGCAACCAGGGCTATCATCCGAGACCCACAGCTGAGGAGGACTCAAAAAATTTTATAAGCTTTTGTATATATGAGTATTAAAAAAAAAAAAGAAGTTGCCGCCTACAAGGGAAACCAATCAATCCAATCATTCTTTATATACTCAATCTCAAGACGAAAAAATATATTGAGTAAAGAAGTCTCATATTAATTATAAAATATAATATAAAACAAATCAATAAATATGGAGAATCAAAACAGACTTTTAACCCCAAAAAGAAGGAAAAACCCTTCGACCCTCTCAGTTCATAACGCAACGCAAACAATTTTTTTCCAATGGTTCTCCTCTTTTCCAACAGAGTTGGAAAATAAATCATCCACCAGCTAGACCAATGCCTTTCTTTGAAAGTAATTTTTTTTTAAAGATACATAGAGAATCTAGATGTATTAATTTTGTAAATTGTAATACATATCTTTGTTAACTTTTTCTTATTTATTATTTGATTCAACCAAAAAAAACTTGGCTGAGATTCTTATTCTTTATAATTGGAAGTTTCAAGTATAAGAAAATATGCTCAAAATCCAAATTTTATTGTTCTTTGTTAATTGGTTGATAATTTATTTATTTATTTGTTTAATTTATATAAAGGGACACAGTTAAGAAAATTTATTTCGGGGCCTTAAAAAGCTCAGGACCGACTCTGATCGACTAGTGAGTAAATGAGCTTCAACATCATAACAAAGATTAAGTTTAAATTTATTTAATTTTAATCAATATAGTAATAAATATTGTACATTATTTATAAAATGATGGTAGATATATTAGTTACAATTTTAAATTAATCACAATAGTTATGAATATGAAAATATTTCAAATAAATTTTATTTTTTTTAGATCGAATGGAGTATTATTTTGAGAAAATAAAAGAAGCTCAGAATTCTTTTTGTAGGATTTTGGCAAATAGTATTAAAGTCATGCCTAAAGTAGGTGGTCTGACTGCATGAAGGAAATCATGAACATATGCATGGTGTGGGCAAGAAACTGGACTTCAGTCGGTAAACTAAATGAATCATGGGCTGGCTCTTAGGCAACTTGATTAAGGTGGGGCCCAAACCCACTAAGTAAGAAACAATTGATGGGTGCATAATAAAAGAAAGAAAAGGGCAGCATGGGGGATGATGATACATCAAATTTCATCTTCTATATAATATAATACTCTCCTTTTCGTTAAATAATTTTTTTTTCATAATATAAAATATTTTGCGTATATCTAAAAGAATTAATTAGAGAATTATGGAGAAAATAAGAAAAAAAATAAAAAATTACATGTTGGGTTCACAAAATTGAACAGATTAAAAGTAATTAAGAAAATAGCTAGCTAATCAACATTAATCCCACTTAATTAATTAATCCATTTGTTGAGTTCGCATTGGTAGCCCTAGGCCCTAGGCCATAGGCCATAGGCCCTAGCTAGCTATAAACTCTTATTATTATTACTACTACTTAATTATTTAATTAATAATAATTTTCAAAATGAAAGATCTACTTAAATAAAAAGATTAAGATCTCACTTTCCGTATTGCGATTTACTGATAACTTGAGTATTATTTTATTTATTATTTCACCTTTTCTACAAATTGCAATATATAAAGATATATTTATTTTTCCTTGGCGCTAACATTTTATATATGTTTTTAATGTGACATTACATCTTCACTTTAACTTACAAAATGACGGGATTTAATGTTTTAGTGCATAAATTAAATTTAGCATTGAGAGACAATCAATCTGTGTCCTATCATTTTTGTCCCAAATATTATAATATAATATTATAAAACCCTATCATTTTCTTATCCTAAATGACAGGTGTTTAATTAGGCAGGAATGCCTATTTTGCTTATCAAACAATAAAAATAAAATTAGGCCTGCCACGGATTGCCGACTATCCGTGTTTATATATATATATTCCCTTCTCCATTAAATCTTAAACAACGAATCAAAAGCGAATGGACTATAATAACGATTTTTTGTGTCATTATAACATACAAAGCAGACGATATAATTATGATGACGGTTCGAACCGTCGCTATAACTCAAAAAACCGTCGATATAGCCGATTCGTTTTTGGTTCACTGTTTAAGATTAGCTGAAAAATAGGACCGTATATATATATATATATATATATATATATATATATATATATGCCCGTCTCTCTCCAGCGAATTAAAGGAAGTGAACTAAGAGCCAACCGACTATAGCGACGATTTTTTCCGTCGTTATAGTATAAAAAACCGACTTTTTATGCTATAGTGATGGAAAAAACAGTTGTTATAATAGATTTGTTTTTTCCAATTTGCTAGAAAAGCAGACTATATATATATATATATATATAATATTTATCTATGTGAAAGTAGGAAAAGGGGTGCCTATTTAGCATCAATGATATTTTCAGGTGCAACAGCTAGCCCTAATGACGTGTGATAGATAACTGATGAAATGAGGACGACTGGTGTATATTTAATCAATAGAAATTAGAAGCCATTTGTGGAAGAAAGCGATTAGTATGAAATATATTTTTGGGTAAGTTGATTAATTGATCAATAGAGTGTTGACATATAAATAAGATTATATGTATGTCAACATTCTATATATTGGTCAATTAATTAATTTATTAAAAAATAAACTTCATGCTAATTGGATTCAGAAAAAAAAAGTTTGCCGATCAAGTACTAGTAGACACTCTTTATCTCTCTTCTTTTTACTTGGCTCAAGCCGCTAATCACCAGCACTACTATATATCCCAAAATTAAATATATATATATATATATATATAATCCATTTCCTCTCTTCTTAAATTTCTAGCTCCTCTATCCATTTTGAGCCAAATATTTGTTAGAATTTTAGCCTACTTTAAAGTGAATTTAATTAATCATTTAAAATAAATCTACATATTAATGTATCCTATTACATAAATAGATTAAAATTAAGTATTTATAAACTTAAATCTATAGGATAATAAACTTAAAGTGAATTTTTAATTTGATTTTGATTGTATAAAATATTTAGTAAAAATAAAAAATTGACTAAAAGACTATTAAATGTCTCACATTTTTACTAATATCAACACTCTACTCTTTTATATTGTTTAATAACTTACATTGAACAATTAAAATTCAATTTAAATTTTACAATATATATCATTTTTTTTAAAATAAAACAAAACAACAAATATAAATTCCAAATATCACACCATATTGCATGTAGTACTAACTTTAATAATTCACTCATTCAATAGTAATATAACATCATCACCGTTCTTATTTCTAAGTAGGAGTAGTACATTGTCATTTCCTTCTAACCCCTACCACAAAACTGTATTTACATTTTTACTCGCCACTAATACTATTGTAATTATAACAAAACTACTCGCTCAAACTCAAGTAAACTTGTACTTAATAGACATTTCAAACTAATATGCTTTTTTAATTCTCTCTTTTTTACTCCTACCCAAGTAATATACAATATAAATAATACTCTAGCAGACGAGAGAGAGGGAAGGAGAAAAAGGAAAAGGGGGGGTAAAATTAGGTAAAATACTATTAGTATTCTATGACCAGTCCACTCATTGGGGCTCTGTGGGGAATACCCTTTCTTCGCTTGGCTGTTCTGTAATTAGCTGCAGTCGGAGGTGGCGTTGACGGACTGAAGCTTTGGAAGTTACCCATCTGCCGGCCATGTCCATGGCTGCTGCTGCTGCTGCTGCTGTAATATGATTCTTCGGAATCCGACGACGCCGCCGTCATCGGCCTGTGCTTCTCCGGCGAATGCTTTCTCTTCACGAAATTATTTGATGTACCAACAACCTGTACACAATTGCATTCAAAAGATTAATCACCTAACCAATTCATACTCGATTCAAACAGGACATTTTAATTTCTCAATAAAAACCCAAATACCCCAATCAATCTCTTGAAATTTTCAAATATAAAACATAATCCTCCTAATTGAATAGCAGCATTTACTGAAAGGGCATTAATCTATAAAGTACCTTGCAGCCAAGTGAGCAGAAGCGGAAGGAATCAAGGAGGCTCCTTTCACAAGCTTCGCAGGTATTGGTGACACCTTTGCCTGGCCTAGGCTGTGGCCGCTCGTTCAAAAAAACAACCTTTGCACTGTTGATAATGTAGGTCTGGACTGAAGTAATGTCTAAATACTTCTGAATCTCGGAAACTCTAATCACATCATGGTATGATGACCTCCTTATCTGTAACAATACAAACAAAAAACAGAGAAAATTCATTAATTATCACTAGCTTTGAAAAATATATATGCACATTTACACGGAAATGATGAAAAATGGAGCAAACCCACCTCAAAAACAATGGCATTTTATAATCACAGCACTAGTGACAGAAATTAAGTTGGAAAATTGACCCAAAAATTTACATTTCTTAAAAGAGGATGAAAACAGGGTAGCTTTTGTGATTCCATTCGTGGCAAGGGAAGTTGACAAAAATGCTGGAAAACCTAGTTGCTAAAAGGGGAGAAAAAAAGAAGATAGGAATCAAAAGATTTTAAGCAAACAAACCTGAATTGCACGGTGGTCCTTGTGATAGGCAAGACAAACAGAGCACAGAGGTCCATTAACGCAATCCAAACAGTACATATTGCATTCGCTCTTGTGCGAATCAGCATGCAATTTGCATTGAACAAAGAAGCTCTCTTGCAACAGAGGCTTCAGCCATGGCGGCCACCTGTTGTCTTCCTCATCTGGGCCTCCAGCACCCTTTAGAAAGGGAGCAAAATGGGAAAAAACACATTAATACAGCTAACCACAGAATCAAAAACAGCAATTTTAAAATAAAAATAAAAATTAGTGAAATAGTCATTTCTTATTCTTACCATGATGCGCCTGTTCTTGGGCTTGAATTCCCGTACAGAGGTTTCCTGATTATCAATCGCCAGTTTGAATGTACTGATTTGTGCGGTCTGATTATCACTTTTTTAACTCCTGTAAGATTTCTAGAGATTGAGAGATTTTGTATTTTACTGAAGATAGAGAAACAGAGTGAGGGTTTTGGAAGTGGATGCGGCGACAGAAGGGGGAGGGTGCTTTATAGGGACTGAGAGGAAAGAGAAGAGTGGGTCGTTCTTATCCGCTCAGTCTAACACCATCCGAACCTAATTCCGAACCCAGACCTAAACAAGGAACCGACTTCCCTCTTTCCTATTATTATTATTTCAATTTCATTTTCATTTTCATTTTCATTTTCTTTTTCTTTTTCTTATGCATCAAGTCTTTATAGCACTGTCTTGTTCTCTTATCATAATTTTCATCTTTCAATTAATATATAGGGAATGGATAAATTCATAATAATTTTAATATTTTCACATGTACAATTCGTTTTTTAATTAAATCATGATTAAAATAGTGAATCTTATGTGTGAAAATATTAAAATTATTATAAAAATATCGATTTCAAATAGGAGTTTATATTTACACAATTTTTTTTGATATTTGTACACATACAAAATAAAAAATGGACCTTAATATAGGAGGATAGCGATAAATACACACCTTGAACTATTAATTATATACTTAATTATAAGTAAGTGATTATTTAATTTGTTTTTAATAAATAAGACCCTAATTTTTTTTATTTATTATTCTTTAATTTTGTCATTTATTTTATTACACATAATAACTATAAAATAAAATAGCACAAACAAATACAACCATTATGTAAAATACATAATTAAACAATACATAATTTTATGAAAAGAAAAAACAAACTTAACCTCATATTATCTATTTCGAAAATATAAGATGTTAACGTCTTAAAAGAAAATTAAACAAAAAAAGTCATCTAATTTTTGATAATAATTTTAAATAAACTATTATTCACCCTACACTAGCTATCAATAATGAGTTTATTTTTGTATTATTATTTTAAAACATAGTTTTCTTTTTGTCTAATTTTCTTTGAAGACGTGAACTTTTTATATTTTATAGGGAATAATGATGAGTTTGAGTTTGTCTTTGTCTTTCGATAAGTATTATATAATGTTTAATTATTTTACAAAATGGTCATACTTGTTTAATTTAATTTTATTTTTCCTAATTATTATGTGTAATAAGATAAATATCAAAATCAGAAGAAAGCCTAGTTTACTTGTATTTGTCTTATTTAGTAAGGACAAATTAGACAATTATTTATATTTTAGTGTTTAACTAGTAATTTAGGGTATGCATATATTATTACTCTTATATATATATATATATACACATAAAATCATTTTTTTATTATATTAATCAAATATCTAAGTAATTGTCATTAGGTATAATTGGATAATGAGTTGGCACATTATTATATTGTTTAATTGAGTTATTAATTCCCGTCCGTATCTCTATTGGGTGTTGGCACATTATTCGTTCATATATATATTTAGTACTCACTTTTCATTATTCCCACTATGATTTTTGATGCTTTAATATGTACTATTAGACAAGAGTTACATATTCGTATACCATGAAGAATAAATCACATGTTAATTGTGGTGATAATATTTGAAAATTGATAATTTCTCAGCTAAATTTATTAGTTTTACGATTTTTACTCGCAAAATAGTAAATGACGTTCATCTCATATAAGAGAGAATATTATAGAATTGTCAAATGTATTTATAAAATATCAATTCTCTAATATTTTCAACAAAAACGTCATTAATATTATTTTTATAAAAAAAAATCCTCCGTCCCTAAATTAATTCTTTCAATTTTTTTTTTAAGTCAAATTATTTTTTTTAATTAATAATAAAGCATTATTTATGTATACACCTTTTATAAGTGATATTAAGTGATGGTGTATACATAATCACTTAATATCACTTATAAAAATTTAGAATTAAATAAATTTTATTACTAATTGTTTTTGTAAGACCCCAACTTTTATGAATAAAGATGATTTTTTATAATTATCATTTTTAAATATTATGGAATGAATTTGATATAATGTTATAGTTGTGGGTAATATTTAAAAATTTTAAAAAAGACTTAAAGTTGTTATATTATATTCAATTGGTGGGGAATATTCGTTTTAATAGGGAATATTAAATGCGACTAAGACAATCATTAAGTGGACCCCACAACGGAATTATTGTCGAATTGAGAAAAGCGAAAAAAAAAAAAAAAATTTATGAAAATAACGGCGGAGGTTTTACGATTAAAACTGTTGAACTACTTTCAGTAGTAAAAAGTCTGATGTCTGGCGTGGTTGCATAAGTAGTAACACGGTATTGATTATTGATGCTTATGTAAGAAGTCACTCCGTTTTGTTCAATTATTGCTATAAGAATTGATGCATAGTATCTCACGTTATTTGATTCAATTATTCATCGATATTTTATATATTATTAAATCAATAATTGAGACGACAAAAGTTATTAATATTATTATTTACAATATTAACGATGTCAGAAGTTACATCGAGGAGAGGTTTGATCACCTAATTGCGCACGCAATAAGGAGAAATCCCTATTGGAAAGCTCCTCTTTCTGAAAACGACACAGTCGATTAATATTGTGAATTATAATAAAGGTGATAAATGTTGTTAAAATTATTAAGGTGATTTTTATGAAGTATTTGTGTAAATTTTGATTATTATATGGACCCCATTTACCCATTTTTAAAATAATTGGTAGAAAATTATTTTATATAATAAAAGGTGAAATACTTAGTGAGGTTGATGTTTTGTGTGGGGGAGGGGGGAATTTACATTGTCGGGTGAGAAGTTGTGTATTGTGGGTGGATGAATTATATAGTTGATGAGTGTATGATTATTATATATATGTTTAACATGTGGGTGGGAAAATGGTGGGGGAAATGATGTTGCTTTACAAAAGGTAATTAGTATTATATGTATATATATGTTTATAACATGTGTGGTTTATATATATATATATATATATATATATATATATATTACAATTTTGCTTTATTCTTATTGGTTGGTTGATTGACAAATTGTGTCTGTGGGTTACAAAATAATTTTCATCCAATTGCATAATTGTTGCATCCGTAAGAAAAATCCTTACACAGTGCCTTTCTATTCTTCTATAAAAAGAAACTCATTCCTTCATTATTTCTTACGAATTCACTGAAACTCTAGAGAAAGAAAATTATAGAGAGAAAGAAGAAGAGCAGTCTGCTACATTTCTTTTCCTATATCCAATTTCTTCTAAGGTAAGGTGTGACGCCGCCAAAATAGGTCCACACGACCCATTCTAAGTCGCCAGATATCACATTATAAAAATCAAATACAAACTTCATTTATACAACTGTTGAGCTGTCGTATAGAATACGACCACAGTTAATTGTGAGTTTTAATACAATATAGTCTCATAGACAGTATCCTAACTCAAATTATTATAATGTCATATAAAATAAAGCAGCAAATATTTCAAGACCCCAAAGAAGAACGAGAAGATTACTATCATATTCATTCTAATGAGGTGCACTTTTGACGTTTTCAAAGTCGGGTTCTCATCACCCTATTGTTGTTCACCAAAATCAATTATTAAGTGACGTATAAAATACGACACCCATATATTAGGTCCTCAATACAATTATATATTGTATGTCATGCCGTTTTATAATGTATTGAGAAACTTTGACAGTCTCGGACCATCACACTATTTCCTGTTATCCCATTTCAACCAACTACACTCTTATTATTACGAAAGGAATTATGAAGCAAAAAGGGTGAAACACAACTAGCCCAAAGAAAGAATATCATGACTAAAGATAACTACATTATCAATAGCTTTCATTAATAAGAAATCAGAGATTTAGAACATATGGTAGATGATAAAACTTTTCAACCATAGTTGTAGCGGAACGAGCAATCCATTAGAAGAGTCGAATAGACCATCGGATCTATTATCTTCTATGTTAAAAGTCCACTGATAATGTTTTATCCCTGTAACATCAATCAACAATTCATGTCCACAACCATATGAATAACTCATAATCATAATTTTGATTCTAAATTCCTTTTCGCACCCAGGACGAAGATAATTTTAATCACCTATCTTCACCTGAAACATCAAAAATCATGGTTATACCAAATCACAATTCCTGCTCATAATCATACTAATTAAATTCATCTTTGCACTACGGTCAAAGATATACAACTGTAAAACCAATAATGCTGAAACTCAACTTAATAAATAATCCACATCATCGAATCACCCCTGCACTACGGCCAAGGATATTCGTTAATATCACATCCATGAATTATCCATGCACTACGGCCAAGGATATTCATTATTATCACATCCATGAATTAATATTTCATTGCTGAGACTCAGCTCAATAATTAATCCACATCATCAATTCATCCCTGCACTATAGGCCAATGATATTCTTTTAGTATCATGACCACGAATTATCCATGCATTACGGGCCAAAATTAATCGTGTTTTCATCAACGGTCCTGATCATGCCATAAAACAATTCATCTTTGTACCATTGGCCGAAGAGAATCCATAGCCATAATCATACCAAAAAATGTCCATCAATGCACTACGGCCAATGAGGACTTTTTCCACATCATTTGTAACATTACTGTGACGCCCCCAAAATTAGGTATACATCACCCATCTTGGGTAGTCAGATACATGGTACAGAATTTAAATACAACTTACTAATATAACTGTCGTGTACAATACGACATAAAATGTGAGTTTGAATACAAATATTGTCTCTACTAGATATTATACAAACTCAAAAGGAGTCCTCATTACAATTATTATCACACTATTTCACGAATAGTGAGGACTACTAATGTTATCCTTCGGACCATTACTCCGCTCCCGAGGCTCGTCCCAAACTATATTCTCATTTCTGAAGAGAACAAAGTGAAAGAAAGGGTGAGCTCAACTAGCTTAGTAAGAAATATTATGACTAAGATAATGCGAGAATAAATTATCATTAGCTTTACAACAAAGGTTGTTAAGCGGATAAAATATAATGAACATCAAGTTTAACTACAATTGAACCAAAGAATCCATTAAAAGAGTCAAGTAGAAAATAAAATCTACTATCTTTTATGATTTAAAAGTTTTTCATCTTTCATTATAAATTTGAGACTCGAAACTTTAATAAATATTCCACATCATCGAATCACCCCCGCACTACTACGGCGAGGATATTCTTTAGTATCACGACCACAATTATTCATGCACTACGGGCCAAGAATAGTTGTGTATTCATTAATGGTCATGATCATGCCAACAATCATCCATCAATGCACTACGGCCATCGAGAATTTTTATCACATCATTTGTAACATTACGGTCGTGATTACACCGAATAGTCTCAAGTCATAATCATACCAAGTCCATCTATGCACTACTGAGCCATGAGATGACTTTCAACATAATATAAACATGAGGATGATGACAATGATATAAGAATTCAATAAAACAAGTTCAAGAATTAATTTATCTAGGAACCAATAACATCCAAATGTCAACATGATATTGCTTTGTAGAGTAAAATTCAAGAATCTTTGAGAAGAATATTTCCATGAAAGGATCTTTGGATGAAGCCGCAAATATCGAGGATATTCCACTAATTTCATGGAGTATAGAAGTCAAAGTTTTAAATTTGGGTATAATAAAGAATGGAATAACAAAAAAAATCACCATGCATGCGATAGGCCGCACATGCAAAGTTATTCAAAGAATAATAAATAACGGAAACGAGTCGGCAAGATAAAACGCATGCATGGATATTCCAGCAGAATAATAAAGAATGGAACCGGTCGGCCGTAAAAAACGCATGCATGGATGTTCCAATGAATAATAATAAAGGCGGAACCGGTCAGGTGTAAAAACACATGCATGAGGATGTTCCAATAGAATAATAATAAAAGCGGAACCGGATCCGGTGTAAAACACATGTATGAGGATGTTCAATGAGAATACTAAAGATGCGAGAATAATAGAAGAATGTCACCAGTATAGGGTAGTGAAAGCGACACAAAGTTATTCCAACAGAATAATAAGGAATGGAAAAAGCGAAGTTCTCTTCATGAATACAAAAAAAGAATAATATCACTTACGAGTACAACAAATAATATTCCTACCTTAGAAGAATTGAATATTGGAAAAGTGAAGTAGCGAGAATCACTTTTCTTCTTTCTCTATAGTTTCTCTCTCTGTAGTTTGATGAATTCGTAAGAAATAATGAAGGAATGAGCTTTTATTTATAAAAAAGCGAGGGTGGCTCTTGGCCTTAACGAAGGTCAAAATGACTCTTGGTAATATTGAAGAGACAACTACTATTTGCGAAGGGTAATTAACCTTTGGAATCAAGAAAGGCGAGTTAACTCTTCGTAATATTGAAGGGACAACTACTATTATTTGCGAAGGGGTAATTCTATTGATGAAGGTAATTACTATTGACGAAGGTAAATACTATTGACTAAGGTAAATACTATTGAAGAAGGTAATTACTATCGGCGAAGGTAAATACTATCGACGAAGGTAAATACTATTCACAAAGGTAATTACTATTCACAAAGGTAATTACTATTGATTGAAGAGACTCTTAGATGATGACATATGGGCCCCCATAAAATAATCAAACTTACCACAAACGCCTCATAATGACTCTTTATATACATCAAGGATTGAATAAATATTACCACAAATCATTTTATTTTTAATCAACACATTTTTAATCTTTCAACAATTATTAATCATTTATAACTTGTCGTCTCAATTAATAATATAACATATTATACAGATGATCTTGTGACAATAATTGAATCAATAATATAAGAGATATGATGCAACAATTCCATCATAGTAATAATTGAGTATAGCTAAGTGACTTCTCACGTAAGCATCAATAATCAATGCAAGTGTCTTACTATGCAACCACGCGTATTCATCGTACTTTTACCACCGGGTAGTGATTCAGCTTTTTTAACGGTAACACCTCCGTAGATTATTTTTATAGAAAGATAATTTGTCATTTTCTAACAACGACAATACTTCCGCCAGGGTCCACTAATGATTGAGTAGTCGCATGCGAATATTCCCCGACAAAAAGAATATTCCCCACCAAACTAATATTTTATAACAACTTGCTTACTTTAAAAATTTATAAATATTACCCACAACTATAACATTATATCAAATTTATTCCATAATATTCAAAAATAATATTTATAGAAAATTCATCTTTATTTATAAAAGTGGGGTCTTACAACCTCCCCTTCTTATGAAATTTAGCACTCGAAATTAGTGCGTACACTGGTATGTCGAAGAGGTAAGGATACCTTGATTTCATTTCAGATTCTAACTCCCAAGTCATTTCCTCAACATCGTGGTTCCTCCACAAAACTTTGACTTGAGGTATAACCTTGGAGCGTAGAATATGTTCCTTCTTATCCAAAATTTGAACAGGAATCTCTTCATACGTCAAATCTTCCGCTATTTCATCCGGTTCTAACTCAATAATATGGTTCGGGCCTTTCACATATTTACGTAACATGGATATGTGAAAAATGTTATGAACACGAGACATAATTGGCGATAAAGCGAGTCTATAGGCCACAGTTCCTACTCGATCGAGGATTAAAAATGGACCGATGAATCGAAGATTAAGTTTTCCTCTCTTTCCAAATCTTGTAACTCTTTTCCATGGAGCAACTCTTAACAATACATGATCTCCTATATCGAATTCCACGTCCTTTCGATGAAGATCAGCATAACTCTTTTTATCGATTTTGTGAGGTTTTTATCGTTGTCGGATCGTTTGAATCTTTTTCCGTAGTCATACGTACTCAACTCCGGGCCCCAACAACGTTGCTTCACCCACCTCATCCCAAAGATATTGGAGAGCGACACTTTCTTCCATACAACGCTCGAATGGAGCCATGCCAATACTTGCTTGATAAGCTGTTGTTGTAGGAAAACTCCACCAATGGTAAGAACTTGTCCCAACTCCCCTTGAAATCAAGGACACAGAGTCTTAATAGATCTTCAAGAGTTTGAATAGTCCTCTCCGATCGTCCGTCCGTCTCGAGGATGATATGCCGAAGCTAAATCGTGAAGTCCGTGCCCATAGCTTTTTGCAAACTAACCCAAAATCGTGAAGTGAATCTTGGGTCTCGATCGAAACTATGGATCTTGGCATACCATGCGATCTTTACAATCTCGTTTTATGTACATACGAGCAAAGCGTTCAAGTGTATAAGTTTCAGATCGAAGAAATGAGCGGACTTGGTCAATCTATCAACAATGACCCAAATCGCATCAATGCCTTGAGAAACCTTAGGAAGGCCGTGCGAAATCCATGGTAATGTGCTCCCACTTCCATTCCGGAATTTCAAGTGGTCTGCAATGGACCTTTTGGTACTTGATGCTCCGCTTTAACTCGTTGACAAGTTAGACACCTTGAGAGATAAACAACGCTATCTCTCTCTTCGTATTGCTCCACCAAAATGTATGGCCGAATATCATAATACATTTTGGTACTCCCGAGATGGATTGCAAATGGTGTGTTATCGCCTCCATCATGATATTATACTTTAAATCGAAGTTAGTTAGTGTGGACGCCCCAAAATTAGGTATACATCACCCATCTTGGGTCGCCACTTTACATGGTATGTAATTTAAATACAACTTACTAACATAAGCTGCGTGGTACAATACGACATAAAGCGTGAGTTTAAATACAAATATAAATCTACTAGATATTATACAAACTCAAAAAGGAGTCCTCATTACAATTATTATCACACTATTTCACGAGAATAGTGAGGACTACTAATGCTTATCTTGAGGACCATCACTCGTTTCCACTCGTCTCAAATTTATATTCTCATTTCACGAAGAAAAAAGTGAAAGAAAGGGTGAGCTCAACATCCCAAAGAAGAAATATTATGACTAAGATAATGCGAGAATAAATTATCAATAGTCTTCAACAATGTTAAAGCGATAAAATACAATAGACAACCGGTTTAAGCTGCTGTGAAATCTAATCCATTAAAAGAGTCAAGTAGAAAATAAAGTCTACTATCTTTTAGGTTTTAAAAGGTTTTTCATAATCATTATATTTGAAACTCGACTTTAATAAATATTCCACATCATCGAATCACCCCGCACTACGGCCGAGGATATTCTTTTAGTATCACGACCACAATTATTCACATTACACTACGGGCAAGAATATTTGTGTATTCATTAATGATCATGATCAATGCCAACAATCATCCACCAATGCACCACGCTTACCATCGAGGATTTTTATCACATCATTTGTAACATTACGATTACCATGATTAACAGAATAGTCTCGGTCATAATCATACCAAGTCCATCTATGCACACTGTGCCACGAGATGACTTTCAACATAATAAAACATGAGGATGATGACAATGATATAAGAATTCAATAAAACAAGTTCAAGAATTATTTTATCCAGAATTATTAACGTCCAAATTATCAACACGACATCTTTGTTTTGTAGAGTAAAATTCAAGAATGATCGGAAGAATATTTCCATGAAAAGATCTTTGGATGAAACGCAAATATCAAGGATATTCCACTAATTTCATGGAGTATAGAAGTCAAAGTTTTAACCAATTTGGGTATAATAAAGAATAGAATAACAAAAGAAATCACCATGCATGCGATAGATCGCACGCAGCATGAGTTATTCCAATGAGAATAATAAATAACGGAACCCGGTCCCGGCAGTAAAACGCATTGCATGTGATGTTCCAACAGAATAATAAAGAATGGAACCAGTCCCGCGTAAAACACATGACGAGGATGTTCCAACAGAATAATAATAAAAGGCGGAACCGGTCGGTGTAAAACACACGAGCGAGGATGTTCCAACGAGTAATAATAATAAAGACGGAACCAGTCGGTGTAAAACACACGACAGGATGTTCCAATGAATAATAGAAGAATGTCACCAAGTATAGGTAAACCACGTATACAAAGTTATTCCAATGTATAATAAGAAATGGAATAACAACGATTCTCTTCATGAATAAGAAAGAATAACACCCCTTACTTTTGGTAGGAGATTGAATCTGCGGTTGTGTAGTAACAAAATACTCTTCTTCTTTCTCTCTTATTCTCTCTACTTTCTCTCTCTATAGCTTGAATGAATTCGTGAAAATAATGAAGCACTAGGCCTCTATTTATAGAAGATTTCTAGCTTACTTTTCGCCGTGTGAAAAGGCAAGTGGCTCGACGATGATGATGTGAAAAGAAAAGTGGTTTGGCGCTTTGTAATGTGAAAAGCGACAAGTGATTCAACGCTCAGTAATGTGAAACGACAAGTGGTTCGGCGCTTTGTAATGTGAAACGACAAGTGGTTCGACGTCGGTAAAGGTAATTACTATTGACGAAGGTAATTACTATTCACAAGGGTAATTACTATTAACGAAGGTAATTACTTATTCACAAGGGTAATTACTTATTAACGAAGGTAATTACTATCGATTTTAAGGTAAATACTATTGATGAAGGTAATTACTATTCACAAAGGTAATTACTATTGTGAAGAGATTTCTTAGATGATTACATATGAGCCCCCATAAAATAATCAAACTTACCACAAATCATTTTATTTTTAATCAACACATATTTAATCTTTCAACAATTATTAATCATTTATAACTTATCGTCTCAATTATTGATTTAATACTATAACATATTATACAGATGATGATCTTTGTGACAATAATTGAATCAATAATATAAGAGATATGATGCAAGAACCATTTGTAGTAATAATTAAACATACCGAGTGACTTCTCGCGTAAGCATCAATAATCAATACTAGTGTGCTACTTATGCAACCACGCCAGATTCATTGTATTTCTTTTACCATAGGTATTATTTCAACGCTTTTTTAACGGTAACACCTCGTAGTTATTTTTATAAAATATTTTTGTCGTTTTCTCAATCCAAATAATAATTACATTCGTTTAGGGTCCACCAATGATTGAGTAGTTGTATTTAATATTCCTAACAAAAAGAAATATTCCCGAACCAAACGAATATTTTATAACAACTTGCATACTTTGCAAAATTTATAAATATTACCCACAACTATAACATTATATCAAATTTATTCCAAAATATTCAAAAATAATATTTATAGAAAAATTCATCTTTATTTATAAAGTTGGGGTCTTACAACCTCCCCTTCTTATGAAATTTAGCCCTCGAAATTAGAAGGTACGATACTGGTATGTCGAAGAGGTAAGGATACCTTGATTTCATTTGATTCTAACTCCCAAGTCATTTCCTCAACATCGTGGTTCCTCCACAAAACTTTGACTTGAGGTATAACCTTGGAGCGTAGAATATGTTCCTTCTTATCCAAGATTTGAACAGGAACCTCTTCAGACGTCAAATCTTCCGCTATTTCGTCCTGGTTCTAACTCAATAATGTGGTTCGGGTCTTTCACATATTTACGTAACATGGATATGTGAAAAGCGTTATGAACACGAGACATATTCAGCAGAAAGCGAGTCTATAGCCACGATTCTTACTCGATCGAGGATTAAAAATGGACCGATGAATCGAAGATTAAGTTTTCCTCTCTTTCCAAATCTTGTAACTCCTTTCCATGGGGCAACTTTTAACAACACATGATCTCCTATATCGAATTCCACGTCCTTTCGATGAAGATCAAGATAACTCTTTTGTCGATTTTGTGAGTTTTTATACGTTGTCGGATCGTTTGAATCTTTTTCGTAGTCATACGTACCAACTCCGATCCCAACAACGTGGCTTCACCCACCTCATCCCAAAGATACCGGAGAAGCGACACTTTCTTCCATACAACGCCTTGAATGGAGCCATGCCAATACTTGCTTGATAACCGTTGTTGTAGGAAAACTCCACCAATGGTAAGAACTTGTCCCAACTCCCTTGAAATCAAGGACACGAGTCTTAATAGATCTTCAAGAGTTTGAATAGTCCTCTCCATCGTCCGTCCGTCTCGAGGATGATGATATGCCGAAGCTAAATCGTAAGTCTGTGCCCATAGCTTTTTTGCAAACTAACCCAAAATCGTGAAGTGAATCTTGGGTCTTGATCGAAACTATGGATCCTAAGATACCATACGCGATCTTACAATCTCGCTTTTATGTACATCTGAGCAAGACGTTCAAGTGTATAAGTTTCTCAGATCGATAAGAAATGAGCGGACTTGGTCAATCTATCAACAATGACCCAAATCGCATCAATGCCTTGAGAAACCTTAGGAAGACCCAGTAACAAAATCCATGGTAATGTGCTCCCACTTCCATTCGGAATTTCAAGTGGTTGCAAATGGTGTGTGTGTGCCTCCATCATGATATTATACTTTAAATCGTGGTCGTTAGAACACAAAGTCCGGAGTTGACTCAAGTATTCCTTCTTCATCGATTCTTGCTTTAAGATAGCACCTTTTGCACTTTCTTCTAATGACACGCATCGCCTCGTGTCCGTAGCTTGAGCAAACTTTAACTTTATCGATTAAAGTCGGTTCTACTCGATATACTTTGCTATCATCACACGCGTCCACAGAGTCTTTAACTCTATCTCCATCCTTTGCAAGTCACACAAAATGGGCCTTTGCGTTGACAATATCGCACTTTCGTGCTTGCATATGATTTTCTACTCAATCGCGCCACCTACCACGCTCGCTTTTCGAGGATGGTATGATCATAATCTTTCAACAGTTCAAGCCAACGTCGTTGTCGCATGTTGAGTTCCTTTTGAGTGAAGAAATATTTGAGGCTTTTATGATCCGTAAAGATCTCCACTTTCTCCCCATACAAGTAATGCCTCCAAATTTTAAATGCAGATAATTTGCCAACTCTAGATCATGAGTAGGATAATTCCTCTCATATTCTTTTGAGTTGTCATGAGGCATAGGCTATAACTTTTCCAAGTTGCATAAGAACACATCCCAACCCTTTGCTCAAGCATCATGTAGATGACAAATCCTTCCGAGCGAGATGGTATTGTCGTAACAAAAGTCTTTGAAATAAGTCTCCTCTTGAGTTCTTGAAAACTCTTCTCACATTCTTCGCTCCAACCGAACTTTGTATCTTTCCGAAGTCGTTTGAGTCAATGGAGTAGCGATTCAAGAAAATCCTTCCACGAATCTCCGATAATAACCAATTAAACCGAGAAAGCTACGACTTGATCACATCGATTTAGGTTGTTCCCAGACTTTGAATAGCTTCAATCTTTCTTTGGGTCAACAGATATTCCATGACTTGATACCACGTGCCCAAGGAATGCTACTTCTTCAAGCCGAACTCACATTTCTTCAACTTGGCATAAAGCTTATATTCACGAAGCTTTTGGAGTGTCGTACCTCAAGTGTTGCTTTCATGATCTTCACGGCTTTTGGAATAAATAAAGATGTCATCAATAAAGACGACCACAAAGTGATCTAAATATTCCTTGAATACTCGGTTCATCATATCCATGAAGCAAAGAAGAGCATTAGTCAATCCAAAAGGACATGACTAGGAATTCATAATGCCCGCATCGAGGAGTTACGAAAGCCGTCTTTGGAATGTCGTGGTTCTAATCTTCAATTGGTGATATCCAGAAACGAAGATCAATCTTTGAAAAGAATTTGGCTCCTTGAAATTTGGTCAAACAGGTCATCAATACGCGGGCAATGGATACCTATTTTTGATGGGGACATGATTCAACTCCCGATAATCAATACAAAGTCGCATACTCCCATCTTTTTCTTCTTCACGAATAGAAGCAGGAGCACCCCAAGGAGAAGTACTTGGACGAATAAAGCCAATGTCTAACAATTCCTGCAGTTGGGTCTTTAACTCACGAAGTTCAATAGAGCCATTCAATATGGGGCTTTGGAAATAGGTTTTGTACCGGGTTCAAGGTAGATACAAAATTCAATTTCACGCCTACGGGGTAGGCCGGAAGTTCTTCTGGGAATACGTCAGAAATTTATTAACAATAGAAATATCGTTCAAAAACGGCGTATTTTTGTTTAAATCGTGACATGAGCTAAGAAAGCTTGACATCCATTTTTCAATAAGCGAATAGCTTTATGGCTTGAGATGGCCGTGATTGATTTTAATGGTTTGGTCGTTTGAATTAGCATAATAGGTTGATTAGGAATATGAAAGCTAACAACCTTACGAAAACAATCAATTTTTGCATGATAAGTAGTTAACCAATCAATCCAGAATCACGTCAAATGCAAGTATTTTTAATGAAATAAGATCGACGAGGTAATGTGAGGGTACCGATTTGAACCAAAACAAGACTTATAAACGTTGGATGTAATGAAGGTTTCTCCCAACGTAGTTTCCATGAGATAAGTCAAAGTCTAATTTCTCCGGTGTCAAATTTAATCGATGGCGCAAGTAGGAGAAATAAAAGAATGGGTAGAACCGGTATCAAATAAAGTATAGACTTCATTAGAGTTTATGATAAGCTTACCCGTGACGACCTCATTCGGGTTCCTTGCTCTCTGGGAGGTCACAACAAACGCCTCCCTCAGACTACCGATTTTGAATTTTCGGGGACACCTTTGGTGCCTCCATCCTAGTGAATTTGTCTTGATGGCAACGCACAAAATCAAGCTAAGTGACCTTTTCTTCCATAATTATAACATGCTTTGATGACATGCGTAGATTTGATCGATGTGTCCTCTCCTCCGCATTTGAAGCATATGATAGGTGGTCTTTCTCCTTCCTTAACAACGTGTCTTTGGTCGACGTCTTTCCATCATTGTTGAATCTCCTTTTCTTGAAATGTCCATTCTTATTGTTTTGTCCCCTCGATTACCACCAAGTGGTTACCATATCTAGCCTGTTGATTCCTCCACGCTTGTTGCCACCGCTCGATGACTACTCTCGCATTGGTATTATAATTTTTCCCACGCTCTCTTTTAGTTCGTTGACTCATTATCGCGATCCACTAATCGAGCCCTATTTACAACAACCGAATACAAACACGGTTTATGAGAAATAAGATGTTGACGTATCTCGCTTCAAACCTCTTAAAAACATTCGCGTATTTCTCTTCATTATCCACCAGTGGGACGAAACCGTGATAACTCGCAAATTTTGCCTCGTATTGAGACACGGTCATATTGTTTTGTTCCAACTTGATAAACTCCACCTCCTTCATGTGGCGAATACTTTCGGGAAAGTATTTGTCGTTGAACGACTCTGGAACTTCTCCCAAGATATCTTGAAGACAAAGAAGGTTGAGTACGTTTTACCGATTCCCACGATGAATCGCCTCTCCGCAAGCAACATAAAGGCGTAGAAGGAACCTTTTGCTCCTCGGAGCATCCCAAGACATCAAATATCTTGGTAATCTGCTTTATCCATGCTTCCTTGAAGTGGTTTTGGCTCTCCTTAAACTCGGTGGTCCCAGCTCCTTGAATTATTTAGCGGTGACCGCCGAGAGTTTTCCGTGTTTCCACCTATGTTTTGGATGAGTCGCTCTCTCTTTCATTGCTGTGCATAAATTGCATAAAGCCTCTCGAACATTTGATCATTCATCATTTGGTCGGTGTTGTTGTTTTGCATGAGGATTGTCGCCTTCTTGATGCACATTATCCTCGATTATTGATATGTGGTGAATCAACGATCGCTGCGCTCCATTCGCTATTCTCAACATTCTCGATGTCATTTTCGATCATCGCCACAAAACAAAAGGTTAATTGACATGTAACAAATTATCCCTATCTTCCGACCAACTAATAAAATAGACATAAACTTAGGTAGGTCATACTAGCGAAGGTATTCCTCGCTCTCCCTCCTAGTACTATTCTTACATCTTAGCCAGGATCATATCCCTAAGCTCGATACCTGTTGTGACGCCCCAAAATTAGGTATACATCACCCATCTTAGGTCGCCACTTACATGGTACGTAATTTAAATACAACTTACTAACATAACATGCTGTGGTAATAATACGACATAAATCGTGAGTTTAAATACAAATATCGTCTCACTAGATATTATACAAACTCAAAAAGGAGTCCTCATTACAATTATTATCACACTATTTCACGAATAGTGAGGACTACTAATGCTATCTTCAGGACCATCACTCGCTTTTCCGACTCGTCCCAAACTATATTCTCATTTCACAGAAGAAAACGGTGAAAGAAAGGGTGAGCTCAACCAACCCAAAGAAGAAATATTATGACTAAGATAATGCGAGAATAAATTATCAATAGTCTTCAACAATGTTAAACCGATAAAATACAATGATAAACGGTTTAAGCTGCAATGAATATGCAATCCATTAAAAGAGTCAAGTAGAAAATAAAGTCTACTATCTTTTAGGTTTTAAAAGGTTTTTCATCACTGTTATAGCTGAGACTCAACTTTAATAAATATTCCACATCATCGAATCACCCCTGCACTACGGCCAAGGATATTCTTTAGTATCGCGACCACAATTATTCATGCACTACGGGCCAAGAATATTTGTGTATTCATTAATGGCCATGATCAATGCCAACAATCGCCCACCAATGCACCACTGCCATCGAGGATTTTTATCACATCATTTGTAACATTACTACCATGATTACAATCGAATAGTCTCTCGGTCATAATCATACCAAGTTCATCTATGCACTACAGCCATGAGATGACTTTCAACATAATAAAAACATGAGGATGATGACAATGATATAAGAATTCAATGAAACAAGTTCAAGAATTATTTTATCCAGAATTATTAACGCCCAAATTATCAACACGACATCTTGTTTTGTAGAGTAAAATTCAAGAATGATCGGAAGAATATTTCCATGAAAGATATCTTTGGATGAAACGCAAATATCAAGGATATTCCACTAATTTCATGGAGTATAAGTAAAAGTTTTAACCAACCGGGTATAATAAAGAATAGAATAACAAAAGAAATCACCCGTAAATGCGATAGGCCTCGCACATGCAGTTATTCCAACAGAATAATAAATAACGGAACCAGTCCGGCCAGAAACGCATGCAGACAGGATGTTCCAACGTAATAATAAAGAATGGAACCAGTCCGGCCGCAGAAACACACGCAGATGAGGATGTTCCAATGAATAATAATAAAGATTTTAACTAGTCGGTGTAAAACACATGCATGCAGGATGTTCCAATGAGAATAATAATAATAAGAAGCGGAACCGGTCAAATTGTAAAACACACGCAGCAGGATGTTCCAATGTAATAATAGAAGAATGTCACCAAGTATAGGGTAAACCACGTTATACAAAAGTTATTCCAATGTAATAATAAGCAATGGAATAACAAAGTAGATTCTCTTCATGAATAAAAAAGAATAACACCCCTTACTTTTGGTAGGAGATTGAATATCGCACGAGTGTAGTAAGAATAAAATACTCTTCTTCTTCTTTCTCTCTTATTCTCTCTATACTTATCTCTCTATAGCTTGAATGAATTTAAATGAAAAAATAATGAAACACTAGGCCTCTATTTATAGAAGATTTCTAGTTTAAGACTTAGTGTGAAAAGGCAAGTGGCTTCGACGATCGATGATGTGAAAAGAAAAGTGGTTTCGACGCTTTGAATGTGAAACGACAAGTGGTTCGGACGCTCAGTAATGTGAAACGACAAGTGGTTCGACGCGCTGTAATGTGAAACGACAAGTGGTTCGACGTCGGTAAAGGTAATTACTATCGACGAAGGTAATTACTATTCACAAGGTAATTACTATTAACGAAGAAGGTAATTACTATTCACAAGGGTAATTACTATTAACGAAGGTAATTACTATCGACGAAGGTAAATACTATTGATGAAGGTAATTACTATTCACAAAGGTAATTACTATTCGACGAAGAGACTCTTAGATGATGACATATGAGCCCCCATAAAATAATCAAACTTACCACAAATCATTTTATTTTTAATCAACACATATTTAATCTTTCAACAATTATTAATCATTTATAACTTATCGTCTCAATTATTGATTTAATACTATAACATATTATATGATGATGATCTTGTGACAATAATTGAATCAATAATATAAGAGATATGACGCAAAGAATTATTTGAGTAATAATTAAGCATAGGTGAGTGACTTCTCATGTAAGCATCAATAATCAATACCGTGTGCTACTATGCAACCACGCCAGACATTCTTTTCTTTTACCACCGGGTAGTTCAACAGCTTTAAACAGTAACACCTCCGCCGTTATTTTTATAAAATATTTTGTCGTTTTCTCAATCCAAAACAATAATTACATTATTCAGGTACACCAATGATTGAGTAGTTGTGCGAATATTCCCTAACAAAAAGAATATTCCCCGATCAAACGAATATTTTATAACAACTTGCATACTTTGCAAAATTTATAAATATTACCCACAACTATAACATTATATCAAATTTATTCCATAATATTCAAAAATAATATTTATAGAAAAATTCATCTTTATTTATAAAAGTTGGGGTCTTACAGTTAGGAACACAAAGTCTGGAGTTGACTCGAAGTATTCATTCTTCATCGATTCTTGCTTCCGACATAGCACCTTCTTGCACTCTCTTCCTTATATGCATCAGCTCCAGGTCTGTAGCTTGAGCAGCTTTAACTTTATCGATTAAAGTCGGTTCTACTTGTATACTCGCTATCATCACATGCGTCCCTGGAGTCTTTAACTTTATCTCCATCCTTTGCAAGTCACACAAAATGGGCCTTTGCGTTGACAATAACGCACTCGTACTTGCATATGATCTTCTACTCAATGCGTCAGCTACCACGTTCGCTTTTCCAAGATGGTATTGGATGGTATGATCATAATCTTTCAACAGTTCAAGCCAACGTCGTTGTCACATGTTGAGTTCCTTTTGAGTGAAGAAATATTTGAGGCTTTTATGATCCGTAAAGATCTCCACTTTCTCCCATACAAGTAATGCCTCCAAATTTTAAGTCTGAAGATAACATTTGCTAACTCTAGATCATGAGTAGGATAATTCCTCTCATATTCTTTTGAGTTGTCGCGAGGCATAAAGCTATAACTTTTCCATGTTGCATGAGAACACATCCCAACCCTTTGCGAAGCATCATTGTAGATGACAAATCCCTCCGAGCGGATGGTATTGTCGTAACAGTCTTTGAAATAAGTCTCTCTTGAGTTCTTGAAAACTCTTCTCACATTCTTCGCTTCAACCGAACTTTGTATCTTTTCGAGTCGGTGAGTCGATGGAGTAGCGATTCGAGAAAATCCTTCCACGAATCTCCGATAATAACCGCCTAAACCGAGAAAGCTACGATTTTGATCATCGATTTAGGTTGTTCCGACTTTGAATAGCTTCAATCTTTCTTTGGTCAACAGATATTCCATGACTTGATACCACGTGCCCAAGGAATGCTACTTCTTCAAGCCGTAACTCTCATTTCTTCAACTTGGCATAAAGCTTATATTCACGAAGCTTTTGGAGTGTCGACCTCAAGTGTTGCTTCGTGATCTTCACGGCTTTTGGAATAAATAAGGATGTCATCAATAAAGACGACCACAAAGTGATCTAAATATTCCTTGAATACTCGGTTCATCATATCCATGAAGCGCAAAGAGGAGCATTAGTCAATCCAAAGGACATGACTAGGAATTCATAATGCCCGCATCGAGTTTGAAAAGCCGTCTTTGGAATGTCGTGGTTCTAATCTTCAATTGGTGATATCCTAACGAAGATCAATCTTTGAAAAGAATTTGGCTCCTTGCTGGTGGTCAAACAGTCATCAATACGTGGCAATGGATACCTATTTTGATGGTGACATGATTCAACTCCCGATAATCAATACAAAGTCGCATACTCCCATCTTTCTTCTTCACGAATAGAGCAGAGCACCCCAAGGAGAAGTACTAGGGACGAATAAAGCCAATGTCTAACAATTCCTGCGGTTGGGTCTTTAACTCCTCGAAGTTCAATAGAGCCATTCGATATGGGGCTTTGGAAATAGGTTTTGTCATAGGGTTCAAGGTCGATACAAAATTCAATTTCACTCTCTGGGGTAGGCAGGGGAAGTTCTTCGGGGAATACGTCAGAAATTTATTAACAATAGAAATATCGTTCAAAACCGACGTATTTTTGTTTAAATCGTGACATGAGCTAAGAAAGCTCGACATCCATTTTCAATAAACAAATAGCTTTATGGCTTGAGATGGACCCGTGATTGATTTTAATGGTTTGGTCATTTGAATTAGCATAATAGGTTGATTAGGAATATGAAAGCTAACAACCTTACGAAAACAATCAATTTTTGCATGATAAGTAGTTAACCAATCAATCCACAGAATCACGTCAAATGCAAGTATTTTTAATGAAATAAGATCGACAGTAATGTGAGGGTACCGATTTGAACCAAACAAGACTTATAAATAGTGGATGTAATGAAGGTTTCTCCCAACGGAGTTTCCACGAGATAAGTCGTGAATAAGATCAGATATCGTGAATAAGGTTTGTATCGTGAATAAGATCAAGATATCGTGAATAAGTAACTCGACACACCAAAAGTTCCAATTTGATAAAAACTTCAGATCAATATTTTAGCATAATGATATTGAAGAAATAATATCATTACGAAAAATAATAATATCCCTTACCTCACAAAGACAAGATCTTCTTAGTTGAAACACAGGATATCGACTATAACTTGAACTTGCACCATCTAACAATACTCAAAGTATACTCAAAATACTCACAAGAATACGCCGATAATATAGAGAGAAAACTTCAGATTTTACGGTGTGATTTTCAATTCTAACCTAAGACACCTATTTATAGGAGAAAACGCTTAGAACACCAAAGTTAGAAAATTTAATATAATATTAATATATATATTAAGATTTCTATGCCCACCTTCCTAGATCTAATCTCAGCTCATTATGCACATGTTGTAGCCCACAAAACAAACAAAAAACGTTTTTATTATTTAAAATATTTTAAACTTCCAAAAATCAATTATTTCGGAACTTGGAACTTCAATAATTCATAATAAATAGCCCTTCTATCAGAAAATTCGAATCTCGCGAGTTTTTATAGGAAATTCAATTCTCTACAACTTTGCAGAAGAAAGTTTTCCAAATTCCAAACAGAAATTGACCGAAATCCACAAACGGGATTTTACAAATTTATAATCAAATTTGATCAATAAATGGGGTCCATTGACATGTTTAACATGTTTTAAACATTTATTGCAACAAAAATACTCTTCCTCTTCAGTATACTCATATATCCCACATTCGTTATAAAAATATCACCATTATTATATTATTAAAATATAATAATATATTTAAAAGAATTATTTTATCAGAAAAAGATAAAATTTCAATTTTCAACAATTGTCACATTAAAATTTTTCTCCATCTATATCCACATAAAATCAATATTTTCCTCATCATATGAATCAATAATTAATTATTCACAAATAATATTACTGAGAATCACAATATTACAACCAAAAGGCAGCTTCAAGAAAGAGGGCTTTCCAATAAGAATTTCTTCTTCTTGGTAGCAATTAATTAGGTGACCAAACCTCTCCTTAGATGTAACTTTCTAGACATTGCCAATAATGTTATCTAATAATATTATTAGGATAATATGAATTATTGCTTCGATAATGAAAAATATTTGCAGTAATGACAATTATTGAAACAACAATGAATATAAAATATCAACGCAGTAATTATTAACTCAATAAAATCTTTGAGCATTAATTATCTGTGACCATTATTGAGTAAAGTGCCTTCTTATACGTAAGAATCAATAATTGGTGCAATCTGGTGTCTTCTTGTGTTTTAACCACCGGCATATTTTTTAAAGATAATTGGTAATAACTACGTAGATTATTTTTAAACCACTTATATTTGTCGCTTTTCTTCATCCAATCGCTTTCCGTTATGGGGCCCACAATGGTCATGCTGCTTGTGTCGCATACGAATATTCCCGACGGTATGAATATTCCACGACCAAACGAATATTCTAAACAATAATGAATATTTTATAACCACTTGCTTATTTTGAAGTATTTGCCTATTTTACCCCTAACTATCCACATTAATCACATCAACCCTTACTTATTTCAAAATAATAAATAGAAAATTAAATTTCATTAATAATAAGTTGGGGTCTTACAATCTTAGTCATAATATTTTTCATTGGGCTAGTTAACTCACTCCTTTCTTTCACCATTTTCTTCGAGAAAATGAGAACGTGGGTAGGGACTAGTCGGGAGCGGAGTGACGGTCCGGATGATAGTATTAGTAGTCCTCACTATTACATTAAATAGTGTGATAATAAATGTAATAAGGACTTATTCTGAGAGTGGATATTGTCTAGAAAATAATATTTGTATTAAAACTCACATCTTTCTTATTGTATATTAAAAATTGTATTTGTATTCTATACCATGTATTTGGCGACTCAGAATAGGTGATGTGTACCTATTTTGGGGGCGTCACAGTTTTGTATTAACTAAAATTGAATAAATTCATATCAATTTTGAAGTTTAATATGTCGTTTGACTTCAAAAATTAAATTTTATCTCTAATTTTGAAATGGATGGAGTGGTATTTTATTTTATTTTATTTATTTATTTTTGCTATTTTTTACACACACACACACACACCTAAGAATCGAACTCTTGATTTCATGAAAATTATAAGGTAAGAGTTACCGTTGTGTCAAAAACTATACGACCCAGGGAGCAAGTGAGAAGTATTTTGAATGACTAGGTTTAAGAAATAAAATCTGATATACTAGAAAAATTAACTATATATTACTCTTTTCGTCACAAGATAAAAGTCTTGGTGAATTTTTTACGTATATTAAGAAGAGAAATGAAATGACAAAACTACTCATAATAATATGTCATTAATCATTTCCAATGTAGGTGAGAGATGAACTTTCTAGCTTTTCTTCAATTTAAAATATTTTCAACACATAACTAATTATATTTATTGAATACGGAGAGAGAATTAGAATAAGAAAAATATGAAATATTTAATACTAACGGTATAATAAAAAAAATTGTGTAAAAATTTAGTTATTAAAAGAAAATGGACGTTTAATATGGAACTATTCAAAATAATAATAAGAATTTTTATCGTGGGAGGAAGGGAGACCTATCTCCCTAAACTGTTTGTGTGAATTTATGTATTTTGTATTTGTATTTTTATTTTTTCCTAATAACAAAAATAAATAAAAAATAAAATAAAGGAGAAGAGTCTAGAGTGGGTTTGAGGTTGACCGGAGGGATTTGGACAAAGGAGTGAATGGAAGGCGCGGTCAATCACGGCACACACAAGTGATGACCAGGCCACCTATTGATTAATTAATTTCACACATGCACGCGCTTGACCTGCGCAACAACTATCAGCGTCATATGGAATGGAATGGAATGGAATGGAATGGACTCCTTCAGTCCTTCTTCCTTCCTGCCAATTGCTTCCATGGTTCCTCGATCTCTTTCGCATTAACTTGGATTTACATCAGTAAATTAGTAGTAACCTTTTTCTTTCTTGAGTCTTGAAATATAAGTATAAATTAAAATAGTAAATTAGTATTTTACCCCTTATAACATTAGACTTTGATAATTAATTAAGACCATTGGAATGACAATTTGGTATTTTAAAAAAAAAAAAAATTTATTATTCTTTCAACACTTCCCATTTTCTTTTATTCTTTCCGGAAGAAAGTAAAAAAGTGGGAGTTACATTCTTTAAAACTCTTAACAAACAAGGAAAGTGCATGCTTTATCATTTCATGTAATTAATTAGTGCTTTTACTTTTAACTCTAAGGATGGGATGGGATGGGATGGGAGGGGAGGGGGAGGAAAAACAAGTTGAAAAGTTGTTTTCCAACTTGTAGAAAGTGGTCTGCTGATAATATTTGGGACAAATTTACGTACTAGTCGACATAGATATAAATATTTGCGCGCAGGAGATGAGATATAAATATAAATATTCATGTGGGAGTGGGACAATTAAGCAAGTTGTTCTAACCTAACCTAACTTAACCTAACCTTTTTTTGTCATCTTAAATGCCTTTCTTTGTCACATAACACTCGGCCGGATCGATGTTCCTGAAGCTCTCTATCTATATATATATGCTAATGCTATGCATAATTATACTCCTTAAGATGGGCAACTAACTACTACTCGTCTTATATTTGGATGCAACAAAACTTTCTTGAATAATTTTTGGCAAGTTAAAAGTTTGAGTATTGAAAAAAAAGGTGCTTTATTTATTGTGATTCACTGATTGACGTGTTATGGGTTAGTCAAGGCCCAGTCTTATAGTGAATGCTACAAACAACTTCGTTGTATTAACCCATATCTTAACTAACCTTAATTCTCTTTGTTAAATTTAGCAAATCCAGAATTAATGACGTATCAGTCTAAAGGAGTACTGTATATAGCAAGTAATAAACAATTTTAAGAGTAACTTTTATTGGACATTGAATTGATCCTATAATATATAGCCAGTTTCTTTTTCATTTTTTTATTCCGTACATTGGCTTGAAAATGGAAATCGATTTCTTTTACTATAACATAAACGTCCTTTTTGTTTTGATACTTAATTTCCACCATTTGATACAAACATTAGTAGCAGACCCGTCTTAATTCGTATTCACATGCAAAACCAGTACAATATTTAGCCCAAGCCCCAATAGAACATGCCTAGCTAGTAATTAACCCAAAAACTTTTGGAGGCTGGGGTCTGGTCTGGTTGTGCTAATTCCATAGTCTTTAAAGATATTTTGGTGTTGGATAAAGAGCTAGCATGATATATTCAGAAAAAAAAAAAAACACATAATATCAGAAATTAGACAAATTTTCCTTACTCTTATAAATTACTTGACATAACAACCTACCACATTAATTATTATGTGACACAAGTATGTTTAATGTAGGCAAGTTTTGTATTGTCCCTTCTCCCAACTCTTTCTTTCATTAATTTCCACATCTGTCGGTGATACAATTTCGACAGTTTTTTTTTTTTTTTTTTGGTTTACCATTAATTATTTCTTCCAAATATATGGCCTCTACAAAATTTATTCGTTAATATTTAAGGTATTAGTTGACATAATCGATCATGAGGAGGTATAAATGAAAAGTTATTGACAAACAAAATAATGAAAGAGAGATACATTTTTGCATATAGATTAAAGAAGATAGGGTTTCCTTAACTTTTCATGGTACAACAATATCACATTTTTATATCCTTTAAATGTCATGTTTTATTTCATGCTATTATTATCGATTCAAAAAGAGTAGTTTATGAAGTTCTCGAGTTTCATACTACTGTCTTCTTCTCAAGATTAAGTTTTCTTTCTCTTCGAAATTGTTCAATCGAGATTTGACTTTAAAACTTTAAAAATTCCCAATGCATGCAGACTACTCATAATTCATAAATAAGAAGGCAAAAGATAAACAATTTTGTAATCAAACTAGGAATCAAAAACAAACGAGGAAGCCTATACAGTGTCTTATTTTCTAAATGTACAATGTTTGTTGATGTGACTACGGGTTCAAAGTTGGTTTGACGTCATTTACTCTTCTATGACTAAGTATTTGACTCATCTCAATTTTACAATTTCTTTTATTTAATATTAAGAATATATTCTTTTGCAAAATTTTAATTGAAATAAACAAAGCCTACTTGATTTATTACATAAAATTGCATTATCATGCCAAAGATTTTAGTCGGTGATTTTATTTTTTTTTGTCATGCCAAAGATTTTAGTCGGTGATTTTACATGAAATTTCTATTTATAAAAATTTAAATAAATTATATTAAATTTAATTTTTAAAATCAATAATAATCTAACGCAAAATTTGTACCTACTCTATTAAATTGAATATAGTAGTAGTTGTTCGTTGAAGTAATTAATGAAATCATCTACGTGGCGAACTATGGAAATTTGACTACTACAAAATTATTCGACTATTTTGACTATATTTTTTTAATTTAGTTTGGCGGAATAATATTTTTTGGAAGACTTGATCAAGTTTGTTTATGCTGACATTATATAATAGGATAGGAATGTAGCTTAATGTTCTTGACCTGACCATTACTCACACTTATGTATTTATGTAGCGATTAAATAATGCAGAACATATGTAAGGTGTAAACGAGTGTCACCGAATACTATCAAGTTCATATTCAGCTTCACTCAAAAAAAATTTAGCTCGAATTTAATTCAGATTTGATAAAAGATTTTTAATTCTATGTTAGATTAGACTCACATCATTACATTGTACGGACTTGCTTAACTCGTAAATTAATACTCGATTCGTTTACAAAATAAATTGATCATGAGCTTTCAAAACTAGTTTCAAATATGAATTATATCATTTAAAATTGAAACACTACATACTAAATTCATTAATAAACTAATGCTTATGTAAAGAAATTATAAAAATATAATACAAATTGACAATCACATGTAAGACCCCAAATTTTATCAATAAAGATTTAAATTTTGTTTAAATAATTTTTAATATTATGGTGTGAATTTAAGATAATATTATAGTTGTGGGTAGTATTTATAAATTTTGCAAAAGATGCAAGTTGTTATAAAATATTCGTTTTGGTGGGGAATATTCTTTTTGTTTTAAGAATATTACGAATACGGCAATCATCAATCATTAATTGACCCCACAAGCGAAAGTATTATCTAGTTAGAAAAGCACAAAATTATCTTTTCTATAAAAATAACGGCAGGAGGTATTACAGTTAAAAGCTGTGAATCACTCCTAATTAGTAAAAGTACAAGATGTCTGGCGTAGTTGATATAGTAAGACACGATATTGATTATTGATGCTTTACGTGAGAAGTCACTCACCATTTATGCTTCAATTATTGCTTTATAGTAATTCTTTGATCATATCTCTTATATTATTGATTCAATTATTGTCGTAGTATCATCCGTATAATATGTTATAGTATTAAATCAATAATTGAGACGACAAGTTATAAATGATTAATAATTGTTGAAAGATTAAATATGTGTTGATTAAAAATAAAATGATTTGTGGTAATATTTATTCAATCCTTGATGATATAAAGAAAGTACATTATGAGACATTTGTGGTAAGTTTGATTATTTTATGGGGGCCCATATGTCATCATCTAAGAGTCTCTTCGTCAATAGTAATTACCTTTGTGAATAGTAATTATCTTCGTCAATAGTAATTACCTTCGCAATCGATAAGTAATTACCTTTGTGAATAGTAATTATCTTCGTCTAATAGTAATTACCTTCGTCAATAGTAATTACCTTTGTGAATAGTAATTACCTTCGTCAATAGTAATTACCTTTATCAGGCGTCGAACCACTTGTCGTTTCACATTACAAGTGTGTCGAACCACTTGTCGTTTCACATTACAAAAGGCGTCGAACCACTTGTCGTTTCACATTACAGCGCCGAACCACTTGTCGTTTCACATTACGGTAATACGAACCACTTGTCGTTTCACATTACTGAGCGCCAAAACCACTTTTCTTTTCACATCACGGTCAAATCCAAGCCACTTGCTTTTCACGTGGCGGTCTTAAGCTAGAAATCTTCTATAAATAGAGGCCTAGTGCTTCATTATTTTGACGATTTAATTCTTTGAAACTCTAGAGAGAAACTATAGAGAGAAAGAAGAAAAGTATTCTCGCTACTTCACCTTGCCAATATTGGTTCTTCTAAGGTAGGGAATAATATTTGTTGTGCATTCGTAAAGGGTGTTATTCTTTCTTATTCATGAAGAGAACTGTTGTTATTCCATCGCTTATTATTCATTGGAATAACTCGTATATCTGTGGTTTACCCTATACTTGGTGACATTCTTCTATTATTCCGTTGGAACATCACATGTCACGTGTTTTTTACACGGGACTGGTTAAAATCTTTTTATTATTATTCTTGGAACATCACATGCGTGTGTTTTACACCGGACTGGTTCCATCTTTATTATTCGTTGGAACATCACATGCATGTGTGTTTTACATCGGACTGGTTCCGTCTTTATCATTCTGTTGGAATATCCTATTCGTGTGTTTTACACCGACCGGTTCCATCTTTATTATTCTGTTGGAACATCCCGCTTGGGTGTGAATTTCACCCGACTGGTTCCGTTATTATTATTCTATTGGAATAACTGTCATACGCTCAAATACGCGCATGCATGGTGATTTCTTTTGTTATTCCATTCTTTATTATACCCAGTTGGTTAAAACTTTGACTTCTATACTCCATGAAATTAGTAGAATATCCTTGATATTTGCGTTTCATCCAGTATCTTTTCATGAAAATATTCTTCTTATCATTCTTGAATTTTACTCTACAAAACAGTATCATTTTGACAATTTGGACGTTAATAATTTCTGGATAAAATAATTCTTGAACTTGTTTTATTGAATTATTATGTCATTGTCATCATCCTCATGTTATATTATGTTATCTTGACTTACGTGTATAGATGAACTTAGTATGATTATGACCGAGGATCATTCGGTATAATCATGGCTTGTTATAAATGATGTGATAAAAGTCCTCGGTATTCGTGTAATGCAATGATGGATAGTTTTGGTATGATGATTATGACCGGGGTGATTAGAGATATAGTCATTGACCATTGATAATTTGATGAATATCCTTGGTCGTAGTAGTGCGAGGGGTGATTCGATGATGTGGATTATTTATTAAAGTGAGTCTCAAATATATAACAAATGATGAAAAACCTTTTAAAACCTAAAAGATAGTAGACTTTATTCTCTACTGACTCTTTTAATGGATTCGCTTATTCCGCTGCGATTAAACTTGTTGTCTATTGTATTTTATCGGTTTAACTTTGTTGAAGGCTAATGATAAATTATTCGCATTATCTTAGTCATAATATTTTTCATTGGGCTAGTTGAGCTCACCCTTTCTTTCACTTTGTTCTCTTGAAATGAGAACATATTTGGGATGAGTCGGGAAGCGGAGTAATGGTCCGGAGGATAGCATTAGTAGTCCTCACTATTCGTGAAATAGTGTTATAATAGTAGTAATGAGGACTCTCCGTTGAGTTTGTATAATATCTAGTAGACAATATTTGTATTCAAACTCACGGTTTATGTCAGATTTATTACACTGAGTTATATTAGTAAGTTGTATTTGAATTTATGTACCATGTAAGTGGCGACCCAAGATGGGTGACGTATACCTAATTTTGGGGCGTCGCCGGTTGGTATCGAGCTTAGGAAATGATCCCTGGCTAAGATGTGAGATAAGAACTAGGAGGAGAGGGGGAATTCCTTCATTAGTATGACCTACCTAAATTTATTTGGTATTTAATTGGTCGGTCGAGTATAGGGATAATATGTGATATGTTAATTAACCCTTGTTTTGTTACGGTGTTTGAGAATGACATCCGAAAATGCTTTGAGATAAGCAATGAAACACATACGAGAGTGTTGATTCATTTCAAACAAAAGGTAACGACCAATAATAATCATACTGGTGGCAACGGCTATCAGAACAATGATAACCATCGTGGGGGAAATTATCATGCTAAGAATGGTAACCACTTTGGTGGTAATCATGGCAAAGATAATAGAAGTGGAAATTGCAAGAAGAAGAAGGTCATTTAGCTCAATTTTGTTGTGCACCAAAGTCAAGTCTATTTGGGCGGTGGCACCAAAGGTGGATATGGACAAAACAAAGTCGTTGGTTTTAGGAAGTGCATTTTTATGACTTCTCAAAAGCGAGTAAACCGAACGAAGTTAAGCGGGTTAGTTAATTATAAATTGCGAAGTCTATACCTTATAAGATACCGGTTCTACCCATTATTTTTTCTCTCTCTTCTTTGCGTTCAACGTTTAAATTTGACTCCGGAGAAATTGGACTTTGATTTATCTGTTTAAACTTAGTTGGGAGAAACCTTCGTTACCTCATTTGTTTATAAATCTTGTTGATTCAAATCGACACTTTCACGTTACCTGTCAATCTTATCTCTTTGAAAATACTTGCCTTTGATTTTAGGAATCAATTGGTTAACTACTCATCATGCTTTTCGTAAGGTTGTTAGCTTTTATATTTATAACAACCTCATATTACTAATTCAAAGTAACCAAACCCTAAAGTTAATCATTGTCATATCAAGCCATAAGTAAAGAGCCCCGAACCTTTCGTTGTTGACTTCCTTGTGTGGAATGCACCGAAGCCAGACTTTCTGTAGGCGACATCGTGAATGAAGATGACAAGTTTATAGGTATCATTGTGAGAGTCTTTATCAGGTTAAGGGATAGAAGTCACGGTTGGTATCAATGTGACGTCTTATCCAAGTCTTGGAGGAGAGTCACAGTTTTGAATGATATTTCTATTATTAATAAATTTCTGGCGATTCTTGAAGACTTCCTAGCCTACCCTAGAACGTGAAATCGAATTTTGTATTGACCCCAAAGATAAAAACCCATTTCTTAAACCCTTAAATATTTCTTCAACTAAAAGGATCTCATTTACGAGGATTATGATGAAAGTCATAATAAAAGCATTGGACTAATGAAAATCATGGGTATATGAAGTATTAGTAAGTGTTATGATGAGTTATGTTGGTTATTATGTGAAAACATGAAAGTTTCTTAGAAATCGGAAAGAGTTGAAAATCAGATTTTGGTGAAAAACGTAATATGAAATTCAATTGACCATATCTCCTATTATATTTTGAATTTTTTTTGAGTGTGGTCAAGTCCTAGAGTTAGATCTATGAGTTACCTAACTAATCCAAGTGGAATTAGTGGAAAAGGTGTTGTAGATTTTTGTGTGCACTGATTTTAGCAAAGGAGTGCAAAGCTGCAAAACAGAAAAAAAAGTCTTTGCTATGATTTTAGAGGGCTATTTCGGCCACTTAAATTATGATAAAATTCTGGCCTTTTGGGATATGAAAGTATATGGTATAAAGTACCTCCTGTCCAAAAATAAGCTCATTCGACTTAAAATGAGCAAGTTATGACTATTTCAATATTTAGGTTTTTCGATAAAAATGCTATAACTAGGAGTTCTACAATTCGATGACCATGAAATTTAAACTGGAGGCTCACATTAACATTTGTAAGGTCCTGCAAAGATTTGGGAATTTCTGGAGTTAAACTTGAGGTAGCAAATTTCTTAAAGAATTAATTAGAAATTGATTTTTGAAAAATAGTAAATAAATTTTAAAAATTTCGAGAAAAATATATTTTCATTATGGGACTATATTATGCTAAATCCCAGAAAAGAAATATTTTTGGGACTGATTTGGTATTTTTCATGAAAATAGTTTAGTTACGAACATATGAGTTAAATATGTTATGTGAAGTAACAAAGTTGAAAATAGGATTTTAGGGCTAGAGAATCCTATATAGAGTATATGCATATTTTTTGAGGGATTTGATAATTAGTGATGATATCTTATGAGTATGGCATTTTTGAATGATTAAATGCATTATATGGTAAAGCGTAAACAATTGAGATAAATTGTTTATAAATTTAAGAAGTGATTAAAATATTGTTATAATATTAATGATATTAGATTATGAGATTATTAAGTGATTGATAACATGGGGATATTCTTGAATCTGGATAAATTATATTATAAATGTTTAATATTTATCCTTTATCTCATTTGATTGATTCTTTATATCATTATCCTCATGTTTTATATTATGTTGAAAGTCATCGTGGCATTTGTAGTGTAAGATGTAGATGGACTTGGTATGATTATGACTGAGGATTGTTCGGTATAATCATAACCGTAATTGAATACACGATTATCTTTAGCCAGTAGTGCATGGATAATTTGTGGTCGTGATACTAATGAATACACGATTATCTTTGTCAGTAGTGCATGGATAATTTGTGGTCGTGATACTTAATGAATACACGATTATCTTTAGTAGTGAAAGAAAGTAGTATACTTAATGCTTCAGTCAATCATGTTTGATGATAAAGCATATACTTTGTAACAATCTTATTCATTTATTAATAAAAAGTATTAATTTATTAAAGGCTTTTAATTATCTACGTGATCTTTGTTTTTATAATATGTGATAAACCCATAGTTTTAAGCAATGCTTTTAGAATAATGATGATGATCATTCTAATGAGATCTAAATTCTTAGAAAGCTTAAAACTAAAATAGTTCCCAATCATTGGATTACTAAATTGGGGATTAGTGAATCCGGATAGATTGGTACATACGTTGCCTTGCTCATTGGATGAGGATGATTGATCTCACGATCATTTGTGTGGAGACACAAAAGCAAGTATGTAGGTGCTTATTAGAGAATAAGTTCATTTGACGCATTGGCTCATAAGGAATACCTAATGGAGTTTTATTTATGTCATCAATAGGAATTCTATAGTGATAGTAGTCAAGTAATCCTTGGACTTGAGATCATCATAGTATCTTATGTATGATGAGTTATACTTTGACTTATTCCTTAAGACCCTTAGGGTATATCAAAGGGTATGCTTGGGTATAATAAGTTATACATGGAGATAATGTATGATCAATAAAGAATCTACCACTTCTAATAAAAGAAGAGAAATATCCTATGTGATTCGATAAATGACAACCCAAAGTAGTCCTTGGTTAAGCAGTAATGAAATTAGAAAGGAGTTTCTAATTTGCATTATTTGAGTTGTGCATTTAAGGATCGAAATACATATAATTAAATAAAATAAGACTTGTGAAGTAATTCCATGTCTTATATTTAATTGGGACATTGTATGAGGAAGGATTGAATCAGCGGTAACTATTTACTCAAAGGTTCTTTAATGATTAATGTTGAAATCTATATTATCCGGAAAGTCGTTGATCGCTAGGAGGCTTATACCTATTGTAGAATAAATATTATTTATTTAAATAAATTAATTATTTAATTTATTTATTTAAATAAGATTAGAATTGTTCTAATTGATTTATTCACAATAGGTTTAATATGGAGAACCTAAAGTGGTCACACACCATAAAAGGAAGAATAATTATTTAAGAAGTTAATGGCATAATCGTAATAATATGTTATGTATATTTAATTTAATCTATGGTGATGAATAAATTAAATAGCTTAATATTTATTATTTAATATTTTAGAAATATTAAATATAAATTAATAAGAGGAGTCTTATTAATATTATTACAATTATTATTATTTTAATTTCTAAAAGAGTTTAGGAATTAATTTAATATAAGTACTCTCAATTATTCCTAATTGGATTAGGAAGGAAAATTAGTTAAAAGAGTTTAATTAATTATCCCTAATAAGATTAGGGAGCTTAATTAATTAAAAGAATTTAATTAATTAAATAAAACCCAATTCCTTAATTGTTAAGGTGGGTTGCCCACATCTATAAATAAGAGGAATCTTATTATGGGTGAGAGGGTTGTTGATTTTTTCAACATCTGACATAATTCCAATTGTTGGGAGAGTACACCTTTTCTATAGAGATAGAAAAACTAGGGTTTAGCCAACCACCCTTCTTCTTGAATTTTCTTCTTCCTTGGTGGATCACCTCAGAGGCCAAACATTTGGGTAGCTAACGTTGATCAAAGGAAGGAACCAAACCGGTGGATTCAAGATTGAACGAAAAGGATTGGAGGTGAACTCGCATCGAGGAAGCTCGCTTTACAAGGGTATGATTTCATAATTCATCTTTAAGTTTAATTAATAATTGTGCATAAAGGGTGATCCGTATATGGTTTTGTAAATTTTTAAACTCGATTTACACGCTTCGCTTAATTTATGCAATTTGATTGCGTTATGAATATTACAAACCTAACACGTAAGGTATGGATAATTTTGTGGTCGTGATACTAATGAATACACGATTATCTTTTGGTAGTAGTGCATGGATAATTTGTGGTCGTGATACTAATGAAAACACGATTATCTTTGGTCAGTAGTGCATGGATAATTTGTGGTCGTGATACTAATGAATACACGATTATCTTTCGTCAGTAGTACATGGATAATTTGTGGTCGTGATACTAATGAATACACGATTATCTTTCGCCGTAGTAGTGCATGGATAATTTGTGGTCGTGATACTAATGAATACACGATTATCTTCGTCAGTAGTGTATGGATAATTTGAGGTCGTGATCTTAATGAATACACGATTATCTTTGGTAGTAGTGCATGGATAATTCGTGGTCGTGATACTAATGAATATCTTTGGCACGTAGTGCAGGGATGATTCGATGATATGGATTAATTATCGAGTTGAGTCTCAAAGAATGAAATATTAATTCATGGATGTGGTAAAAGTCATCTTTGGTCAGTAGTGTATTGATAGACTTGGTATGATTATGACCAAGGATTATTCTAAGATAATCACGATCAGTAATTGAAAACACGAATATCTTTCGCGATTGGTGCATAGAGAATTCGTGGTCGTGATACTATTAAAATGCGTCTCAACATTATTGGTTTTATAGGTTGTATATCTTTGCAGATAAATGTAGGTAAAAGATGAATTGTTAATAAATATCTTTTGGCCCAGAAGCAAAAGATGAATTGTTAATGAATATCTTCGGTAGGATTGCAAAGATAAATTTAATGATTTCAACGATAAAGGTATTCAAGGTATCCTCACCTCTTTATCATACTGTGTGCACGCACCCCTAATTTCGAGGGCAAAATTCCATAAGGAGAGGGAGATTGTGAGACCCCAGATTTTATCAATAAAGATTTAAATTTTGTTTAAATAATTTTTAATATTATGGTGTGAATTTAAGATAATATTATAGTTGTGGGTAGTATTTATAAATTTTGCAAAGTATGCAAGTTGTTATAAAATATTCGTTTGTTTGGGGAATATTCTTTTTTGTCGTGGAATATTCGTGACGACGCTCTATCAATCATTGGACCCCACAACGGAAGTATTGTCCTAGTTAGAAAACGACAAAATTATCTTTCTATAAAAATAACTACAGAGGTGTTACCTGTTAAAACCGTTGAACTACCCTAGTAAAAAAGTACGATGAATGGCGTGAGTTGTATATAAGAAGACACGATATTGATTATTGATGCTTACGTGAGAAGTCACTCACCTATGCTCAATTATTGCTATAGTAATTCTTTGATCATATCTCTTATATTATTGATTCAATTATTGTCACAAGATCATCTCGTATAATATGTTATAGTATTAAATCAATAATTGAGACGACAAGTTATAAATGATTAATAATTGTTGAAAGATTAAATATGTGTTGATTAAAAATAAAATGATTTGTGGTAATATTTATTCAATCCTCGATGTATATAAAGAGTCCATTATGAGACATTTGTGGTAAGTTTGATTATTTTATGGGGGCCCATATGTCATCATCTAAGAGTCTCTTCGTCGATAAGTAATTACCTTTGTGAATAGTAATTATCTTCATCAATAGTAATTACCTTCGTCAATAGTAATTACCTTTGTGAATAGTAATTATCTTCGTCAATAGTAATTACCCATCGATAGTAATTACCTTTGTGAATAGTAATTACCTTCGTCAATAGTAATTACCTTTACCAAGCGCCGAACCACTTGTCGTTTCACATTACAAGTGCGCCGAACCACTTGTCGTTTCACATTACAAAGCGCCGAACCACTTGTCGTTTCACATTACAAAGCGCCAACCACTTGTCGTTTCACATTACAGCGCCAAACCACTTTTCTTTTCACATCACCGGTCGTCAAGCCACTTGCGCTTTTCACATGGCGGGTCTTTAGCTAGAAATCTTCTATAAATAGAGGCCTAGTGCTTCATTATTTTCGATTTAATTCAATCAAAACTCAGAGAGAGAAACTATAGAGAGAAAGAAGAAAAGTATTTCGCTACTTCACTTCGCCAATATTCGGTTCTTCTAAGGTAGGGAATATTATTTGTTGTACCGTCGTAAGGGTGTTATTCTTTCTTATTCATGAAGAGAACTGTTGTTATTCCATCGCTTATTATTACATTGGAATAACTTTGTATACATGGTTTACCCTATACTTGGTGACATTCTTCTATTATTCCGTTGGAACATCCACATGCATGTGTTTTACGGACCGGTTCTGCTTTTTATTATTATTCATTGGAACATCCTCGCATCGTGTGTTTTACACCGGACTCGGTTCCGCTCTTTATTATTCTGCTGAACATCCATGCTCATGTGTTTTACACCGGACTGGTTCCGCTCTTTATCATTCTCGTTGGAATATCCCATCGTGTGTTTTACACCGGATCCGGTTCCATCTTTATTATTTCGGTGGAACATCCCGCTTGTGTGAATTTCACCGACTTTGGTTCCGTTATTATTATTCTACTTGGAATAACTTTGTTTATGTGAATACCGCACGCACGGTGATTTCTTTTGTTATTCCATTCTTTATTATACCAAGTTGGTTAAATCTTTGACTTCTATACTCCATGAAATTAGTAGAATATCCTCGATATTTGTGTTTCATCCAAAGATCTTTTCATGGAAATATTCTTCCGATCATTCTTGAATTTTACTTTCACAAAATAATATCATTTTGACAATTTTGACGTTAATAATTCCTCGGATAAAATAATTCTTGAACTTGTTTTATTGAATTATTATGTCATTGTCATCATCCTCATGTTATATTATGTTATCTTCAACTTACGTGTATAGATGAACTTAGTATGATTATGAATGGGGATCATTCGGTATAATCATGGCTTGTTATAAATGATGTGATAAAAGTCCTCATTGGCTCTGTAATGCATTGATGATGGATAGTTTTTGGTATGATTATGACCGGGGTGATTCTAGATAGTCGTGACCATTGATAATTTGATGAATATCCTCGGTCGTAGTAGTGCGAGGGTGATTCGATGATGTGGATTATTTATTAAAAAGTCGAGTCTCAAATTTATAACAATGATGAAAAACCTTTAAAACCTAAAAGATAGTAGATTTTATTCTCACTTGACTCTTTTAATGGATTGCTTATTCATTGCAGCTTAAACTTGTTGTCAATTGTATTTTATCGGTTTAACATTGTTGAAGGCTAATGATAAATTATTCTCGCATTATCTTAGTCATAATATTTCATCGGGCTAGTTGAGTTTCACCCTTTCTTTTTCACCGTTTTCTCTTGTGAAATGAGAACATATTTGGGACGAGTCGGGAGAACTGGAGTAATGGTCCGAGAGGATAAGATTAGTAGTCCTCACTATTAATACGTGAAATAGTGTGATAATAGTAGTAATGAGGACTCTGTTGAGTTTGTATAATATCTAGTAGATAATATTTGTATTCAAACTCACAGTTTATATCTTCTTATCAGACACCATACGCTTATATTAGTAAGTTGTATTTGAATTTATGTACCATGTAAGTGGCGACCCAAGACGGGTGACGTATACCTAATTTTGGGGGCGTCACATCACATCTCATTGATTTATTTAAGTACGAGCTTACCCAATTATATATTACACTTTATAAATTATAAAGGTTGATACAAATATCATATATTTAGCTTCGAGTATGAATTAAACTAGTATTCGAGTATGATCAATCTAGTATGTATCGAGTATGGTTCATGAAACTGTACAAAACTCAAACCCTAATATGAACGAATACTGGTATGTTCGAATTCAACTCGTGTATTATTAAATAAAAAATAAGTATAGTTCAGATTCAACTTGTATCAATTTTAAATTTGAATTTTGGATCATATATATTTTTGAATCAATCTCTAGTGGAACACTGAGCATCTTAGTTAGACTTAGGAGGTATTTGATAAAATTGAATGAAATAGTTCTGAATGTTTAAGTAATATGAATGAAACAGAATTCTGAATACTGAATGAAAAAAATTGTTTGATAATTGACATGTCTGAAATATCTAAATAACATATTTTTATTATTTTACCTCTCTGAAAAATACAAAATTGTTGTAAATTTGTTTAATATTACTTAATATAAAGTTAATATTGTAAAACAAAAAAATTAAATATAAAATATTTTATTCAGCAAAAAAAATTACACTTTACCATTCAACTTAAAAATCTGATCGATTCAATTATTAAGATAATTTTTATTAAAAATAAACGCGCTGAATAATTAACAAATTCAACCATTAAACTTTAAACAAAACACCACCTTACATTCCTAAACATATGTTGTGTGTATGGTAGCTTAATTATGAACAATTATTAAATATTAACGCTGCTGGAGGTGTTAGACTTTTTAATTATATTCTCAAAGGCTGTGACATTTTGACATTCTTCTTCAAGTACACATGTGACTGCCATTTCCATTTTCTAGTGCTCAACTTTTGACTTACTCGAAATTATTTCATATTAGTGTCTGAAATGCACGGACGGATCTACAGAATGATTTAGGTTTAGCGGGGCCGAATTTTGATACAATTATATACTCCCTCCGTTCTAAATTAATTATTTAATTTTGATTTTTTTAGTTAAATTAATTATTTTTAGAATAATTAATTAAGTATATATAAATATATTTTTAAAATTATAAAAATTGGGGTTAGTAATAAATTGTATATACTTTTTTTTGTTATAATCTCTTCACCTATATTTTAACAAAAATAGTAAAAAGATTAGGTTTAAAAATGGTCAATTTGACTTTAAAAAGTCAAAACTGAGCAATTAATTTGGGACGGAGGGACTATTTAATAAAAAAATTAAATTTAACCACTATATATAAATTTTCTTATCATAAATTCATTAACCACAAAAAAGAAATAATATATTTATCATAATTTATATGAAGTGTGTAAAGGCCAATGAAATATAGAATAGAGAATAAATTCTATAAGAATTGCCTATAAACTCGTGTCAAACTTTATATTTTGAGGGAATTTTGATTATGTTAAAATAATTAAATAGATTTTTTATGATAAATAATATTACATAATTTGTTAAAAAATCAAAATCAATTATTTTTTTAAAAATACAAAGTTGTTTGAATTGAATGGTGTGAAATTACTAGTTTACAGGCAATCTGTATAAAATTAATTTTGTATTAAATAATCTGTCAAACCTAGTTGAGACTTGAAATAAAAATGTACATATACCAAACAAAGGAAAAAAGAACTAGTAGAGGTGGCGACCCACTTGACCCGGCTAGCTTCGTCCATGTTGAAATGTAAGTGGTTTTTTGTTTATTTATTTATTTATATAATTTATAAAGGCTAGTGAACTCTTTTTTTTTTTTGAGAACTTCATTTATTAAAATTTGATTCTAAGAATACATTTCATCTCAGGGATTTAGGCAGGGACAAAGGTATGCTTGGGCTTAGGGGGCCCAGGCTATCCTGAATTTTTAGATATTTTATTTTACACTTTATAATTTTTCGTACTTATCTTTTAGGTTCCCAAGATTTATATTAAGAATTACATATACATGTATATTCTTTAAGCCTCTTAAAATTATTAAAAAAAAGTATATGGTACTCTTTAAATTAAAAAAAAAAAAGTATTGTTTCCATTTCAAAATATAAGTCATTTAAATATTTTTAAGTCAATATAAAACATCAAAAGATAATATACCAAGTATGTATTTTTAAACACTTTCGACTATCTTAACATTAATATCACATTTTAAGGTCTCCCCCTCCCCTAATCCCCACACCCCACCCCCTCCCGCACCCCTGCACCCCTGCACCCCTGCACCCCCAATATCACATTTGGTAAAGGATAATGAACTTGAAAGTACTATATACACAAAGCTGAAAGCACCGTATTTTGGGTATACCAATATCTTTAGTCAGTTCGTTGATATGATATGATTGGTACTTGCTATTACTTTTGTTTTGTTGTTGTTAGTTTCTTTGTTGTAAATATTATCTTAAACAAATATATTTTAACAAATTAAGTATTAAAATTAACATAATATGGAAAACCATAGTCACAAAATCTATTCAACTTATAATTCCTTTCCAATTAGATATTTTCTCGAGTATACTTATATGATAAAAGGTGCAACCTCTTTGTCTTAATTCATCCTATTTGATATATATATATATATATATATATATATATATATATTCATTTTTCAGACATCATCTATCTTAAATATATATTTTTATTTGAAAATTATAAAAAAAAGAAGAAGAGAACTTTATTAAGCAGACACAATGCTAATTAGGATATTCAGTGGTCAGATTATTTACAGCTGGAGTATACTTATAAAGATAGTTCATGTACGTCCCAATCAAATGGCCCATGTTTAAACAACAAATGAATGGTATTGAAACTGTGTTTGAGCGGATTTTATGGATAGATAGATAGATGGATTACCAATTAATATGATGATGATGTGATGGTCTTGACTCTTTACCTTTAAATGGGGCATTATTTCATTAATTAATCCTCATAATCTGCACCAATATTAATTAATTATTCTAACTTTATCAAAATTCAACAAATTAGTAAGTAGTAGTATTCACCTTTTTTAATTCTCTAGTACAAATTTTGGATGTTTATATAGTAAACTCGCATCCACAAGTGTTTTTTTTGTGCACGGAATAAACCATACTCAAAATGCTTATGTCAAGTTTTTAACATAAAACATGCAAAACAAGACTATATATGGAGTAATTAATGAGTAACTATTTATGTGTATATAGATAATATATTTTAAATCAAAGTCTGATAAACTCTACCGTGGATTATTTATAATCTATTTTAATATTTATAATAGAATGCAAAATAAAGTCCATGGAATATTATTTCGATCCCTTGGCCTTGTTTTTATATATAGAGTACGTAGTAATTTCTTTATTTTACGAAAAGATAAAGTTTAAATATTTGTTTTTGGAGTTGTATGTTGGTCCACGTACCCGCGTTGATGAATTTAGAGGCCAATTTTTATTTTTATTTTTAAACCATAGTTAAAATGTAGAGCTGAATCATGGTTAAAATGAACAGCCCCCAACTCCCTTTTAACTTTTAAGTACCTCGGCAACTGCAAGCAACAACATACTGAGTAACATATAGTAGTATTTACAAATTACACACACGTACGTACCAAAATTATATATATATATATATATATACACCCACACAGAGAGAAACAAAGAAAGACCATCAAGAAAGTTTTCACTTAATTTCAAGAATTTAGAGAGAAAGACGATCAGAGTAATAATGGCTTTCTATATGGACGAAACAGAAATATGGAAATGTCCAACTCACCCTTCCAAGCGCCGTCGCACCGGAATTTGCCCCACCTGCCTCCGCGACCGCCTCGCTACTCTCTGTCCCAACTGCGCTAACGTCCGCCCCTGCTCTTGCTGCCCCGCCACCACCTCCTCTTCTTCCTCCACCTCCGGAGTCGGCTCGGTCGGTCGTGTATCAAACCTCCTCGACGGCGAGCCGTCGTTCATTCGTTCAAGATCTCTCGCGATTCCCTTCCTCCGGTCGAGGTCGAGATTCACCGGCAACGTCGAATTCTCCGATAAGAAGCCACCGACGGCCGGTAATCATAGCAAATCGTCGTTCTTTTCGATTTTCAAGACGAATAAGAGTAAGAAAGGTGAAGAAGATAAAGAAAATGAGGAATTCGCAAAAACTAGAAATGACTTTGCACGGATGATGAACCGATCGAGATCGGTGAGCGTTCCGGGGCCGACGAATTCCGGTACTGGAGAAACGAGATCGTCGACGAAGGGATGGGGGTGGCATTTCCCGAGTCCGATGAAAGCCTTCCGGCAATCCAAGACGTCTAGAGTTGTTCAAGAAAGGTCACAAATGATCAGAGTTTGAATATCTTTAATTTTATTTTATTGTATTTTATTTTATTTTTTGGCTTTTGTATTCAAGCTATATGAAATTTATAGCACGAACAAAAATAATAAGGCTAGCTGCAAGAGTAATTCTTTTTAACTTTTACTGTATATTACCAAATTTTCTTTAAATATAGATGCGACTGTTTTTATGAATTCATTATGCTTTAATTTGCGGTTCAAGAATTCTCCTTTTATTTATTATTTTTAAAATTCATTGTAGTAAATTGATAATCAATGGCAGTTTTTTTAAAAAAAATAATTTAGGAAAAACATTATAAAGCGTTTTAATAATTATACTGCCCAATAAATTTAATTGAGTTATTATTTGCGATAAAAAGATAGACATTATTACTAAAAATAACGATCATCTAATTTCAACTACTACTAAATGATAATATTAACTCGTGACACAATGAAAAAGTACTTTACTCAACAATGACGGTTGATTTTAGAAAAGAAATATTTTTACAGGTGTTCGTCTCACATAAAAATAAGATTTATTTTATTTTATTATAAAAAAAATTATATAAAAATATTAAAATTACTTATAGAAACATTGCTCCCCTTACATGATATGGTTTGATGTTGGGACCGTCCATTTGAGTAATGAGATCTATGAGCAGGATATTTGACAATGAAGGGACTATGGGGAAAGGGTCAATAATTTCAGGTTGGGTAGTTTGATTTTTATGTGCCGGTCAATTCATCTTTATGTCGGAAAAAAACTACCCTTGGGCATTGGCCATTGCATTCATTGGGAACACTAAAACTGACTGTATGCTGATTTCAATGCTTAATTAATTAAAGCCCCTTTGACTCTACCTACATCTAAGAACAGATATATAGAGCGTGTTATATAATCAATTAGTATTATAGAATGAATGTAGTATAGTATTTTTTAAAGAAATAATTATTTTCATACTAGATAACTGTAACACACTGCAATCTCAATATTTTAAGTGTGAATAAAAGAATTTAATTAGATTAATAAATATATTGTATAATATCAAGGTAATTAGTAGAATTATTTATATATACAAATTATCTGGTGAATCTGTTCCTGCGATCATACTCTTTAATTTTCTTTTAAATTATTCAATTTGATCCAATCAACCCCCACACTGTTTCTGGGAAAGGTCTCAGTTTTTCAACATTTTCCTCGCAACGACGGACTTTTAATTAATTCATAAACAAAGGAAAAGGAGATATATATGAAGCCATCAATTGCTGACTTTAGAGGCATGAGTGGTGGCAGATATATATATATATATATATATATATATATATATATATATATGAGAAATTTCAATTTGTCTCCGTTTGTGGACTCACTAATTTCAGACCATTTTCATGTGCAATAATAATATAAAAAAAATACATGAATGACAACATATAGACGTCCTTGTATGTGAGCCTAATATGATATATATAAGATTTTATATATACCTTTTTGTCTCTATATATAAAATAATTAATTGCACACAAAACTCATCAAAATCAATCTTATGGTATGCCTTCATGTTATTATGCATTTAATTACGGCACAAAATGGTTGGAAATAAAAATGAAATTACTTTAATGGACAAAAAAATGGAGTATATATATATATATATATATATATATATATACACACACACACATATGCGCAAGTTGTTAAGCAATATCGATCATTTGGTAACTTAAACTTATGGTTCAAAATATTTGGTTGTAAAAGTCGTCGTAATGCATGGCCTGGCTTGTTTCTTTTGATGCTAAGAAGGATGAAAATGAGAGCTCAACGGTTGTGTGCACATCGGAGTGCCCACCGAATACTCCCGGTCTACTCCCTTTTAAGAAACAACATATTACTAGTATTCTTATTTTATGATATTATGTGGAAACCCTTCATAATAATAATTATGAAAATTTATATGGTTAGTTTTGCTTGCTTATATATCATCCCATTAATGATGTGTTTAGATTGAAAGAATGAAATTGGTAAATGAAGGAATGGAATAGCTAGAGAAGGGGAATAGAATGCACCCAAATAATAAAAATTACAAATCTGACAGATTTGAGAATGGTTTATTTTATTCCAATTAAACAATCTAGCTAATACAATTTTTTTCATTATATAAAAATGAGTTATTTCATTTTCATAATCAATCTTGCAATCTCTTGATATCTCATCACATTCAATTGAACTAGCAGCAAATTCTTGAAAAATCGATCGAATTAGCATAATTTCTCTTATCGCATAAAATCGATTCATCACGCTTTCACACGTATATTAGTAGATTGACTCACGCAGCAAATTAAATCATACGTATAGGCCATGCAGAATACGTATATGAAGTGAGTGTATGTATAACGTTATATTATAAATTTTATTTGATAGTGTTATTACTCATACATGATGAGTCAAATTCGGACCACAATTTTTTGGTGACGTAATGGGGTCCAAGTACTTAGTAGTACTAGTTTCTTTCATTATATTCCTTAATCACGCGCTTAAGTTATTGCGGGATTAATTAAGAGTGCATGATGATGATACATTGATACTGAAACCATTGGGTATATATGAACCGAACCGGCCAAACCAAACAAAACCTAAAACATAAAAATATTGGATCAAACACAATGCAAATTAATTTATTCAATGTCAACACATGCATTGATTCTACACGACAAACAGTCGTTGACAATATTTTTCACAAAGAGCTCAAGCATGCACTTTGTTTATTTATTTATTTATTAATTGTTATTATATAATAGAACCACACTAATTAATTCTCAAATAGCTCACCATGTGCTCAAACTAAAAGTAAAATGATGTTTCCAAACTAAAAATACTACGCTTGCATGATATGTTCAGGTTTTTGTAAGAATTTTTAGTGTATTCATATTGATGTACTACTTTGTTACCCCTTCATATTCATAATTTTTGGATTCGAACTTCAAGACTAAAATTTAGCCTTTTGCAAAAAAAAAAAAAACTGATGTTGAAACTTAAAATTCGTGTGAATTTTTAACAAATTTTGTAATTTGATTTTACATTTTAGATAGTTTACAATACACAATTAAAATGCTATCAAATTAAATTAAATAAATTCATATTAATTTTAAATTAAATACTGTTGCAAATTGATTTTGAAAGATCAAATTCAAACTGATATTTTGGGACTTGGGAGTACTGTTTAAACTTTAAACGAATGGAGACTCATTGGCCAACCAGCCCTATAACTATAATAACGACAACAATCAACTAATTAAACCCTTCTAATCATCAACAATCATGAAATTGAACTACAGATGGACCCTATACATGTGGCTTTCTCATATAATTGAAGAATTACAAGCAAAATAAATAAAGCAAAGTACTTAGAAAAAAAATAAATAAAAAAAATAAAGTAATTATTCATTACTTTATTAATCCAACAAGCTTCTAGTAACTAATTATTAGTACGCCACCTAGTACGTACGTATATCGTTTCTCATCTGAGAGAGGGGGAGAGATAGTAACAAACATTGAAATAAAACGGTAGGATAATCATATTATAGATATATACTAGCGATAATCCGTGCCTGAAGGCACTGTATAAATTAAAAAAAAATCATGAACACAAAAAAATGAAACAGTGAATTCATACACACACTAAACTAAAAGCCCAAATTAATTATTAACACATCTGCATTTTCTATACATACTCCACAAAGCATTTAAATGAAAAATTCTTACGAAGACAAATTTCAATCAAAAAATAAAAAATATATCCAACTTTAATAGTTAAATTCTCATACATTTAAACTAAGTTTAACTACATTTCAAGATTTATTTTTTATTATGTATAAGCCTTTTTAATTGATTGTAACTTTTTAAATAGTAACTTGACAATTAAAAAATATTGTTTGCTTGTTATAACAACTCTTTTTTTTGTCGCATGTAGATGGGTATACAATGTAGCAGAGCCGTAACTTGATACAAAAACTGATTGCAGGTCATTATATAAATTTAGGATTAGCTCAGCAACGAAGTTTAAAAATGAAAAACCACGACCAATAAGAGAGAGGGAGAGTTACGGCTATACGAAATTGTATAAATGTATGAATTGTATAAATTATATAAATTTAGGTGTTATAAATGTATGAAACAAATATAAAGATTTTTTTAACAATAGATTCATCTGATCATATGAAATTAGGTATTATATTCAAAGGCAACCTAACTTATTCCATTTTAAAGGAGAGACTTAGTCATCCAACAACACACACTGATACAACTAACATACCATGTGGTTGGTTCACATCTATAATATTTGATAAACTTTCTATTTTAAATGGGAATTTGCAATAAAAGAGAAGAGATGACTTCCAGATTAGACAATCTTAGTACAATGCTCAAACTCATCTTGCATTTTGAAAATGTCATCAAAGAATAACCACAAAGAAACATGCCTACGCAAATATTGTGCACCAGTGCAACTCATTTCGACTTTTTCTCCTGTTTCTTCTTAATAACTTCATCTATATACATTATGCCTTTGCCTTTATAAACTTCAGGAGGTTTACAACTCTGAACAACAGCAAACTGGTGTACCCTTGCCTGTGTCTGAAGGCACGGCAAAACGAAAAATTAGATTAAAATTCGAAAAGTAATACATTACCTAAATACTCTTTGCAACTTAAAATAACTTACAATCAGATATAACAATTATCATAATTCACTATACAACCACAATAATTAATACATACTCGATCATCAACACATCCAACCACCAAAACATAAAGCTAGTCGCTACTAATTTCAATAAATTTCGACAAAGTTTCCTTTAAAAATAGATATCCAGAAAAATCTAAACATGTTTACAAACTTACAATCATCTATAAATATTCAAACCACCAAAACAACCATCATTCCATACCCAAAATCATCATAACCATGTATAATTAGTTAACTTTACAAAAGACGAAACACAAAAATTATACACATGCAGAAAATAGAGAAACAACTTCGTATTCTTTACAGCTTACACCAAGTATTCTTCAATGTATACCTAAAAATACCTAAAAACTTATAATGAGTGGAAATATATCACATGCCAAAATTTTCCTGACATTTTCATAAATGTATAATCATGGCTTCACCCTAGGGCCAAAGTTACATCAACGAAGTGATGAATCTAACCTTATCAAGGATAATTTATAGTACACTATGCAGACAAATTAGCATACTTTCACTGTGTGTAACTGTTGCATTCCGTCTCATCCGACCACTACAACTATATAATTCTGCATAGCAAAACGATAATCAACATAAATAATCATATATAATTTAGTTTATTTAATGCAAACCTTAAAGTTCAAAAAAATTTAACAAATAGTACTCGTGACAAAAAGAAAGTAAGCAGTAAAAGTATATCGAAGCATATCGAAGAGTAAAAGTAGCACCATTGATTTGTCTATAGTGAAAACAATGTACGAAGTACCTTCCTCGATGCAACCCTACTAACAGGATACAAACTATAACCATAAAGGCTTATCACCTGCCAAGAAAATCGAAAGCATCAGATTTCAAATACGGAGAGTTAAACACTCTCACTTTTATCATAAAGCACACATCATTCACAAATCCCAAACAGAAAAAAGGAATTTTTGTTAATGTGTAGAAATCTCAAGTTTTCTCTTATTGGATACAAAAATTCTAAGTTATCACTTATTTGATACAAAAATCATTGAGAGCAGTCGTAGTATAATAAAACTTCATTACATTTCCACTATTCTTACAAAGCACAAATTACATTTCCACTATTCTTACAAAGCGCAAATTACAACTGTTAAGAAGATGGAAGTACAGGAGTGTAGGCGAAGAAGAATTTACATATTCTTTCAAAACTCAAACAGAATTCCAATCACATAGTTGTCAGCCCAAGAGACATAACTGATTGTAGGAGCTCATCATAGCTTTCCACAATTTAAGTTGTCCACTGTATATGTTATAGCTCATCATGGCTATAGCATTCTGTTCACTTAGATAAGTTCCCAACTGCCCAGTCGCTGCCAATCTAAGACCTATAAAACAGCAATATAAATGTTAAAGAGAACCATGAGAAGCTCACTCAAGAAAACTTATGCATGAAAAATGTCCAAAAAAAATCAAATGACATCACAAGGAAAATTAATCAGCCAATCATGAAATTTAAATAAATTGTTCTCCCTTGGTTCAAAAAATGCGAGTCCCTCGGCCCTTTAGTATTAGAGGCTCGTTAGGCTCTCATGTAATCCGAGTGCCTCAGTGTATTGAGAGTTTTCAAGCAATTGCTCAAGTAAACGTCAAGTGTTAAGAGTGTATATATTCAAACTTAAGGGAAAGCGATTTGTTGATGTTCAGATTTACATGCTAAGGAAGAGATTTTTTAAGATAGCATGTGAGTTGATATAGTGTTTGACAGTTTGAGTGTGAAGATGATGGCTTAATATACTTTTGGGTCAAGTTGGGAACCGAGTCCGCTGACGGGTACCACAAATCAAGAGCAAATCAATAACAGTGTATACACATATAAATCAAGTGAACTATGTGTATATGTTCAGATCCAACATCCAACATATACACATATAAATACCTCAAATGTGATTTTGAGTGGCTCATCAACTGCAATAAAAGAGAAAAACAAAAAACAAAAAGCAAATGTTAGGGTTTTGGAAATTTGATCACCATTTTCCCATTTCCTATGTTATGATCACCATTTTCTCTCAAAATAAAATTGACCCACTTCAAAAAAACTCAAACCCAAATCCCAAATTTCTCTAATTCAACTCTATGGCTCTGAAAAAAATTAAAAAAGAGTAAATTTCTCTGGTGGGTATGGGTGAAAGTGCAGAGGGGGAGAAGAAAAAGAACCTTGTTGTTTGCTACTTTTACTGCCGCCGACTTGTTTTTAGGAAGATGACTCCCACGATAGTGAGAAGGCTTGATTTTGGGGGAACTTTCTCTCTCCAAGAAATGAATGAAATGTCCGACGGATAAGGAGAAAGCGGAATGAGAAGGGGGCAAAGGTATAAGGCGGGACTTGGGTAGAGTTTAGGGGATTTTTGAATTGGGCGTTGTTTTGTTTTTTGTTTGGCTGAAATGAAATCAGAGCCATTAGAGCCATTGGATGATGAAGTTTTAATGGAGCCCGTTGTTTGTTGAAGCTGCTCTGTTTTATTATAATTAACTCATTCGCATATTTAACTCATTCGCATATTTATAGCTCAACTGTGAAACACAAAGAATGCCATACTTCATCCGCCTTATCTTCACTAACTTGGATATGAGAAGACGTGGGTAGTGTTAAAAAGAATGCCATACAAATAGTTCCTTAAAAATTTTCAAGAATGCATTAGAAAAATGCTTTGCGTAGGACCATTAATTTCAATTACAGAGTTCAACAATGCCAACAGTTGCATACAAAAATAAGTTTGTGATATTCACTAAAGAAAACGCCTTTGCCACAAGAAAAGAAGATCGGCATCTCTTTGATTAATAGCATCCATCCATATATTGAAGTGAGCTTCATTTTAGGGAAATTCTTAGATATTTGGATCAAAACCTTGATAGAGATAGACCTTTTCTTTCTTTATTCTCTTCTATCGCCATACTCCATCACACGAGATCCTCGTGATTATAAGTGTTGAAATTGGATGTTCTCTCCTTTACTTAAACAAATTCAACATCCTAATATCAAACCAAATTGAAACTTGATTAAAAGCAGTGCTATATAAGAGTTTGTAAGTATAGAAACCAACCCTTTTTTGTCTTGTTGTTCTATTGTTTCTTTCTTCAAAGTTATGCATCTCTTTGGAGTTCAAAAGTCACCACATCAACTCGAAGCAAATTATTTATTCATTAGAAATCAAATCCCAACGAAGAAAATAAAAGTAGGCTCGATTACCAATGCAATTAAAACAATTGTGCACAATGCTGCTAGTTTTTCCATATGAATCTTATATGAGCAACCTCTTTCATAGCATTCAAATTAATTTGTCTTGAAATAAACGGACCTCCCACTTCCATAGTAATAGATAATTGTATTAGTTCAGAAAAAGAAAATAAGAAAATTCAAGTATCTTTGATGTCTTACCATAATTATATTTACTGAATAGATTTCCAACATCAAAAGTAACAGATGCCATAAGCATGGGCATATGGGAATGGGAAAATACCGTAAACTTGAGAAATACAACGCAACAAAAGACGTGCGGAGGAAGATCACGATCGATGGCGGGAATATCAGAAATGTATTCCAAGTGACCCTGCGGCAAGTAAACCACCGGGCTTCCTTTCTTCAAAGAACAAAATCGGGTGGACCAAAGACACGCGTGCTATAGCTCCAAACCAACGCCTGATTGACGACGACGCTAAATTAATGAGCCGGAGCGGAGGAAGGAAGAGGGTCGATGTGGCCGAACTCGAATTGTGCATAAATTAAACACTCTAGATCGTATGGCGTAACGAAAAATTAAATTAAAATTTAAAAAATATTACATTATCTGAAGACACATACCACTACAATAATTAATACATACTCAATCATCAATACATATCCGACCACCAAAACATCGAGCTAGTAATCATCAATACATATCCAACTACCAAAACATCGAGCTAGCGATAACCCGTGCCTGAAGGCAATGTATAATTCTCAAAAAATAAAAATAAATTATGAACACAAAAAATTGAAATGAGAGTTATTTTACGACAACATGTGATATCTGGGACTTGCACTGCTCTTTCTTAACAAACACATGCTACTAAGAGGAGAATTATCTCCTAGTGACACAAAATCTAGACGCATCATGTACATATAACCATTAGATTAGATTAATATTAGTACATGATGTACATATAACAACATAAAGGCACAACGTAATGAAAAATATTACATTATCTAAAGACATATACCAACACAACAATTAATACATACTCAATCATCAACACATATCCAACCACCAAAACATCAAGCTAGTCGGTACTAATTTCAAGAAATTTCAACAGAATTTCCTTTAAAAGTAGATATCCAGAAAATTTTAAACTTGTCAACAAAACTTACAATCATCAATACATATATAAATCACCAAAAAAATAATCATTCCATACCCAAAAATCATCATAACCATGTATAATTAGTTAACTTTACAAAAGATAGAACCAAAAATATACAAACATGCAGAAAATAGATAAACAACATGTTGAGCATAAGACCCATTACTTTACAGCTTACACCAAGTATCCTTCAATGCATACCTGAAAATATTTGAAATATAATAATTATCGAAATATGTGAGTCAAAATAAAACAACTGTAAATCCAAAACATAAAAGCCCTTACTTTACCCTGAATTATTTAAAAAATAAATGAGCGCACACATATTTACTTTATGAACAATGCAATGCTCTGAAAAATCTCCTCACCTAATATATTATTCCAATACTCGGTCCTAATAAAAGTTTTGAGAAAAGACATCACTACCTGATCCTCAACCTTCATATGCTTTGAGAAAAGATTGGTAGCATAACATTCTTTAGTCAAAGGTCGCAAACCCTTGCAGTAGCAAAAGAAACATGATATACAAACTACTCAATTTGACTACTGTCATAAGTTTCTCTCTCCCATTTTCTCTACCTGAAGTAATTTTTTTAGAATTTTGAATAAACTGATATTAATGAGAAGGTTCGACTGTGTTATTCTCCATTAAGACTCAGTTTAATTTATTTAGCCTTTGTTTGAATTTCTGGATCCTAAGACAAAGTCTCAAACACTCATTTTAATTGGTTTACATAATTAAAGAAATTATTTTTCCTTTTGATCATAGAAAAGGAAGCATGATGGAGATGAAGATATAAATGACATCCACAGACAAAAGAAAAGTAAGGTAACATCAAAACAACCAATTTCTTCTAGTCATTATGTTTATTATTGATTGTTAGGAGTTGGTCTATACCTAATGCTAAGCTTGAAAAAAATAAACTTCCATGAAAAAGAAATCTACAATACTAATCTGCAAAAATAAATGTATATGAAAAAATAATCTATAATTATGAAAGTGATCCAAATTTTCACTTAACTCAATATGAAAGTAAATAGCTTAATTTTTTTAAAAGTAAATCATGATTCATTGGCGTTCATTTTCCAGTTTCAGACATAATTCATATAGGTTATAATTTCTCCTTTACTTCTAGAACTCACAATTTTTGTTTTCTCTTTTATACTATAAGACAATGAGTGGACAAAAAAAACCACCCTCACCAAATAAAAGACACAAATAAGCACTTCAAAAAGAGTATAAATCAGGTATGTTCCGGGAATATTTATTTCAACAGTAAATCAAGATGGCTCAAGTTAGGATAAGTTGTTTCAATATGTTCAAGGACTAAATGCTAGTTGTATAAGAGTGAGAGTGAGAGTGAGAGTGAGGGGTGAGGAACTCAAAAATATCACCGACAATATAGTGTATATCGCTCTAACCGACTTTTATCGACATATAAACAATGATTAGTACAACATACCGGTTGATTAAACCAATTTTCTTTTCCAATAGAACAACCAATTTTTTCTTTCCCCTTTGTTGAAGATGGAATAACACTTGGGTTGTTCAAGTGATTCACATGTGAATTCTCCTATGAAGTAAAAAATAAGACATTAGTCAAAAAATGCAAACTAATATCAGAATAATTTTTTTAACAATACCAGTAGTGTTACCTTATCCATATTTAATTGATTAAGCGCACATTCAGATAAAACATTGATGTGTATGTTGTTATTTATCACTTAGATCAACCTGTAAGAGAAAACTTAATAAATTAAACATGAGTTAAACATGAGCAAATGGAGTCAAGAAAGACAAATTTTGTATATTAAATATCATGACAAAAACTTAACATTTTTTGTATTTTTTTATTTATTTTATTTTATTTTACTATTGTTTCAAAAATACATTCAATACTATTGTTCCAAATCTTATGAGCCTAGCTTTATTTTTTGTATTTCTTTATTTTTTTTATTTTATTTTACTATACATTCATACTATATATTGTTCTGTTGGAAGTTGAATCAGAATAAAAGGTTGAGTTTATTTTCTTGACATATTATGTTTAACTTCTTTAATTGGTGTCATAATAATTGTATAAGGACATCTTATGTTTAACTTCTTTAAACAGCATGCATGCTGTTTAAGCTCTATCTTAATAGGTCTTATATTTTTTCTCAAGTAACCTGTTTCTCACCTGTTTAAATGTTGCAGTAAGGGTAGCAGGCTGAGAAGTTCACGTGGTACATTTTTAGCTTGGGTGCAATAAGGGTAACAAAAGATAATATATCAAGTACTCAAAGCGTTGATTAGACTCGACTTTCCAACACCACTTGGACCCACAATCACAGATGTTTTCTCTCTCAATATAAGCTGAAGTGTATCGAGTCCATACTTGGTTTCAACACTGCAGAATACTGGTTAATATTATCTCCAACCACGAAGTCTAGACTTCGATGTGATCAGACTCTGTATAAGTTATGAATATTGTGTTGTAAATGGATTAAGCTCTAAAGACTAAAACAAAATTGATAACCAATCTGCCAAGAAAGAGCAATCACGTAAGATGCTTCAAAGTGTTGTTTGTGCTCTCAAGATTTAAATAAGTCACTTTTGGCTTAGTTTTTGTTTCAAAATAAGTATAGATTCTTCAAAAGGCAACAAAAACCTAAAGAAACAGTAAAGACCATGCTACCCATTAATGGATAATGTTGTGTAAACAAACCACAAGAATGATCAAGGGTAAATGAAAGTTCCCAATCATATGCATCCATATTTACCTACTTCCAAAAATAAAATTTCCATTTTACTTGTGACACTTCCTACGCATACTAAGGTTGCCATAGACACACGTGGACATAAGATATTAAAAAAAAATTGTTATATTGGGGGAAGAAAATTATCTATTACAAACCTTATGCATAAGAGGGGAAAAAAATTAAAAAGTCAAATAAGACTCAATTTGGAAAGGAGTACATGTTACCCAGATTGCTCAAACATTAGTGATCAACTTATAACATAAAGCAGAGACATAAGATAAGCATACACACATAGGAAGCTGTTTAAAATAAACCTCTCGTTGAATTTAAACATTATATTATAGAAATGTTTCTTCAAAAATTGTCAGAGCTTGAACTCTAATTAGTTTTCTGAAAAAATGTTGAACTCTAATTATGTTCTACAAATTTATATTTTCTATAAACTCTTCTTCTTTGTACTTTTTTTTCACCTTTACATTCTTTTGGGAAATGTTGTGGTGTATCTTTTTCAAAATAGAAGAGTGGTAAACTAAATTTAAATTTGGTGTATTGAGAAAGTCAATGAAGGAAATGATGTGGTGTATCTTTTTTAAAATTTCCTAGAAAAATATAAGGAAGAGCGGTACACTAAATTTAAAATTTTGGACAACTCAAATCAATTAAAATTATAAATGTATTTAAAATTATAAATAATACAGTACCTTCAAATGAAGCAATTTGTATAGTAGACTGTCTACCAAAATGCAGTATTGCATAACAAAACTCATATATAAATGTAGTATTTCTCCAAGATATAAATGTTTGTATTATATAAATGTTTGATATATAAATGCAGTATTGTAAAACATCAAACATCATGTTGGCTTATTAAGGTATGTTAAGTAGGTTTATTGTTTATCGTATATAATATGCTTAATGTTTGCTTATCAAACATCAAAAATAACTTCATGTTACCTTCAAGCAGTATCGTATATAATATGCTTAATGTTTGCTTTAGGGAAAGTAAACCTACTTCTTTGAAGCAGATAGAACAAATGAGCATACAACCAACTGGAAACCTAAAGACTTACAAGTACAATTTTTGTTTCATCTAGTTCCCTTTGAATCTTTAAAAGTTTGGCCGCCTCCACAAGATCATGAATAGTTGAAAAGTAAAATGAAAGGAAATGTGATTCAATTTAGCAAAAACAAAAAAGACAACAGTGGAGAACAATAACGCTATAGTTTTTATCATTATTATTCATCATTATTATTCATAACAGTAATAAAGAAACTTAATATTTACCTGAATGTTAACAATGATCTAGATTATACTTTCAGAACCATACCTTCATTTAGTTATAACTTGTGCCATTTTCGATTCTAAAGACATCAGCGCATACACAATCAAGAAAATCTGCAGCAGTAACAAAATTTGCCTCAATAAAAATCTAGAACACTTTCATGACCCAAAAGTATGAATGCAAATAATTTGTAATATAGTAATAATAACATTATCTTTAGACTTATATAACAACACTAATACTATAACATCATTATTTGCAAACATATAACATTACTAACGTTAATTACAAGAAAGCCAAAGGAGAACATCACTCTATTTACTATATGCAAAAATAAGAAGGGAAACACATTTACTATATGTGAAACATCTACTTTGAACTTTTTTGTTATGATAACGATATTAAGTACTTGTAGGCAAAGTACAGAAGATAACGATATTAAGTACGGGATGTGGGAAGAGCCTATGAACATTTTTACTATGTATTTATGATCAAAGTATTTTAATAGTTAGACATCCAACATGATCAAATAATCAAAGGCAACATCTCACAGTTATTATTATACATATAACAAGCTCAAATGAAAAAAAATATAATGAACATTATAGAAGGCAAAAAGCTCTTCTAGTAGAATCTAAAGAATATTAAAATGCCTTAGCAACATAAATTATGAAATACCATAAAACAGTCCCATGCCTGTAAATTCCAAATTATACTCATTCATTACCTTTCTTTCAACTTCTAATCATGAATCTTTGGGCATGGTCCTGATGTAAACCAAAGAAAAAAAGTTTACAATCAACAAATGTGTTGGGCGTCAATAATTAGAGAAAATCATTAATTTGGGACCAATAATATATACAAGCATAAAAGAGCTACAAAGCTTATGGAATTTAGACAATTTACACACCACCCAACCAACCAAACATTTAGAGGAAAAGACATAACATTTTGCTTTCTTTTTTAACCCATACAATTATAATTATATATGAAGTTGTACATGTCCAAGATGTATTGGTCCATATTACTGAAGCAATTTCAGTAATATGGACCAATACTTAACAAGAACATCAAAACAAAAGTCACAACAAACATAAGAAGCATATCGAAGAGTAAAAGTAGCACCATTGATTTGTCTACGGCTAGAACAATACCTATAACAAAAACAATGCAGTTCTTACAAAGCAAAATGCAGTTATCTCTTATTTGATACAAAAATCATTGAGAGCAGTATTCTTACAAAGCAAAAATTGTAGTATTTTGTTTATACCCATGAAATATAAAATCCTACATGTTGTAATGTAAAACAGTCTATAACAGGTTACATAAATTACTCCATGTGCATCATCTAACATATATGAAGACTTCTCTATTAACAATCTTGACCAACTCTCCCTTTTTATACTTGATAGCCTCTTAGAGGTAATTTATCGAACATAACATGTGCATTTATTTTTAGGACAGAACTCATAAGTATTTGGTTATGGTTTAGCCCAGATTTTAGTACCCTTATTACTCCACACAACAATCATAACATCCCCTTCATACATGAATTACAACACTTTATTTTGGTCCAAAGTTTATGATGATTTTCTTGCATATTTATTTTGAGTTGTAGCAAGAGAAATTAAATGTAATGGAAAGTGGAGTTTGTTTTCAGTTGCTATGAGGAAAGATGTTGTTTAATGAAAATCCCAAGCAAAGAGATACAAACTCCTCTTTTCATCCAAACTGAATGTATTCAAAAGTTGAGTTTTTTTTTTCCAACCACACTTGAAGGAATTCAAAAGTAGTGTTTTGAAGGTATTTAAAAGTTATGTTAGTTTTTTTTTTTAATTTTCCAGAATATTGTACTCCCTCTCTTCCACTAAAATCTCATTAAAAACAAAACAAAACAAATTTGTTCACCAAATGAGTCATTTTTTATATTCCTATCAGTATAAAAATGACACAATGAGAATGATTTTATGATATGAAGGGATTATTACCTGTACATTAGAACATCATCATGTTCAGAGAAATGTCACTAAAGAGCAAACACAGAACATGGAAACAGATCAATCAGATCCAAAAGTTAACAGCTTTACACAAAAAAGAGTACTTCGCATTAACACTTTATGCAGTCCAATTCCAAAAGTAAAAGAACAGATCAATCAGCTAAAAAAAAAAATTATGTTCAGATCAGAAACCAACATCAAGCATAAAAATTTATACACATATAAATACCTCAAATGTGATCTTGAGTGGCTCATCAACTGCAATAAAAGAGGAAAACAAAAAATAAAAAACAAATGTTAGGGTTTTAGAAATCTGACAATAAACCAACCAAACAATCCCCTCGATTTTCTGCGCTTCCCCATCGATTTGACTGCTCAATAATGCTCAAAAATTCTTCAGATCTTCAAGATTTCAAAAACCCAGAACAAATAAAGCTCTTCAAAACTCAATAATGCTCTAAAGCTTCTTCAAATCGTTAAGTTTACAAAAATCCGGTACAAATAAAACTTATTTAAAGCTCAGAACACCACTAAAAAGCTCAAATTAAGCAATGCGCGAAAAATGGTGCTACAATTTTCTCTAAAAAATTATGGGTTTTCTTATTACACAGGTACGGGGATGATAAGATTGAGAGATAATCAAAGTGTTAGTAGGGGGTGGCCAATATGGGTATAATTGACCCTCTTATGTTCTCTCAAAATAAAATTGACCCATTTTAAAAAAACTCAAACCCAAATCCCAAATTTCTCTGATTCAACTCTATAGCTCTAAAAAAAATTAAAGTGAAAGTGCAGAGGGAAAAGAACCTTCTTTCATCATTTTACGCTTCTTCTAGCCGCTTTCGAGGAAGATGAAGAAGACTTGATTTTTGGGGAAATATTTGTATTGGATGTAAATATAAAAAGGAGACAAATATGTAGGAAATGCCCGGCGGGATAAGGAGAAGGCGGAATGAGAAGGAGACAAAAGTACGGGAGAGTTTAGGGGATTTTTGAATTGGGCGTATTTTTTGTTTTTTGTTTGGCTGAAATGAAATCAGAGTCATTAGAGTCAATAGATTAAATCTGAGCCATTGGATGATAAAGTTTTAATTGAAACCGTTGTTTGTTGAAGCCGTTCTGTTTTTATATATATATATATATATATATATATATATATATGGCCTCATAAGTAAGAAGTTGACTTGAGATCTATCTAACTGAAACTGATTTAGTTCATATGATTCTTCAATTTATGCAGGAAAAAGATCCATATCTAACTAGTGGGTGTCAATTCGCTTTCCTTTAATTAGTTGATTGGGGATAGTATAGTTGGACTTGTTAGACAAAAGTATATATAGTTTTAATTTTAATCTAAATAATTGAAGAAGTACCACCTTATCTACGTTTGTTAGAAATATATATGATGATATTTTGTATAATGTCGGTCCTTCTTATCCTTTCAATCAACTCAATCTAAATCAGCTCTGAGAAAAATAATAAAAAAGATTTTAGATGCAGAGTTGTTTAATTAGTTAATGTAGTCACACCTCACCTCTAAAATTAATAGATGAATATATATATATATATATATATATATATATATATATTGAAATAGACCAAAATTAAATTTCAAAACAAGAGTAAACTGCAAAGACACCCAAAAAATATTCACTTTAATAAAAATATAAATTTTATAACAAAAATTAAAGAAAATATAAATTATTTAGATTTTAAACTAGGAAAATGTAGTATTTTATAGGAAATATAGTCTTTTATAAGAAAATATAGTGCTTTTATAAGAAATGTAGTCTTTTTATATAAGAAAATGTAGTCCTTTATAGGAAATGTAATCTTTTATAGAAAATGTAATCTTTTAAAATTAATATTGTCTCTCTCTCTCATATATATATATATATATATATATATATATATATATATATAAATTATTACTATATATAGAGTATAATTTCTTAATCTTGAACTTAAAAAGTATATAACATATTATAATTTAGATGTTATTCTTATTTATAATCAATTCAAATTGAGATCAAATTTTTTTTATAATAGTATATAGGTTAATCTTATATAGAATAATCTTAAATATATAGGAGTTTTACTGTAGAACTAGTTAAGGTATTCACAACAAGCAGTTGAATAGCTTTATAAGTAGATAAAACCCACTATATTTACATCAAAGAAATTGTTTAATATGGTGTTTAATCTGTGATTAATGTGTTGTTGTATTGTGTCTACATTTTTTTTGGGAGAATTCACACCGTGATATAATTAAATAATTAAATTGACTATACTGTTTTAAATCTTAATTATTAAATGTGTGAAACCACGCAAAATCTAACATGCAACTTTTTTGTACTTTTTCATACCATATGAAATTAAGTTATATATATTATAAACCAAAGAGTAAGAAAACTGATTAACCCCTGTGAATCTATACAAAAAGTCTTCGACATAATCACATAACCATTCTTCAATATCGTAGCTTTTTAGATACCCACAAAGAAGCTACGACAAGGCTAGCTCCTTTTGTACGACAGTCATGACTCATCCATACACTTATTAATCTTTGAAGAATTAATATATATATATATATATATATATATATATATATATATATACATATATGGAGAATGATCGAACTCCAACATTGAATGGAAGGCTATATATAGGATCATCTTGTATGATAGGGTCATCTTGTACAGTTCAAATCAACAATAAAAGACGCAGATGAACGCAATCCATTCAACGGTGACCCTATTATTCAAATTTAATTTATTCAATTTAAATAATAGTTATGTGGATAATCAAAATTTATCAACTTAAATTTTTAGATGAGTTAGTTACGCAACATGATATTAGAGTTTTAAGTATATAAAATATCTTTATATTAATTTAAGCATTATATACATTATTGGACCCTCAAATCTTTACGTAACATGCATGCTTTATTCATATTTATTTCTTTACACACAGATAACCTGGTTTATTTATTATGTTTCGGTCCAGAAAATCTTATCTTGATTATTCATAAAGCAAGTCTTCTATCTTGAATAAATCATTCTATCTTTGATTATTGAGTTAAATAATTCAGAGTAGTATCTTATGAGTTTATTACAGTATATATATATAGAGAGCTATATATATATGGAGATATGCGTGTTTATTAAGATCCATAATTAATGTTTCAGTTAATTAACTAGGAAAACCTATTCCTTCAATTCGGACCGGATAATTTTTGTACTTATTTGATTATAAGAAACAAAAAATCTTAATAGACAGGAAAATAGAACAAAAAAAATTAAACAAGAGGTATATTTAAATTTAACATCCATAATTTTTCTGGTCCACAAGAAGACCTCGTAAAGAAAATAAATGATGCAGTTAATATCTTTATTCAAATACTACAACTCAATAATGTCCAAAAAAAGTATTGAAATTAAAGAATTTTTGATAATTTTTATGACAAAATATATGTCCCTGTACTATACTGAATACAGTACTCTCCTCCCATCCGCACGAGTACTGATTCACACGATGCAGACGAGACGCCACTCCGATGATCTTCACAAATCCGGATACACATAGTGGTCTCACATGCAAATAGAGACCCCAATCTTATCAAACAACTCACGTGGGAGTTAAATTGTCAGAACTGTACACGTGACACTGTTCTTTTCTGCTTTGGTCGTATCGTAGGTAATTATATATCCTATTTGTTCCCAAAAATGCAAGTTAAATTTTGACTTGTTTTTTATGAGTTTTAAAAGTACCAAATACTAGTAGTATTATACATTAATCACATTTTTAATAAATATATAAAAATTGAATACATTTTAAATTCGGTGATATGCTCGTAAATTTAAAAATTAAAATTTTCTCTAATTCTTAAAAGATAAGGTATCACTTCTACTTAATTTTTCCAAATTATATTTTTTTCTATTTGTATGGAGTATTTTTTTTGAGCCTTTCTCAGGATTCATGAAATAGACAGACTCTATTTAAAGGTTCTAATTTAAAATTATTAGATATAAAATTTAGAAGTAGGCACCTCATTTAAGAGTTACTAACTTAACTCTAGCTATCTTATTTTAAAGTCATTAACCTAACTCTAGTTATTAATTTAATATAACACTAATATATTATTATTATTATTAATTAGCATTTTGTTATGTCCCTCATTAGTTTTTTTAATAATTATTTTATTATTATTACAGTATTATTATTATTTTGTATTCTATTTTTTTCTTCTTTTTTTTATGGTGCGAAAGTTACATATATGTACCTATTTTGTCTAAATATTTATTGAGTGGAACTTTGTGATGAACACTTTATTATGTTAAGGTTAGGAATGACAAAAAATTTATGCTACAAAATTTAATAAAATGCCTGTAAGACCCTCAAATTTTATAAATAAAGATTAATTTTTCAATAAATATTATTTTGAATATTATGGAATAAATTTGATATAATGTTATAGTTGTGGGTAATATTTATAAATTTTGCAAAGTATGCAAGTTGTTATAAAATATTCGTTTGGTGGGGAATATTCTTTTGTTAGGGAATATTCGATATAATGGCTCAATCGTTGGTGGACCCACATAATGTAATTATTATCGGATCGAGAAAAGCGAAAAAAATATTTTATAAAAATAACTGGCGGAGGTGTTCTGGTTAAAACTGTTGAACTACCCGGTGGTAAAAGTAATGCGAACGCCAGAATGGCGTAGTTAAGTAAGACACTCAGATTGATTATTGATGCTTACGTGAGAAGTCACTCAATTTATGCTCAATTATTCTTCATGATAAAGAATTGCATCATATATCTCTTATATTATTGATTCAATTATTGTCACAAGATCATCCGTATAATATGTTATAGTATTAAATCAATAATTGAGACGACAAGTTATAAATGATTAATAATTGTTGAAAGATTAAATATGTGTTGATGAAAAAAAAATGATTTGTGGTAAGTTTGATTATTTTATGGGGGCTCATATGTCATCATCTAAGAGTCTCTTCGTCGATAAGATTTACCTTCGTCAATAGTAATTACCTTCGTCGATAGTAATTACCCTTGTGAATAGTATTTACCCTTCGTCAATAGTAATTACCTTCGTCGATAAGTAATTACCCTTGTGAAATAGTATTTACCTTCGTCGATAGTATTTACCTTCGTTAATAGTAATTACCTTTACCAGACGTCGAACCACTTGTCGTTTCACATTACAGACGTCGAACCACTTGTTGCTTCACATTACAGCGCTAAAATTAAATGCTGAGCCACTTGCGCTTTTCACACTAAGGGTCTTAAGCTAGAAATCTTCTATAAATAGAGGCTCAGGGCTTCATTATTTTTTTTAATTCATTCAAGCTATAGAGAGAAAGTATAGAGAGAATAAGAGAGAAAGAAGAAGAGTATTTTATTCTTACAATCGCTGCGAGATTCAATCTCTACCAAATGTAAGGGGTGTTATTCTTTCTTATTCATTTAAGAGAACTGTTGTTATTCCATCGCTTATTATTACATTGGAATAACTTTTGTATAAGTGGTTTACCCTATACTTGGTGACATTCTTCTATTATTCATTGGAACATCTCATCATGTGTTTTACAGGACACCGTTAAAATCTTTATTATTATTTTGTTGAACACATCACATGGTGTGTTTTACACCGGACTGGTTAAAATCTTTTTATTATTCTGTTGGAACATCTCTGTCGTGTGTTTTTGGGACCGGTTAAAATCTTTATTATTCTCGTTGGAATATCTATTCATGTGTTTTACACCGGATGCAGTTCCATCTTTATTATTCTGTTGGAACATCCCGCTTTGTGAATTTCACCGACCGGTTCCGTTATTTATTATTCATTGGAATAACCTCGCATGCATGCGATTCATCGCATGCGTGGTGATTTCTTTTGTTATTCCATTCTTTATTATACCCAAATAAGTTAAAACTTTGACTTTATACTCCATGAAATTAGTAGAATATCCTTGATATTTGCGTTTCATCCGAGATCTTTCATGGAAATATTCTTCGATCATTCTTGAATTTTACTCTACAAAAAGATGATCATGTTGATAATTTGGGCGTTAATAATTCTTGAACTTGTTTTATTGAATTCTTATATCATTGTCATCATCCTCATGTTTATATTTTTTGAAAGTCATACGTGGCACATAGTGCGTAGATGGACTTGGTATGATTATGACCGAGAGACTATTCTTGTAATCATGGCCAGTAATGTTACAAATGATGTGATAAAAATCCTCGATTGGTCAGTAGTGCATTGATGGGACAGTTGTTGGCATGATCATGACTATTAATGAATACACAAATATTCTTCGCCCAGTAGTGCATGAATAATTGTGGTCGTTGATACTAAAGAATATCTCGCCGTAGAAAGTGTGGGGGTGATTCGATGATGTGAAATATTTATTAAAATTTGAGTCTCACTATAAATAAAGTGATGAAAAACCTTTAAAACCTAAAAGAAAGTAGACTTTATTTTCTACTGACTCTTTTAAATGGATCAGATATTCTACTGCAGCTTAAACCGGTTGCCTATTGTATTTTATCGGTTTAACATTATCAAGACTATTGATAATTTATTCTCGCATTATCTTAGTCATAATATTTCTTCTTGGGCTAGTTGAGCTCACCCTTTCTTTTCTTTGTTCTCTTGTGAAATGATAATATAAATTTGGGGACGAGCCTGGGAAACGAGTGATGGTCCTCAAGATAAGATTAGTAGTCCTCACTATTCTCAGTAAAATAGGTGATAATAATCGTAATGAGGACTTTTAGTTTGAGTTTGTATAATATCTAGTAGACGATATTTGTATTTAAACTCACGATTTATGTCGTATTGTACCACGGCGAGTTATGTTAATAAGTTGTATTTAAATTTGCACTACGTAAGTGTCGACCCAAGATGGGTGATGTATACCTAATTTTGGGGCGCCACGGTTAGTATCGAGCTTAGGATATGATCCCGGCTAAGATGTGAGAATAGTATTAGGAGGGAGAGACGGGGAATACCTTCGCCAGTATTATGACCTACCTAAGTTTATGTGATATTTTATTGGTTGGTCGGAAGATAGGATAATTTGTTACATGTCAATTAACCTTTTGTTTTGTGGCAAGATTCGAAAATGACATCCGAGAATGTTGAGAATAATGAATGGAAGCGCTTGAGCGATTGTTGATTCACCACATATCAATAATCGGATAATGTGCATCGTGAAGGCGATAATCCTCTTGCAAAACAACAACACCGACCAAATGACGAATGATCAAATGTTCGGAGGCTTTATGAATTTATGCAACAAAGAAAGTAGAGCGACTCTGCCCAAAACGTAGGTGGAAACACGGAAAACTCTCAAGGTCCACCGCTAAACAATTTAAGGAGCTGGGACCACCGGAGTTTAAGGGAGAGCCAAAACCACTTCTGGCGGAAGCATGGATAAAGCAGATTACCAAGATATTTGATGTCTTGGGATGCTCCGAGGAGCAAAAGGTTCCCTGCACGCTTTTATGTCATATGAGAAGGCGGATTCTTTGGTGGGAATCAGAAACGCATTTTCAACCAAATTGCATCAAGATATCTTGGGAGAAGTTCTGAGGAGTTGTTCAACGACAAATACTTTCGAAAGTATTCGCCACATGAAGGAGGTGGAGTTTATCAAGTTGGAACAAAACAATATGACCATGTCGCCTTAATACGAGGTAAAATTTGCATGAGTTATCACGGTTTCGTCCCACTGGTGGATAATGAAGAGAATGGCGCGAATGTTTTTAAGAGGTTTGAAGTCGGAGATACGCCAACATCTTATTTCTCATAAACCGTGTTTGTATTCAGGATGTTGTAAATAGGGCTCGATTAGTGGAGCCGCGATAATGAGTCAACCTTAACTAAAAGAAGCGGTAAGCAAAATTATAATACCAATGAGAATAGTCATCGAGGCGGTGACAACAAGCGTGGAGGGAATCAATGGCCAGATATGGTAACCACTTCGGTGGTAATCGTACAAAACAATAAGAATGGACATTTCAAGAAAAGGAGATTCAACAATGATGGAAAGACGCCAAAGACCAAAGACCCATTGTTAAGGAAGGAGAAAGACCACCTATCATATGCTTCAAATGCGAGGAGAGGACACATCAGATCAAAGCTGCGCCATCAGTCAAAGCATGTTATAATTGTGGAAGAGAAGGTCACTTAGCTCGATTTTGTCAATTGCCATCAAGACAAATTCAACTAGGATGGAGGCACCAAAGGCCATCCCGTAAAATTCAAACCCGGAAGTGCAAGGAGAGCATTTGTTGTGACCTCCCAAAGAGCAAGAACTGAATGAGGTCATCACGGGTAAGCTTATCATAAACTCTAATGAAGTCTATACTTTATTTGATCTGGGTTCTACCCATTCTTTATTTCTCCTACTTGCGCTCATCGATTAAATTTGACTCCAAAGAAATTAGACTTTGACTTATCTGTGGAAACTCCGTTGGGAGAAACCTTCATTACATCCACTGTTTATAAGTCTTGTTTGATTCAAATCGGTACCCTCACATTACCCGTCGATCTTATTTCATTAAAAATACTTGATTTGACGTGATTCTAAGGATTGATTGGTTAACTACTTATCATGCAAAAATTGATTGTTTTCGTAAGGTTGTTAGCTTTCATATTCCTAATCAACCTATTATGCTAATTCAAACGACCAAACCATTAAAATCAATCACGGTCATCTCAAGCCATAAAGCTATTCGCTTATTGAAAAATGGATGTCAAGCTTTCTTAGCTCATGTCATGATTTAAATAAAAATACGTCGATTTTTAAACGATATTCCTATTGTTAATAAATTTCCGACGATTCTCGAAGAACTTCGGCCTACCCCCAGAGCGTGAAATTGAATTTTGTATCGACCTTGAACCCAGACAAAACCTATTTCCAAAGCCCCATATCGAATGGCTCTATTGAACTTCGGAGTTAAAGACCCAACTGCAGGAATTGTTAGACATCGGGCTTTATCCGTCCTAGTACTTCTCTTGGGGTGCTCCGCTCTATTCGTGAAGAAGAAAGATGGGAGTATGCGACTTTTTGTATTGATTATCGGGGAGTTGAATCACGCCACCATCAAAAATAGGTATCCATTGCCACGTATTGATGACCTGTTTGACCAGTTAGAAGGAGCCAAATTCTTTTCAAAGATCGATCTTTCGTCCGGGATATCACCAATTGAAGATTAGAACCACGACATTCCAAAGACGGCTTTGAACTTCTGCAGACGGGCATTATGAATTCCTAGTCATGTCCTTTCGATTGACTAATGCTCCCCGCCTTCATGGATATGATGAACCGAGTATTCAAGGAATATTTAGATCACTTTGTGGTCGTCTTTATTGATGACATCCTTATTTATTCCAAAAGCCGTGAAGATCATGAAAGCAACACTTGAGGTCGACACTCCAAAAGCTTCGTGAATATAAGCTTTATGCCAAGTTGAAGAAATGCGAGTTCGGCAGAAGAAGTAGCATTCTTGGGCACGTGGTATCAAGTCATGGAATATCCATTGACCCAAAGAAAGATTGAAGCTATTCAAAGTCGGGAACAACCTAAATCAAAGGATGGCCGTCGACGTAGCTTTCTCGGTTTAATTGGTTATTATCGGAGATTCGTGGAAGGATTTTCTCGAATCGCTATTCCATCGACTTCGGTGACTCGGGAAGATACAAAGTTCGGTTGGAGCGAAGAATGTGAGAAGAGTTTTCAAGAACTCAAGAGAGACTTATTTCAAAGACTGCTCGACAATACCATCGCTCGGAGGGATTTGTCATCTACAAGTGATGCTTGAAGCAAAAGGGTGGGATGTGTTCTCATGCGCAACATGGAAAAGTAATAGCCTATGCCTCGCGATAACTCAAAGAATATGAGAGGAATTATCCTACTCATGATCTAGAGTCAAGCGACATTGTCTTTGCACTTAAAATTTGGAGGCATTACTTGTATGGGGAGAAAGTGGAGATCTTTACGGATCATAAAAGCCTCAAATATTTCTTCACTCAAAAGGAACTCAACACGCGACAACGACGTTGGCTTGAATCATTGAAAGATTATGATCATACCATCCAATACCATCCCGAAAAGCGAACGTGGTAGGCGACGATCGAAGAGAAAATCATATGCAAGCACGAAGTCGCGATATTGTCAACGCAATAAAGGCCCATTTTGTGTGACTTGCAAAGGATGGAGATAGAATTAAAGACTCTGTGGACGCATGTGATGATAAGCGAGTATCTGAGTAGTAACCGACTTTAATTGATAAAGTTAAAGCCGCTCAAGCTACTGACACTGAGGCGATGCATTATGAGGAAGAAAGTGCAAGAAGGTGCTACTTGGGAAGCAAAGAATCGATGAAGAAGGAATACTTGAGTCAACTCCGGACTTTGTGTTCCTAACGATACGATTTAAAGTATAATATCATGATGGAGGCACACAACACACCATTTGCAATCCATCTGGGAGTACCAAAATGTATCATGATATTCGCCATACATTTTGGAGGAAGCAATATGAAGAGAGAGATATATTGCTTATCTCAAGGTGTCTAACTTGTCAACGAAAGTTAAAGCGGAGCATCAAGTACCAAAAGGTCCATTGCAACCACTTGAAATTCCGGAATGGAAGTGGGAGCACATTACCATGGATTTCAATTCACGGCCTTCCTAAGGTTTCTCAAGGCATTGATGCGATTTGGGTCATTGTTGATAGTTGACCAAGTCCGCTCATTTCTTACCGATACGAGAAACTTATACACTTGAACGTCTTGCTCAGTATGACATAAACGAGATGTAAGATCGCATGGTACAGATCCATAGTTTTCGATCGAGACCCAAGATTCACTTCACGATTTTGGGTTAGTTTGCAAAAAGCTATGGGCACTGATTTCACGATTTAGCTCTAGATATATCATCCTCGAGACGGACGGACAACCTGGAGAGGACTATTCAAACTCTCAAGATCTATTAAGACTCGTGTCCTTGATTTCAAGGGAGTTGGGACAAGTTCTTACCATTGGTGGAGTTTTCTACAACAACAGGTTATCAAGCAAAGTATTGGCATGGCTCCATTCGAGCGTTGTATGGAAGAAAGTGTCGCTTTTCAAATATCTTTGGGATGAGGTGGGTGAAGCAACGTTGTTGGGACCGGAGTTGGTACGTATGACTACGGAAAAGATTCAAACGATCCGACAACGTATAAAAACCTCACAAAATCGATAAAAGAGTTATGTTGATCTTCATCGAAAGGACGTGGAATTCGATATAGGAGATCATGTGTTGTTAAGAGTTGCTCCATGGAAAGGAGTTACAAGATTTGGAAAGAGAGGAAAACTTAACCCTCGATTCATCGGTCCATTTTTAATCCTCGATCGAGTAGAAGCGTAGCCTATAGACTCGCCATCACCAAATATGTCTCGTGTTCATAACGTTTTCACATATCTATGTTACGTAAATATGTGAAAGACCGAACCATATTATTGAGTTAGAAACAGGACGAAATAGCGGAAGATTTGACGTATGAAGAGGTTTCTGCTCAAATTTTGGATAAGAAGGAACATATTCTACGCTCCAAGGTTATACCTCAAGTCAAAGTTTTGTGGAGGAACCACGATGTTGAGGAAATGACTTGGGAGTAAGAATCTGAAATGAAATCAAGGTATCCTTACCTCTTCGACATACCAGTAATCGCACTCTAATTTCGAGGGCTTAAATTTCATAAGAAAGGGAGGTCAGTAAGACCCAAACTTTTATAAATAAAGATGAATTTTTCTATAAATATTATTTTGAATATTATGGAATAAATTTGATATAATGTTATAGTTGTGGGTAATATTTATAAATTTTGCAAAAAGTATGCAAGTTGTTATAAAATATTCGTTTAATTGGGAATATTCTTTTGTTAGGGAATATTCGCATAATGGCTCAATCATTGGTGGACCCTACAATGTAATTATTGTTTGATCGAGAAAACGACAAAAATATTTTATAAAAATAAACGGAGGTGTTACCGTTAAAACCGTTGAACTACCCGGTGGTAAAAATACGAATGTCGGCGTAGTTGCATAAGAAGACACGGTATTGATTATTGATCTTTACGTGAGAAGTCACTCATTTATGCTCAATTATTGCTACGAAGAATTCACGATCATATCTCTTATATTATTGATTCAATTATTGTCACAAGATCATCTCGTATAATATGTTATAGTATTAAATCAATAATTGAGACGACAAGTTATAAATGATTAATAATTGTTGAAAGATTAAATATGTGTTGATGAAAAAAAATGATTTGTGGTAAGTTTGATTATTTTATGGGGGCTCATATGTCATCATCTAAGAGTCTCTTAAATCAATAGTATTTACCTTAAATCAATAGTAATTACCTTCGTCAATAGTAATTACCCTTGTGAATAGTATTTACCTTCATAATAAGTAATTACCTTCGCCGATAGTAATTACCTTGTGAATAGTATTTACCTTCGTCAATAGTATTTACCTTCGTTAATAGTAATTACCTTTACCAGACGTCGAACCACTTGTCGTTTCACATTACAAAGCCGAACCACTTGTCGTTTCACATATAAAGGCGTCAAACGATTAGTCAAGCCGACCAACCTTTTTTCTAGAAACACACGGCAGAGGTGCTTAAGCTAGAAATCTTATATAAATAGAGGCTAGGGCTTCATTATTTTTCACGAATTCATTCAATCTTATAGAGAGAAAGTATAGAGAATAAGAAGAGAAAGAAGAAGAGTATTTTGTTACTACACTTCTGCGCTATATTCAATCTCCTACCAAATGTAAGGGTGTTATTCTTTCTTATTCATGAAGAGAATCCTCGTTGTTTTATTCCATTGCTTATTATTACATTGGAATAACCTGTATAAGTGGTTTACCCTATACTTGGTGACATTCTTCTATTATTATGTTGGAACATCCCACATGCATGTGTTTTATAGGACTGGTTCCGATTTCTTCTTTATTATTATTTTGTTGGAACATCACATGCATGTGTTTTTATAGGACTGCTTTTAAATTCTTTATTGATCCTGTTGGAACATCACATACATGTTTTTTACAGGACTTGTTAAAATCTTTTATTATTATTATACATTGGAATATCCTAATCATCTTGTGTGTTTTACACAGGATGCAGTTCCATCTTTATTATTCTCATTTGGAACATCACAGCCGGTGTGAATTTCACACGACTGGTTCAAACAAAGGATGAAAAACCTTTTATTTATTATTACTGACTCTTTGGAATAACACATTAAACCGCGATTCTATCGTATTTATGGTGATTTCTTTTGTTATTCCATTCTTTATTATACCAGGTTGGAAATTTAAAACTTTGACTTGGAAACATACTCCATGAAATTAGTAGAATATCCTTGATATTTGCGTTTAAATCCGATATCTTTTCATGAAATATTTAACGATCATTCTTACCAAAGACGGGTGATGTTAATTTAATTATTATTCGAAAATTAAGATTTTAAAAAATTTCTTTAACAAATTATTTGAAATAACTTAAAAGTAATTTTACTCATATTTAATTAATTTAACGTAGCAAAAAATTAATATTATTTGATATGTAATTTAACTCAAAATGTAGTTCAAGTAAAAGATTATACTGTAGTCAAGAAAATTAAAATTATAGGTTATAATTTCTATTTTATTCTTCTTTTTTCATTCTTCATAACCTTAATATGATAAATGTGACGCCTCAAAAATAGTATACATCACCCATCTTGTAGTCGACATATGGCATGTAATTTAAATACAACTTACTAATATAACTGCCGTGGTACAATACGATATAAATCGTGAGTTTGAATACAAATATTGCTCTACTAGAGATCATACAAACTCAAAAGGAGTCCTCATTATAATTATTATCACACTATTTCACGTAATAAATGAGGACTACTAATGTTATCCTCTCCACCATTACTCCTGCTCCCCACTCGTCTCCAAGCCTATATTCTCATTTCCCTCAAGAGAACAATGAAAGAAAAGGTGAGCTCAACTATTTCAAGAAGAAATATTATGACTAAGATAATGCGTAATAAATTATCATTAGCTCACAACAAATGTTAAACCTGATAAAATATAATGAACATCAAGTTTAACTACAAATGAACCAAAGAATCCATTAAAAGAGTCAAGTAGAAAATAAAATCTACTATCTTTTATGATTTAAAAGGTTTTTCATCATCGTATATAGCCGAGACTCACTTTTAATAAATATTCCACATCATCGAATCACCCTCGCACTACTACGCCAAGGATATTCTTTTAAGATTACCACCACAATTATTCACGCACTACGGCCAAGAATATTTCAGGTATTCATTAATGGTCACGATCATGCCAACAATCGGCCCATCAATGCACTACGGCCATCGAGGATTTTAACCACATCATTTGTCACATTACTTGGCCATGATTACACCTAATAGTCTCTAATATAATCATACCAAGTCCATCTACGCACTCCGTGCCATGTATGACTTTCAACATAATATAAAAACATGAGGATGATGACAATGATATAAGAATTCAATAAAACAAGTTCAAGAATTAATTTATCTAGAACCAATAACATCCAAACCGCCAACACGACATCGCTTGCAGAAAGTAAAATTCAAGAATATCGAGAAGAATATTTCCATGAAAGGATATCTCGACGTAAGTTTAAATATCAAGGATATTCCACTAATTTCATGGAGTATGTAAGTCAAAGTTTTAACTAACCGGGTATAATAAAGAATGGAATAACAAAAGAAATCACCACGCACGCGAAGGGTAATCGCATAAGCAAAAAGTTATTCAAATGTAATAATAAATAACGGAATCTGTGTCCTACAGAAACGCATGCATGTGATATTCCAATGTAATAATAAAGAATGGAACTGTGTCCCCCAGAAACACATGTACAGATGTTCCAAATGTAATAATAATAAAGACGGAACCAAGTCCGTAAAAAACATAACGCATGTGATGTTACAACAGTATAATAATAAAGACGAACCAGTCCATGTAAAACACATGCATGTGATGTTCCAATAGAATAATAAGAATGTCACCAAGTATAGGTAAACCACGATACAAAAGTTATTTCAATGTAATAATAAGTAAATGGAATAACAATGCTTTTCTTCATTAATAAGAAAGAATAACACCCCTTACTTTTAAGTAGAAGATCAATATCGCAGAAGTGTAATAACAAAATACTCTTCTTCTTCTTCTCTTATTCTCTCTATACTTTCTCTATAGCTTCGATGAATTCGTGAAAAAATAATGAAGCACTCAGCCTCTATTTATGTAAGATTTTAGCTTAAGACCGCCATGTGAAAAGGCAAGTGGCTCGACGATCGGTGATGTGAAAAGAAAAGTGGTTTCGACGCTCAGAATGTGAAACGACAAGTGGTTCGGACACCAGAATGTGAAACGACAAGTGGTTCGGATATCGTAATATAAAACTACAAGTGGTTCGACGTCGTAAAGGTAATTACTATCGACGAAGGTAATTACTTATTCACAAAGGTAATTACTATCGACGAAGGTAATTACTTATCGACGAAGAGATTTTAGATGATGACATACGGCCCCCATAAAATAATCAAACTTACAAACGCCTCATAATGCACTCTTTATATACATCAATGATTGAATAAATATTACCACAAATCATTTTATTTTTAATCAACACATATTTAATCTTTCAACAATTATTAATCATTTATAACTTGTCGCCTCAATTATTGATTAATACTATAACATATTATATGTATGATATCGCGATAATAATTGAATCAATAATATAAGAGATATGATACAAAGAATTATCAGAAGAATAATCGAGCATAATGAGTGACTTCTCACGTAAAGATCAATAATCAATATCGTAGCGCTACTATACAACTACGCCAGACATCGTATTTTTTACTACCGGGTAGTTCAACGCTTTAACCAGAACACATCCGCCAAGTTATTTTTATAGAAGATAATTTTGTCGCTTTTAACTACGACAATAATACTTCCGCTATGGGGTCCAATTAATGATTGAGCCGTCGTATTTAATATTCCAAACAAAAGAATATTCCCAACCAAACTAATATTTTATAACAACTTGCTTATTTTGCAAAATTTATAAATATTACCCACAACTATAACATTATATCAAATTTATTCCATAATATTCAAAAATAATATTTATAGAAAAATTCATCTTTATTTATAAAAGTTAGATCTTACAATAAATACTCATAACAAAGCTCCAATTGATCAATAAATATTTAGACAAAATAAGTACATAACTTTTGCACCAAAAAAAAGAAGAAAAAATAGAATACAAAATAATAATAATAATAATAATAATAATAATAATATAGTGTTATATTAAATTAATGATTAAAGTTAAGTTAGTGGATTTTAAATGAAATGACTAGAATTAAGTTAGTAACTTTTAAATAAGATAATAATTTCTAGGCCTTAGATATAATAATTTTAAATTTAGAACTTCAAATAGAGAGAATTCGGATCCTATATACCTCAAACGACTGGCCGAAAATAACCTTGATAAAAGAATCCAAAATAATTGCATTTTTGCATATTTATAAAAGTTTATGAACAAAATACAATCATTTTTTTCTAAAGCCCAAAACGGCAGCTCAAGTTTCAAATTTTACAATCATCCTTAATGTGTCATACGATCATTAGCATTATGTGTGATGGCCAGTGGCAACAATCAGTTTGATTCCATTATTTGGTGCCTCATAAAGTTGTGCTGGTATATATATATATATATATATATATATATATATATATATATATATATATATATACTCACACAACATTATTGCTATTTAACACTTCTTCATTTGTTGTTATTTATACAGATATTAAGTATTGGCTTAGCTACACAGGTTCACTCTTACGGTTGTTCTTTCTTTTTCCATTTCTTATAATTAATTTGGCAGCTTGATCGATCTTTTAATTCGTATTTTTAAGGATTTTTTTGGGTGAATTGGGAGGTTGAACTTTGAATTTAACTGTTTGGACTTGTGACTCATAACAGAGAAGTTCTTGGAAAAGGCCATGTGCAGAGCGGAGTTGGAAATGGCATTATGGGTGTTTTGACTATAATTTGAATTAGGGTTGAAAAATGAGTAGCATTTATATATATTTTATATTGTAAAATTCTATGTAGTCAATGAATAATAAAAAGGAACGCTGCTCCCGTAGACTACTTAAATTAGAGAATCATGTAAATCTCTGTGTTAATTCTTTACTGTCGTTTGCGTGTACGATTGAATTCTAACATGGGCTTATGGCCAGTATGACAAGGTATTTGTGCTATCTAGTAAACTTGATTCGTTAGATAACTAGCTCGATGGATCAATTTTTCCCGGTGAACCTTGAATAATAAGCTAGCTATGTGTGAGCCCTTTTGGAAAAAAGATGTGATAGCATATAAATAAAACTTTTATTTTGGTAAATTTACATACGGTTAAGAATGTTTGGTAACATTTGGAAGTGTTTTAATTTAGCAGAAGAATCTGTTGATGAAAATGGATATATGTACAACTAATAGATATATTATGCACCATACATATATATATAGCAGCTGAACTGCTGAAGAAACTAGTTACATTTATGATCCATGATCGGTACGTAACTTATTGTACGTCTTGCATGCTTCAATATTATATTGGGGTTGATTATTTAAGTAACTGAGTTACTATATACTGATATATCTTGCATGCATATATATGAGACCCAATATTATACATATATATACACAGAGAGAGAGAGAGAGAGAGAGAGAGGTGATCAAATACATGCAACCAGCTTCACTTGATTTGGTTCATGATCATCAACGACACAAATGCATGGGCCATTATAGTGATCATGAATTAACGAAACAAAAATAGGATTAAAGGACTAAAAAGGAATAGTTTTCTCAAAACAAAAGCATTTACCTTCTATCACAAGAAATGAATTACAAGGAGATTTATATACCCTTGAAGAAATAACTTAAATTTTTAGATGAGTCAGTTAATAATTATTTAACAAAGAACATCTGAATTTGTACAAATGAAATATAATTTAATGGAATATGAATAAAGTACATTTTTAATAGGATATTTGGGTTAATAAGTGATACATAAGTAGAGATTGCTAGCTGGATGTTGGTGATTGAAGCTTCCATATTCCTGCAAAACAATTAAGTGTGATTAGTATCCTCCTAAGTATAGCATTATCACCTCCTTTTTTACAGTTGGCAGGTGGATTTCAGACACTCTTCCCATATAAAGTTGAGAACTAAAATTCAATGCAAGATTTATATATAAAATTAACAAGATGATGATAAAAAATCATCTTTGATTTTGGTCTTAATTAAAATTGCATGTTCAGATGTTCTGTTTATAAAGTGGCTAGTGCATAATGGAAGCTAAAAAGGGCAACACGTACAGAGCTCTCAAGAGGTTAGAGTGTCCTGTTTTTGAGTAGCTTAGATGTGAAAGGAATATTATTATGATCAGAAGAAAATATGAATACAAAAAAGGGAATTGGGTAGGTTTTCATCCGATTAGAGGTGGTGTGTAAGATGGCAATATATTTTCTTTCATGAGTCTCATTCAATATATATATATATATATATATATATATATATATATATATCATTCTATGTTTAGTTTTTTTTCCCCTCCTCTTTACGTAAGAGATGCATGAACTTGTTTAATTTTCCTTAGAAAAGTTATTAATTTTCCATTTTCAAAGTTTTGTTTAAGATCTTCGTAAATCTATATTTTCATGCTGTCTAGACAACATGAAATTAAGCAATAAGCAATATTTGCATAATAACAACTTATGCGGCCTTTTCCATATCTCTTGAACGTGGTGTAAATTTTCGGGTATTAATATAAAAAAAAATTGCTGATAAAAAAAAATGAAATCTAGTATTATCACGAGAATGCACTACTATTTAATATTGTCCCACTCAGATTGCAAAAGTTTGAGAATAACATAAATTTGAGCTCCGACAAACTAGATATGGGTTAAGAAGTTCTTCTGGCCCAAATAACCATCAAAATCCGTCTTCTTTTTGTCAACAAATTTTAAAATATACATAACATATATTTATATATTATTTATTAATAAGGTTTATTATATTTGAAAAAAAAATGTGATATCAGAGTCTTATTTCTGCACATTTTAAATTTAGCCAAGAACAATGATTTTTAATATATGAACCCAATCGATCGTTTTTTCATAAGGAAAAATTAAGACATATATGAGGGAATTAATAACATTATTCAATCCACAAGACTATTCTACTATCTCAAATATTTTACCAATACTCCTTTGTTTCATGTTGTAGGTAGTATGCATGTATGGTTCACAAATAAGAGTTCTACTTGACTTGTTAATTTTTCAAGTTTATTTTTAGGCACATTAAAATTTGCCTATTGCTCATATAAATTTGTTTGGTAGTTTCTTTAAAGTTTAATTTAAAACTGAAATATGTTATATATATATAGGATTACATTACATATATAAAGAGAGGCGTGTAGTAGAATACGTCAGAAATGATGTATTTAGAGGGAGGAAATGGAAGAATATCGTAGTTATATATGAGATGAAGAGAGACAATTAATCAATTAACATTAAAAGAATGAAAAGTGTGGGGTAAAAGAAAATCCACTAGCCAAACAAAACCAGATGGAGGGGTCCTACGTACTTCTAGACCTATTAGAATATATATATATATATATATATATATATATATATGAGAGAGAGAGAAATTGATCTATAATTAACGTTGATAAATTAAAGTTATCTTTAGAGTTCGTACCTATATATAAGTGGCCGGTGTATTGCTATATATATTGTCCGGAATGAATTGATGATGTCTGGTAGCTTCTAATGGGTTAGATATATAATTAAAGAGATGCATATACTTGCCTTACAAACCGTCTTTCTCTTTTCGGCTTCCATCTTTCACACTAGGAAGTAGGAAGTAGGAAGTAGAAAGTGTAAGCATAAGCATTTTTAGATATTTGTATTATAGTTGAACTATGGTTAGTTGTGATGTTATTGGGTTATTATTGTTGTTTTGTTTTTACGACTTGAGAGATCTAAATTGTTGATTGATTTTGCTATTTAATTTCTATGTGAAGAATGATTTTTTGTAATTTTTTTGCTAACCATTATTTGGTATAATTTTTAATTTTATATTTTTAAAATCAACATTATTTGGGATAAATTGTATTTAAAATTATTTTAATTTGAGATTAATTATATTTTATTTTTTTAATAAAATCAAACAGCCTCTAAATACTATAAAACCGTATAAAATCAAATGAGTTGTTGACAAATGGAGTATTTCGGTTAATTTCAGCGGAAAAATTATTTTGGTATCAACATTGTATGCAATTTGATAGTTTTGTAGCAATTTGTAAGTCTAATTATTTTGGAGGCTGGATTATGAATTTGATGATACAGTAACAGAAATATATCTACCCAACAAGTACTTACTCATACTATATTATACTCCCTCCGTCCCATGATAAAAATTTTGGTGGACTTTTCACGCATATTAAGAAGATGAATGAAATGATAAAATTGTCCATAATAATATCATTAAATATGGAGAGAGAATTAGAATAAGAAAAGTATGAGATATTTAATGATACGGGTATAATAGGAAAATATGTGTAAAAGTTTGGTTATTAAAGAAAAATGGACATTTAACATGAGACTACCCAAAATAGTAATAAAGACTTTTATCATGGGACAGAGGGAGTATATGTTAGAACTTGTGACTCATAACATAAAAGCTACTTAAAAAGGCTAGTGCAGAGCGGAGCGAAGCGACGCACTAGCCCATCAGGACTGAATCGAAGGTTACGAGAGGGGGGGCGGAGCCCCCCGTAGTACTTCTACATGTATGGCACGGGGGGAGTGGCGTAGGGAGCGCTGGTACAAGACTGGGAGTGGCGCGGAGACACCTGGGATCGATCTGAGTTCGAACTACATCTGCGTGTGGTGCATGCGCCTAATGACAGAATGGAAGCCTTGTGAGCTTAGCTTTGTTAGATCGAACTTTAATGGTTTGTTTTTTGAAAGGACATTATGGGTATTTGAGCCTTAATGTGAAGTAGGGTTGGAATAGAATTAATGGTTATAAATACTATCTATTGTAAATTAAATCCCTATGTAATAAGAAATTAAATCATCAATAAAACAACAAGCCGCCTATGGAATATTCAAATTGAAGAATCACATAAATCTGTGTGTGTTAAATCTCTATTATTGTGTGCTTGTGTGTGATCCTAATTCTAACAATATATAATGCGAAGCCAATGAAAAAGGATTGATTGAGTTGGATATCCATAAGATGTTCAAAGAATTTGGAAGGCAAAGATAAGACTATATATATATATATATGTAGTGCTTTAGTATAGTAATAGTATATTCATCATGAATCATAACAACATCATCATCAAATATACATGGGTTACAGCCAAAACATATTTATTATTTATAGTGGGATTATAGATCATGCATATTCTTGTGGTGTATTTCTCGACTGGACCTATATATCACAATGTGGGGACTCAACACAATATTCTCTTTTTTCATGTCACTGGGGGATATATATTATGCATGTTTTTGAAACCCTAGCCATTCCTATAAATAGGCCAGCTTTGTTCTTAATTTTCATCAGAGTTGTGGGATTCAAACACATTCCCCATGGCTATCCTTAAAGTTTCTGGCTTGGTTTTCTTTGTGTTATTAGGTTTAGGGATATGTTCTGCTACTAGAGCCCTCTTTACTCTTGAAGAGGGTGGTGGCTACAACCACGGGTCAGGCGTTACCATCGACGGTGAGTTTGCTGTTGGTGTTGGTGGTGGTGGTGGTGGCGGTAGTGGTGGTGGTGGTGGAGGTGGATATGGAGCCGGAGGAGCACATGGTGCAGGATATGGAAGTGGGGGTGGTGAAGGAGGTGGTGCTGGGTATGGCGGTGGTGGAGGAAAGGGAGGTGGAGGAGGAGGCGGTGGTGGCGGTGCAGGCGGAGCGCAAGGGAGTGGTTATGGTGGAGGTGAAGGGGCTGGTAGCGGTGGTGGATATGGTGGTGGTGGAGAACATGGTGGGGGATATGGGGGAGGAGGTGGTCATGGTGGTGGTGGGGGAGGAGGTTCTGGTGCTGCAGGAGCTGGTGGTGGAAGTGGATATGGAAGTGGTGGAGGTTCAGGTAGTGGTGGTGGTGCAGGAGGAGCACATGGTGGAGGAGCTGGTGGTGGAGGCGGTGGAGGTTCTGGTGGTGGAGGCGGATATGGTGGCGGAGGTGAACATGGGGCTGGATATGGAGGTGGTTCTGGGAGTGGGGAAGGTGGTGGACATGGTGGCTACGCCCCGTGAGAATGTGTTCTCCGTGATTCAAAGCACCCTAGCTAAATGGGTTGGTCTCTTCTTAATTATCAATGCCATTAAGTATAATTAATAACAAGATTAGTCTTGATAAGAAGATGTATTAGCGATTAATGTATGTTGCTATATGCCAAGGAGTCAAGAGCTTCAGTCAATGTGTGCTGTTAAAGTTCTATTTTACTTATTTATCCAACTAAGCTTGCATGTGTATTAATTTGGCTTCTTATATATATATTCTAATGTGTACTGTGTTTAAATTCATGCAGACAATCACCATCACGTACAACTTGATATCATCAAAGTGAGATATTCTGGGGTTTATATGTTGATTCATGTACCTAATATCAATTGTGGCGAAATTGACATTTTCATTAAAATATGATATTTTCACTATACTCTTCTCACATGAATTAATTATAAAATCCAAATATTTATTTAAAAATATCATATTTAATTTGTATGTAAAAATATCAATTTTCAAATTAAATAAAAAAAGTTGTAATTAAGCATATATACTAGATCTGGCAATATAGTTGGTTAACTGGTGGGTCAAACCATATTAACTGAAACCAAATGGGTTGGTTAATCATTTTTATTTATTCAAGTTTGTTAAAGTTTGAACCCATATTTTTTAAAATAAATATAGTTAATTAACCGATTAACTATTTTTTAACCCATATTTCATTTCAATCCAAATCAAAAAGTTGCATATTCCATTCGCTGGTAAAATATATATTCCGATCCTTACAATTTGTCGTTATTTGTTCTCACATGCCATACCTACACAGATTGACGGAGCTAGAGCTACCGCAATTCTTAGCAACCTCCACGTGATTTTACTTTAGACATTACATTGCACCATTTATTTTTAGATAAATATTACTAGTATATTACTACATTCATATATACTTTTGTGTATAAAACTAAAATATATTACCTCAAATATATTAATTAAATATTAAATATATTTATCGTTTGAAAATTTTAATTAAATATTAATTATTTAATTTTTAATCATGTTTTAGAGCTTATTGTCAAGATTACTAGTGTGCTATTTAAGTGCAGGATGGTTAATTATTGTTAATTTCCTCCATATGCAAAATATATTTTCTACTAAATTTAAAAGTATAGCTGAAAAAAATAAACAATTTCTACGTACTAATTTAAAAGTCTAGTTGAACAATAATACACTATAACAAAAATTCAAAGATTATGATAAAATTTAGTGAGACAGTTTTAAAAAAAAAAAATAGGGTGACAAAGTAAAGTGTTTTAGAGATATTAAGTGGAATTTTTCATAACTTAATATTATTTCATAAATAATTAAATTTTATAAATTAATATAACTGCACAAATAATTTATTTTAAGTAGAATTAATAATTTCAATCTAAAATTTTATTAGTATAGTTTTTAGTAATTAAGTAGAATTAATTTCAATTTAAAATTTTATTAGTATAGTTTTTAGTATTTTATTATTTATATTAATAATTTTTATATCATATTATTATTTAATTAATTTATTTGTGATGGTCACAATTTTATTTTTCAAAAGTTCTGTTTAAAAGTCGAAACATCTTAAAATGGTTAATATGGTTTTGAATCATAACCATATAGTTCCAACCCAACCCAACCCATATTAAAAATGATTAATATGATTTTAGTTCTTAAATGGAACCATAATCATATTTTGAAAATCAAAACCTACCCAAAACCATATTTTATCCGCCCTAATATATACTTTGATCCAATTCAAATTACCTTAATTAGCGCTTATGTACGACCAAATTAATGAAATTGTGTATCAAGTGAGGCTCCTATATATGAATAGTTTAATTGCTTTCTTTTTATTATTTTTAAGTTAAACCTGTATACACTAGTCCTAATATACATATTTGGTACTTGACTCAAAATTAAGTTTTAACTATTAATTATTACATCGTTCGAGTCATTCATACATTTATTATTCTGATGTGATGTAAGACTCAACTCACTTGGGTAACCCAATTAACAGTTCTTTATATTCTTTAATTCCACTTGAACATTATACATGATCTCCCCAACTAGGTTTATTAGCTTAATTTAATTATATATTACTTTGTCCTCCTCCCTTGAGCTTTAGAATTTATTCATCTTCAGCTTCAACTCCTAAAACAACCAAGTACTAGTAGGTGCATCTGAAGGCGTAGGAGTAGTGTACTCTTCTATGGTAACATGAGACTGGCCTTCGATTATATCAGCCTCTTGATCATCAGCCCTCAACACAACTATATCGCATGGAGCTTTCTTCGCATAGTATTCTATATTCTTCCTGTCGTGATGCCTGTTACACATTAACATCTTAAATTAAATAGTAATAATGACGACCACAATAATAATAATAAATTAAAAAACGCAACGAAATGTTGTTGTTAATTCGCTTGATGATCATGTATATACTTATCCAATACAGCCAAAGTCGCATTAAGGCTTGCAATTTTCTCAACAAGAATTACTTTTAACGGGAACCCCATTAGAGTACTTATTTGGGGTGGAAACACCTACAATATTGCAGAAATTGAACAATGTGAGTGTATCTATATATGATATTTACTATATATATAATGCATTAATTTTCAACACGACAGTTGTGAAGAGTAATTCAAAGAAGAACTGGAGGTGACGATTGCACAAGTAACAACCTCATATTTCTTGCATAGTTCTACCAATTCAGGGCCTTCAAGATGCCTAGTCCAAAGCATGTTTTGACCCCTGGAATTCACTAAAAAGGCAAAAATAACAAAGTGAAAGACCCTAATATCACAAACAACTTCAAAAACGATATATGTAGAGAATATTAATTAGAAAGATCCTAATACTACTCACGAGGAATTTTAAGCCAAGGCGAAACGCCAAGGAGGGTAATTGTGCAACAACCCTTGATGGAGATATTCTTAAGCACCCATTCAATCGGCTCAACGGAAAACTCCTTTAGTGCATCCATCACTATGACCACGTGTTTTGGAGGACAATTAGTTGCATCCATTTTTTTTTTTGTCAAAGAATGATTCTTTAAATATTTTATTTCTATAAATTTTCACTTCCGTAATCCTCCTAATTATGTAAAGAATACTTCTAGATATTGATATATGAAAACCAAAAACAAGAGCTAGCATACAAACAAGAAAGAATGTAGTATGCTTTTACAAAAACAATGCTACTCGATCGAGTAAAGTTCAATATATAATGCCAACCATGAGACTTTAGATTAGCAGATTGATGGATCCCTCTCTATTAAACATGCGCTAAAGGGGATGAAATGGTATCTTTAGCACTAAATAATTAAGTATTATTACATGTAAACTAATCAACCCACTATATGCATCCACACATATTGGTAAAACAAGAAATAACATTGATGATTTCTGTTCTTATATTTTCTTGGTGACGACGACAGAAATTCAAAACTAATTGTCAAATTCCATTTTATCATCATCAATCTTTTTTAATAAGAATTAAGTTAACATATGGAATATCGGATTGATAAAATAATATCCGCATGAATATCTAACTATTTAATATGACAAGTTGTACATGGAAGAACTCAGATGGATCATAAATCAATTAAACAATTTTTCAAAGGGACTGCCATGCAATATTCGCAAGAGATCATACCATTAACAGACAAAGGCAAAAGCATTTCAATGTGACAGCAAGTTAGAAACTGTGCCATGAAGATATGCAGTAAAGAAAACAGCACCAAGTAGCCTTTCTTACTATCTTCTTCATTAATTCGAAACAGTATTACATCTTTGTTTGGTTGTCTCTTGTTTTTCATGATCTTCATTTCAAATAATTTCATATACTTTTATTATTATTATTATTATTATTATTATTTCTTCCCTATCTAACGACCATTAATGATGCACTCAGATAAACTACTTTGAACTGATAAATAGACTTTTTAATCTGACACAAGAATCACATATAATTATATTTCTGATAATGTAATTGTAATTGTTGCATGCAGAATTTTGAGGCCAATAATACAACTTCAGTAACCAAAACATTTTTATTTTTTGTCCTACGTACTCTTTTTAGGGTAGAGATCGAGAGTATAAAAGCCAAAGAATTTAAACTTTTTTAATTTTCCATTCGTGTGTAGAAGCAGCCATTGACTTCTTGCGTGCGCATGGTTACTGCATGAACTCTGGATGCACTTACAGCAAACGGAGATCAGGAAAATCAAGACTATGTACGATGTATGTACACAAATTATACACACAGATTATATATATATATATATATATATTTAGTCTGATAACATTATTTAAAAATTGAAATTCAGTTAGGATAAAGTTTTAAGTTCATATAGTTTTTATTATGAGTTATAAAAAATATTATATTAATCAATATAATAAAAAGTTATCAAACTTACTACGATAAAATTAATTAGTACCAACTTCACCTAGTGAGATTCTAAAACTTATGTCTAGTCTAAGCATAGGGAAGGTCTCATATATATATATATATATATATATATATATATATATATATATATATATATATATATATACTTTCGATACAGCGTCTTCGTACATGGTAATTAACCTTGTTAAATCCATTAATTTTGACAGAAATCATATAAAAGTTGAGAGGATAAGATAAGTTAGGTCGTCATTTAGTTACAATAACTAAATATGCAATCCATACAAGTTTGGATTCTATAAATTGTCGCACGCTTAATTATATGTAATTGTGTTTGTAATTTTTTATTGCATTTACTAGCTATAGCAAAGTTTCATCATGTTGGCCCATAAAATTGGAATTCGGGTATTATGAAATTAATTTCATGATAAGTTGGCAAATTGATTACTCCCTCCGTTTCTAAAATATTGTCGTTTTAGAAGGTAAAATTTGTTCCAAAAAGTTTATCGTTTATAATTTTTAAGGAGAATAAATTGTTTACTTTTCTATATTACCCCTACCTTCTCTCATTGTCACAATAAATTCTCACCCTTGCTGTAAGACCCCGAATTTTATGAAATAAAAGTATTCAATTTTTTATAATTACTATTCATGAGTTACTATTCACGAGTTACTATTCATGAGTTACTATTCACGAGTTACTATTCACGAAAGTACTATTCATGAAACATGATAATTTTATTTTTTTTTTAGTAAGAAGGCATTACTCAATAATTGTTCTGAGTAATTCTTGTTCAATATTTTATTTTATTGATTCAATAATTGCTACGTTGATATTTTATATTATTGTTGTTTCAATAATTGTCACGATACAAAGATATTTTCCATTATCGAGACAATAATTCATATTATCTGAATAATATTATTGGATAACATTATTGGCAATGTCTAGAAAGTTACATCTAAGGAGAGGTTTGAATCACCTAATAATTGCTACCAGAGAAGGAGAAATTCTTATTGGAAAGCCCTCTTCCTCTGAGGCGCATCGATTGTTAATATTGTGATTATGTAATATTATTTGTGAATAATTAATTATTGATTTATATGATGAGGAAAATATTGATTTTATGTGGATATAGATGGAGAAAATTTTTAATGTGACAATTGTTGAAAATTAATATTTTATCTTTTACGATAAAATAATTCATTTAAATATATTATTTTAATAATATATTAATGGTAATATTTTTACAATGAATGTGGAATATATAAGTATATGAGGAGGAAGAGTATTTTGTGGCATTAAATGTTTAACACATGTTTTTGTGTGTTGGTGGACACAATTATTAATAGAAATTTGATTATATGTAAAATCGCCTGTTTGTGGATTTCGTTAATTTACATTTGGAATTTGGAAAAACTTTCTTCTCGCAAAGTTGTAGAGAATTGAATTTCCTATACAAAATTGCGAGATTCAAATTTTCTGAAAAAAGAGCTATTTATTGTGAATTATTGAAGTTTGATATATCGGGTGTGAATTGATTTTTGGAGTTTAAATTATTTTTGTTAGAAAAATGTTTTTTGTATTTTTTGGACATCATTAACATGTGTTTGGTGTTTTTTGACCAAAAGGTGGGCTGAGGAAAATTTGTATAATTATATTAATATTATATTCAATTTTCTTCTTTGGTGTTCTAGCAATTTCTATAAATAGGGTCTTAGGTTAGAATTGAAAATCACACTTAAACCGAAGTTTTCTCTATTTTCTCTCGATATTTTGAGCGTATTCTTGTGAGTATTTTGAGTATACTTTGAGTATTGCTATACTGTGCAAGTTCGATTCGCGTTATTAGGTGGAAATCTTTCTTCTTTTGAGGTAAGGGATAGTAAGGGATTTTAAGGGTTATTATGTTTTTAGTTTGAAAATTTTCTGAACCTTCAAAAATTCTGGAAAAATTTGAAATGATATTTTGATGAGTTTTTTGTAGAGTGTGTCCAAAATGGCGATTTTTGGATGTATAGATTAGGAGTTATGGATTTTATGAGAAAAGACTATTTTAAAAGTAACTATTTATAACTCCTTGTGATTAACTCCAAAATTGATGAAATTTTTATTGGGAGTACATCTATATAATATCAGTATACCGTGTAAATTTCAGAATTGTTGGATAAAAGTATAATTTATGATAAATGTTTAAATATTCGGTGGTTTTGGCTATATGAAAATAGTAAATGAATTTTTAAAATTTTGAGAAAAATATATGTTCAATATGGGACTATGTTATGCTAAATCCCAGAAAAAAAATATTTTTGGAACTGATTTGATATTTTTCATGAAAATATTCTAGTTATGAGTAAATGAATTAAATATATTATGTGAAGTAAGAAAATTGGAAAATATGATTTTATGGCTTGAGAATCATATATGAGGTATATGCAGATTTTTGATGAGGGTTTTGGTTATTGGTGATGAAATCTTATGAGTTTGGCATTTTATGATGATTAAATGCATTAATTAGTAAAGTGTAAACAATTTAATTAAATTGTTTATAAGTTCTAAAAATTATTAAATATTGTTGTAATATTAAGAATATTAAGATTTTGATATTATTAAGTGATTTTATAACAGTTGGATTAAGGTGTTATAAATATTGATATGGATTTTATTATGAAACTTTATCTTTTCGTGTCGAAGTTACTATGCACGTATACGGTACTATGTACAAATACGTGGTACTATTCACGACAAATTGGTTTCTTCTCTGACGAAATTATCGTTGATTTATGAATCTTACTTTTGAAATTAAAACCATGTTTTGATTATATTATTTTTATATAACATTCTTATAACCCTAATGATGATATTTCTCTTTGACTTGAGTGTAAAGATGGGTAGATTATTGGTATGATCGTGACTATAGGTTCTCTTTGGCCAGTAGTGCAAAAGTTGAATTGTTGACTGGTATGATCATGACCATTTAATTTACAATTGAAAATTTTTAGCTTAAGTGCAAAAGGTGAATTGATCAACATGGTTATAATTATTGTTATATAACTTACGAAATGATTATGTATTTCTTTGATATATGAATATCTTTGGCTCGTAGTGCAAAGATGTCTTGTTGATGAATATCTTGCTTTGTAGTGCAAAGATGAATTATTGATGAATATCTTTGCTCGTAATGCAAAGATGACTGTTGTTGAATATCTTTTGCTTTGTAGTGCAAAAGATGAATTATTGATGAATATCTTTGGCTCATAATGCAAAGATGACTTTGTTGTTGAATATCTTTTGCTTTGTAGTGTAAAGATGAAGCTGTTGATGAATATCTTTGGCCCGTAGTCTGAAGATGAATTTATTAGTATGATTATGAGCGAGGCGTGATTTGGTATAACCATGATATTTGATGTTTGAGGTAAAGACGGTGATGAAAATTATCTTAGATCACGGATGAGAAGAGAATTTAGAATCACAATTATGATTATAAGTTATTCATATGATTGTGGAAAAGAAGCTGTTGATTGATGTTACTGAGGATAAAACATTGTTGGTGGACTTTTAACGTGAGAAGATAATAGACTTTATAGTCTATTTGACTCTTCTAATGGATTGCTCATTCATTTGCAACTATGGTTGAAAAGTTTTATCATCTACCATATGTTCTAAATCTCGATTTATTCTTGATGAAGACTATTGATAATTTATTTATCTTTAGTCATAATATTCTTCGAAGCTAGTTGTGCTCACCCTTTTGTTTCACAATTCCTTTCGGTGTAATAAAAGTGTATTTGGGTTGGAGGGGATAACAAGGAATATAACGGTAGTCTATAGTTGTTGAGGTTCTCCCTAAAGAGTATGAAAATAATTTTATTGAGGACTTTAATGTGTTGTATTTTATACATCATTTAATAGTTATTTTGGTGAATTAAATAGGGTGGCGAACTTGACTTTGGAAGGGTGTTTTGTCACTTATCATACAAGATGTCTAATGACATACAAACTCGTGTTATCATAAGACATGGTTGTGCTCATCCACTTGGTCGAGTATATTTACAAGCACTACCTATATAATCTTGGTGTTTGTTTGGAGTATAATACCCAATTAGAGACAAAGTGGAGATAATGATATGTCAAGAGAAGACTCACCATTGGGAAGAATATGATAGTAATCTTCTCGTTTTTCTTTGGGGTCTATTGGGTCAACCAAGGATAATTACGTGGCCATATGATATCTACCATAACCTAAAAGCATGGCCTCCCATGTATATGAAGGTTTCTTGAGCACTTCCCAAAGATTCTAATTTCTAAAAGCAGTTTTTGACTATACTTTTATGTAAGGTGTCATTGTGACGTACTACTGATTGGTATATATTTGTATCCAAACTCACAAAGATATGTGTTGTTGTATTTTGCGCGACAATTGTTGTAATAAAGTTGTAGTTATTTCTGTACCATGTATTTGGCGACTCAGAATGGGTTGGATGGAATGGACCTATTTTGGGGTCGTTACACTTGTATTAATAGTTTTCAACTTCCCATAAAGGGGTAGATGGAATTTTAAACAAATTTTACTTGGTAAATGGTACTTTCTTAATCCATGTGTATAAACTTAAACGACAATATTTTAGGAACGGAGGTAGTAATAAAGTGCTAACACGGAAAGAGAGATCACCTCCTAACCTACGTGTCGAACCAAAATTAAATACTACCTCCGTTCCTAAAAGATTGTCGTTTAAGGTTTTTGCACATGGATTAAGAAAGTATCATTTATTAAATAAAATTTATTTGAAATTCCATCACTGCCCCTTTATGGGAAGTTGAAAATTATTAATATATGGGAGAGAATTTATTGGGACAATGAGAGAAGGTAGGGATAATATAAGAAAGTAAATAATTTATTCTTCTCGAAAATTATAAATGACAAACATTTTAAAATAATTTTTTTTTAAAATAATAATTTTTAAAAAAACGGAGGGAGTATTTCATACTAACCGCCCCGTAAAATTAGCGACAAGGAAGACAAAAAATGCATATACAACTTTTACTGAAACGCAACAAAAAGTAATTAGAAAGTTATATATATGATTTGTATGAATTCCGAATCCCGTACAAAATTCAATACATGCATGTATGATCAGATTAAATGTGGGTGACAGCAAAACAACACTACAATGGGTGTATACTAACGTAGCTAGGGCTAGGGCTAAGGTGACAGCATGCTGGTGTGTAAGTTTGTGTACAATATTATTTGACCAAATTAAAGTGGGGACTCCCAACAATTCCCTTTTGCATGTGCTTCAACCACTTCATGTCAATTTAAACATCCTCCACTTCAACACTCAATTCCTTCCTATAAATTGCTATACAATCTCTTTCATGTCCAAGCAACCACATAGTATTAGTATTAAATAATGTGGGATAGCTAATTAATTATATATATATATATATATATATATGCATGGCTATACACAAAGTAGTTCTTTAGTGTTGTTTTCTTCGTATCTTATTGGGTGTTGCATTATGTTCAGTAGCTAGAGCTCTCCTCACCATTGAAGGAAGAGGAGGGTATGGTGGTGGCAGAGGTACTGGTGGAGGTGGTGGCTATGGAGGATCATGGTGTTGTTGGCTATGAAAGTGGTGGCGGTGGTGACATAGGCTATGGAGCTGGTGGATAGGGAGGTGGTAGCGGTGATTATGGTGCTGGAGTATATGGAGGCGGTGGAAGTGGTGGTGGAGGCGGTTATGGTGCTCGAGATAATGCAGGCGATGGTGATAGTGGTGGTGGTAGTGGTGGAGGTGGTGGGGGTGGTGGATATGGAGCACGTGGTATCTTTTTATAAGTTTCAAATAAGTGTAATTTAATAAATACGCACACCTAGAGGGGGGTGAATAGGTGTTTAAGCTAAAAGTGATAAACAGTGAATTTTTTTTTGAAATTTTGTGTTACATGTTTAATTCAGACAGCTACACTTGTCTACTTTAGTGTCTGCTTTAACTTATGTTCTTCGTTCAATATTATCAGAAAGCTATACTGATCTGCTTTAGTGTCTAAATTCGTATATCTTCAAACTCAAAATACCCAGAATATAAACAAATAGAAATGGAAAATGCAGAAACGTGGCACCAAAATTTTTACGTGGTTCAGCCCCTATCCTCTATCTAGTGGTTTAATCCACGTCCAATCCCAACTAGGATTGGAGACTCTTTTTATTACTATTTAAACCTCAATACAAAAATTACTCCTTGCTGTTACAAAGAAGCCTCAATATCTGATGTTGGACACCTGTGCCCCCTTTTTACACCTCTGCAACTTGTACACCTCTGCACTTCTTCTCGCCTCTGAGACCCTTGAAGCCTTCTATAAACAGCCTAACTAAATAAGAAATCTCAAGCCAAAAATATACTTGAGTTCGGTTTACAAAGAATGAGTAAAATAAATTTCCAGCACAAAATTAGAATATAATAAACTACAATAAATGGCTGGAATAAAGCAATTGAAGTGCTCTGATTTAGTATTTCAACTTGATTGTAGGTTCAAGAGATGTGTCATGTTCAGCCAAAGAGAAGGAGTATATATAACAAGACAAGCAACAGCTATAAAAGGTGTTAGCTAAGAAATCTCAGTCCCGTTAAAGTAAATTCATGATTTCAGTATATTTGTATAACCAGAAAGATAAGAAGTACTCTGCGCCAACTATTTGATTTTGAAGTAACTGAAATAAAGGAGATAAACTTCTATACCCAATCAACTGTTTTAAACAAGAGATTAGATAAAATGAGACCCACAAACTCTAAATAGCTTTTGTAAGACTCCTTTTTCAAATAGAATATCAATACAAAATATCACTAACTGCTGTGGGCCCCACCAAGCAAGAGAGTCCTTAAATAAAATTTTAGTTCAACTGAAATATTCTGTAGAATAGATAAACTAAATTTGGGCCAGCTGAAAAAACAATTAATAACATAAATCCATCTAATAATATTTGACATCATTAAAATTATAAATACCAACAATAAGTTTTACTTAAAATAAGATAAACAAACTATCCAAAATTTATACTAAGAACACCAAAAATTATACATAGTCCATTAGTTAGATGCAGGGAAATAAAGTAATTATAACAACTAGAAATGAGCGGCTGCTAAATGCTCATAGTCATTTTCCATTTCCCATTATAAAATAAGGCAAAATCATTATGATAAGTTATCACAATAAAAGACAGAAACTATTCAGCCAAAATGATCTCATTTTTAATTGAAGATCAAACAACCAGAAATAAATAAAAACTCAATCAGACCAAAAAACAGTAACCACACCCAACCAAATCAATAACAAAAAAAAATCAAACTTGAATCAAACAATCCTTCACATTTCACACGCTGATGAACATTCAAAACAAAAAACTATACAAAAAATACTTCTAAGATTTCACCAAGCTTTAAAACTAAGAAGATTTTTGTACTTGTATTTAGAATTGCTTTATGAATTTTTTTGCCCCCTTCAAATTTAGCTCTTCCATTAATCTGCCCCCTTAAATTTATTAATTTACATATTTGACCTACCCCTACCCCTATATAAATTTTTTTAGCAGGGACAGCTACCTATGTTGCCCCTTAGTAGATCTGTCTCTGGTGGTGGAGGTGGAGAACAGGAGAAGGTTATGGTCGTGGAGGAGCGGGAAGAGATGGATATGGTAGCGGTAGTGGTAAAGCTAGGTGGAAGTGCAGGAGGAGTGTCAGAGGTGACGGATACGCTGGGGGCAATGGTGGAGGCTCTGGCAGTGAAAGTGGTTATATATATATATATATATATATATATATATATATAGGGAATAATTCATAACATCTATTTGTTATAGATCAAAAAGTGACATATAACATTTTAACCGTCCATTAGAAACATGAAAAATTGTGATTTAATGTTAATATAAGACGTCCGCTAGAAATAGTAACGGACTGAATTAATGAAATTTTCGACCAAAAATGCCCCCACATCCGCTAGTACTTCTAGCGGATGCATACTATTTATATATCCCAAGTTTAGAGATTTATCTACCACGGTAGTTCATCATCAATGCAATCTCTGGACCAATGTACTAGGCTAATACAATAATGGTACATTTAAAAATCAATAACCTCGAAAATAGCAAAATCAACCAGTGGTAATCTTTTAGGCCACTACATAAATGGTACATTCAATTATTGAAAAAATAATAATTAGAATCTCTATACACAAGAATGCAAAAAGAACACCATTATGCTCTCAATATTGACATACAAACTATAGAAACAGAGTGTCAGCCATTAAATGCTTATATATGATTGATAACTGTTGCACAATCCAAAAATGACTAATTTTTCCGGACTATAATGTTGTTGGATAACCGATGTGAATATATAGGATTTTCTCAACTCAGTATAGCCTTGGTTTAACCCGCCTCCCATTCATGTCAGCACCATCAAGGATAGTGTCAGTCCCATAATCATAATAAATTACGTAATGTTCACTGATCCTTGCTACATACTCCAGCAATTCAGAGATGACAAAAGGGCAACTCTGCTTCAAGTAATCAAATCCATCTGTTTGCATCACATCTGAAAACAGAATAGAAAGCCAGCTTTTACATTAGCTCAAAATATATTAAGGAACACAAAAAGTCAGATCAGCACCATAGAACCTTAATAAAAGATATAATTCTATCCACATTCAATCCCAAATGGAAGAATCGAACACCCTTGAAAATTTGAAATAAATGAAACTGCCTGGAAAACTGACAGCTAAAACATATCAGAGTGTCCGCCGAGTATTTTTATCATAAAATAGGGATAATTTCTATAACTAAAATTTAATTTACAATTTCCTTTTAAAACCATATTGTCACAACACCACATATCCCTAAAGCTTCTTCCTATAAGTTAATATAGTCACACAAGTAAAAGGTCTAGCAAGAGGGGCAACACAAAAGTTACCATTCAAATTTTCAGGAAGTGTGACAAATTTGAGACAAATAGATTTCAGCTGGAAACAATGATGCTGGTCCGCCAAAGCTAAAACAACTAGTCATGATTTGATTTAGGAAGAAAAACATTTAAGGGGTAGGCACAATAACAATTACACTCCTGACAGATTATAATGTTCATGCAATTAGACCAAGAGATCCGGTGCCTTGGCAAGGAAATTCCTTGCTTGTATGTTGACAATATATTATTAGAGTTAAGTTACCAGGCAATTCAATATTATGAAATAGCTATAATAAAGAAAAAACAGTGGCATCATAACGAGAAACCATCTCAGGACTTGATGCAGACATTTCATAACTAAAATAAAAAACATTGATGGCAGAATTTGGATATATATTCTGACAGTAAGAAAATATAACTCAGGGAACAGAAGGGAACCTTTGTTTTGGTCAAGTACCATAAAATGCAGGTCTATGGCTTTTATCAAACTGCAACAGCTGCTTCTTCCGCTTGAAGTTCCGGCCAGTAGGAAGCGGACCATCTGCATTTGTATGATACTGTCTGAAATTGTTATTTGTCTCACGACTCTCACCCCATCCATCATCAAGCTTCTCTAAGCTCAATTCATCATGCGATTGTATACTCGCAGTTAGCTTGAGTTCCTTAACTAGTTCTGTCTTGGGAATCCGCCGAATGCCCCAATGCTCTTTTCTGTTGGACCGAATAGAATGACCTAAGCGACGCCAATAATTCAAGAGTAGCCTGTGAAATGTAAGAAAAATGATAACCAATTTCTAGAAACTAAGATAGAATTCAATATTAATTATATTTTAAAAAAGAAAGAAAGGAAATAGACATCAATATTAAAGATGAAGGAAGACCCACTTCCATATATTCTCTGTATCAGTTACATCATATTGTGAAAGAGCTTAGTCCATTGATTCAGTGACTGAATCAAACATCTTTGAACTCCTGTTACAGGATGTATCTGTACTTGTTATTTTGGCTGGGGATGGCTCCTTCTGGGAGGGAGAACTATTTTTGGATTTTTTTTAAGGAAGCGCTCCATGAGAGACGCCTGTTTCTGCAGAGCAAGTTGCTTTTTCAGTTCAGCTTCTTCTTTCTCACGGCGTCGTTTATCTCTCTCTGCTTCCTCCTGCTGCCTTCTTAGCTGTTTCCTCAATTCAGATTCTTCTTTCTCGTGACGCTTTTCCTCTTTCTCTGCCTCATCTTGTAACCTTTTAAGCTCCTTTTCCTGCAGTTAATTAAAAGTTAAAATAGCCAATTAATGAATAAGGGTTTTGCTAAGTAGGTTTAAAAATTAAACAATTTAAAATATAGAGAATCTGCTTCTGTTCTGTTACAAATTTATATAACAATATATATATCCTCTTAAGTGGATTTAAAACAAATTAAATCATTATGCCCTTTGGGATATGACATATATAGAGAAACCAAGAACAGACATCCCATTTCACGACAAATTTATGGATAGAATACTTGTGCTATTACTAACAAACATATAGGGCTAAAAACTAAACTTACACTTTGCAACTTTTCCTTCTGAAGTTCCAGATCCAATCTTTTCTTCTCCTTCTCAACTTCACTCTTATGTCTTTCCATTTGTTTGATCAACATATTATTTTCTCGTTTCCCTTCTTTCTCAGCCCTACAACCATGAATAAAATTTAAACCTAGAGAAAAGACAATTAAAGCAACAAAATATACATGACAATAATATAATACAGGATTAGGCAGAAGAGGTAATATATAAAGAAAGAAACCTGTATTTGACTTGATGATTATCAGCTCCTTGAACTTCGGCTTGGTATTTGGTCTTGCATGTATCTAAAGACGGTAGTGCTGAACAGAGCTCTAACTGCCCCAGACGTTGTCTCCGCCACCGACTCCATATCAAACACCATAATTTCTCCCTTTCTTTTTCCTCCTAATCCTATGTACGAGTAAAATTAACTAAATTCTTCAGTATCAAATCCCTAAAATTGAAAAAGAGGGATATAAACCAATTTCTTCAATTGTTAGTCATGGACGAACAACGAACAATTTACAACCGATTTACAGAGCAATCAATTAAATTATGTAGATGCTATATGCTAGATCTGTACTAAATTGCAAACTAGGGTTCATGAGAAATTGGGGAAAATTGCAGCAACGCTAGATTTGGGAGATTAAATAACAAACTTACCGATTATATGACAATTCTTTGCCGATCTAAAGTAAATTGCGATTAGAGATGATGAGAAGAGCAGAAATCGCACAAAAGAAAGCGAAACTTCGGTTCCGCTGTGTTTCACCAACTGGGCTGTGTTTTTTCCCAATTCTTTTTTCAATGGATATGCATCCGCTAGAAGTACTAGCGGATTTGGGGCATTTTTGGCCGAAAGTTTCATTAATCCAGTCCGCTAGTATTTCTAGCGGACGTCTTATATTAATATTAAATTTTAATTTTTCATGTTTTTAATGGACGAATAAAATGTTATATGTCATTTTTTGATCCATAGCAAATAGATGCTATGGATCATTCTCCATATATATATATATATATATATATATATATCCAGCTCTCTCCAACGAACTGAAAGGAGCGAATTTAGAACGAACCGGATATAGCGACGGTTTTTTTTTCGCGACTTTCTATGCTATAGTGACTGATAAAACCGTCGGTATAGCCGATTCGTTTTTAATTTGCTCCTTAAAATTCGTTGGAGAAGTGGACTGATATATATATATATATATATATATATATATATATATATATATATATATATATATATACTCTCAATAATAATAATCATTTACTAGACTAAAATTGGGTATGAGGGTATTAATTAATTAATTTGTAAGCAATGTGCATCAATGCAATGCATGTCTTTATTAAATTAATGGTTTCTAAATAAATAACTTTAACATCAGACTTCAATTTTCCATCATCAAAAGGTATAAAATAAATGTAGTAGCTAGAATATATAATAGAAGTAGAAGCAAATGATAGTTGCAATTTCAAATTGAAGAAGTTCATGATATCATACATATCTGATCATACTAGCTAGCTAACTCTACTTATAATTATATCATAAAATTTTATTTTACACATATATATATAGGAACTGTTGTTATTAATCAATTGAAATGCTTATTAATTCTTTGAGAATGATTGTGATCATCATAAATATCTGATGAAATCACACGTACACCATTAATAATACATATATATATCATTGAGAGAAATTGAGGATTAATCCGAATTCCCAATTGCAAGGAGAACATCTAGCTAGGAATCGGAAATTGCTAGCTAGGTAGCTAGCTCTAACTTCTTCTTTTTCTACCCTCCAAAATATATCTTCCTCTCCTTAGCAAGTTCTCCGGGCAATTTTAGCTTGAGATATTTCATCCAGTACTGATCGGCAATCATCAACTTCGGAGTAGGTACCGGGGACTCTCCGGTAGTAGTAATAGTATAATCCTCGGTATCCATACCCGACTGGACTTTGATCATATCGAACTCCCCGTGATCATTCATAGCTACTATGTTGCATGGAATTTTTTCCGCGTAGAATTCAATATATTTCCTGTCATGGTGCCTAGTCATGTCCATATATGCCCAAATATTAACTCAAGTTAATACCAAAATTTTATAAACTTTTATTAATAATGGGTAGTCTTAATTCTTCATATATGTATGTATATACCTATCGAAAACAACCAAGTTTGCATGCAGGCTTGCGATTCGCTCAACAACAAGTGATCGTAGAGGAAACCCCATTAAAGTTCTTACTTGTGGAATCACCTATAAATATATATATATATATAGCTCACAAGTAAAAAATAATCATTTTTTAAGAATATATAATGTGTGATATTGTTAGGTTATACTACTACTAAAATTAAAGTGCTGAATTAGTACCCCATATTTTCGGCAAAGTTCGACTAACGGTTGAACTCTTAGGAAAGTGCTTTGCCACCCCGTTCTCTCTTTCTTAGTTACTAAATCCTCGATGTCCATCATCCAAATGTCGGACCATGTCTTGCAAGACACTGCATACAATAAAAGTAATATATTAGGAAAATTAATTTAACACTCAATTAAGTATTAGTTGTCGATCAAACAGTTGGGTGAATGGGCGGATGAGTTTTATAACACTAGGCTCAACTGTTGTTTTGACATTTTGTTTGTCTTACAAAGATGTCAAAACAACATGCAGTTATAAAAATCAATTTTGACTATGCATCGTGTCACATATATATGTTTTAGTATATATATGCTTTTTATGAAATATAAAACCTTTTCTGCTCTTGTTCCACAGCTTAAGAACACAATACATGTATTTACACTCACGGGGAATATTAAGCCAGGGATTGACTCCGAGGAGGGTGATGGTGAAACAAGCTTCAAAGGTAATATTTTGAGAACCCATTCAAGCAGTTTCATTGAGGGCTCCTTCAATCCATCCATTATTATGACCACATGTTTGGGGAGATCAAATGAGCCTGGTGAATCTCGCGGTATAAGGTCTTGCGCTAAAGATCTCTTGCAAGTTGAGAAAATATTTCTCGGCATTATTTCTTGATCTTGCATGTAAATAGGAGCAACCATTTTAGTAGATTTTGATCTCCTATATATATGAAAGAAACTTTTTCTGGCTCGCACTAATAATGGAGGTTGAGAGGTAGAAGATAAAAGGTTACTGGTGGTGGGCATTTTTTGAGAGGTAGATGAGAAAAAGAGAACTGGCGGAGGGCATTTGAAATCATCATATAGCAAGTCTAGTATTTGCTGTTATTGAAAAATCAAAGGGATCTAGAGACTGCATAAACAAGAAAAAACCTAGTGTGTTTTACATAAACGATGCTGCTTAAGCAAATGTAGAACATTGGTTTACATGTCTTGGTTACAATTCTTTATACTCCGTATTAACTTTACCTCAAAGACAAACCAATTTTTTTTAAACAGAGATTATCCAGATAACAGTACGGCACCCTTTTTGCGATTATACAGAGATGATCTGCCTTGTCTATACAGACTATACTAGTCCATAGTTCCATACCACACAAATTAATCAAACAGAGGCATCTGCTATCTGGTACTTTCTATTTTCTACAAATCTTCTACCCCCAAAAAAATTCCATATAAAACATACAACATTCTGCAAAAATAAACTCAAAATCCAGCTACCTAGAATGAATCCACCAGAAATTCCATTAAAGCAACTAAAATTATAAGGAATTATAGATCCTCAAATAAATTCACCTAGTTTCCCAATAACCGCAAAATGGACTTAATATATCTGTAATCTGTTCATCAAGTCAAATTACAAGTCATGTTACTCATGTATCCTGCTAATAGGAGGAACTTCCAATCTAATTCATCATCTCAATTTCAAACACTTGTTCACCAAAAACTATAACAGCCCAAACAAAATCTATACTGAACTTTACATCAAAGAGGGTCTAACTTCTCATAATGGAGGAACAGACTAGGCTAAAGATACTTCCAGCTTAAAACAGAGACTTGATCTACTGATCTAAAGAAGTATGTAAATAACATTCTAGTAACATCTACATGAGCTAATATGAGAAGACCTGGGGTATATAAATATCTACCACAGCTTAGAACCTAATCAGCAGAAATATTCAGCAGCCAAACGATGCAAGAGCGACTTAAGATTAGCCTTTTTGGCGAGTCCTTGAAGAAGGGGCATCATCTTTATGAGGAGACACTTCCATTCTTCTTCTCCGCTTGTTGTTCTGTGAACCTTCATTATGGGGCCCCTTCATAGAAGCCAATAATGTTTTGCTCCTTGCACCGGGCCTCGATTTCAAATATCTACAAGCCTCCTTTGTCTCTAAGGTTTCCGGTCTTTCTTCACCTGATGTTTACAAGGTAACTGGTTTACCAACTTTAGATGATCACACTTGATAGAGACCCCAACTTCTGAAAATTAAACCAGAATTTGTGATGTCAGTTTGTCTACCAAATACAAGGAAATGATACAGGCACACTTTTATACAAAAAAATATAATATTGTTAAATACCTGAAGACTCATCTTTGTATAATATATCAGGGCTAGGAGATCTTGGTGGCAGTTGAGGACTATTATCGGCATTGGTTTTAAAATCATCCTGATTCAAGCTCTTTACTTGAAGAACAGATGGTGGAAACATTTTCTCAACATTAAAGGTTCCATTACAAGAATTACTTGTGCCAAGGGGAAATGTGGTACTTATTATCTGTGTATCATCTCTGTTTTTACTGCCATTGCCCCAGTCATGTCTTAATTCACTAGGAGAATCTATATGAATTTCATCTCCAGCATCACTGGTTTCATTGACATCACGACTATGATTAGTTGAATTACTGGAAGACGATGTACAGATGTCCAGATTATCTAACACCGACTTGGGAGAAGTATTGAAAATATGTGAATCTAAGAATGGTTTTAGAGTTTCCAAGTAACTTGAAAACCATGGTGTCCCCTGCTTTGCATAAAAAAGTATGTAGGCCTCCTGTGAAAGAACATAATCTTCTTGAACCCTAACAACCTACAAAATACCAATTAAATTTTGGTTTTAATTTTCATAATCACTAAATGTATATATATTAAAAAAAGAGTAAGTGCACACTAAACAATAGTAGTATACGCTGAAGTATGTGATAATTTTACCTTTGAGTCATCAAACTTGTACCAGGTATCTGGGGCAGAACGAATGAAGCAATAGTAATGCCCAGAAGTAGAAGAGAATCCAATATGCACCACAACTGCATACAGATCATACTTCAATTCAACCTAAAGCAATTTAGAATATCAGTGCAACCATAAAAATTGTAAAATATATGAAGTTAAACATAAATAAAACTTTGATAAATTTTGTGAAGTGTTACTAAGATGCTTAGCAGACACTATCAAGTCAAAATACTACGATAATGCATATATACAAGGAATAGGAAAGTTCATAGATGTGTTATACACACCAATTTTACCTCCATTTAGTTATAGGCTCAACTAAAAGTAAATTCACTAATAACTGGTCAAAAATTTAGAAAAAGGTTTCTAAGACAAGATAATGGGTAATATTATATTTTAATAAGCTAATATGCAAAGGCCATTTCCATTCACATAACAGAGCAGTACTTAGCTATCATCTATTAGCTTTTAACAGAAAACAACCAAAGCACAATGATTTGATGACAAGGATTTTCACATTATAGATATGAAACAGTTACATTACAGGTTAATAAACTTCAACATCATTAACAACCCGATAATTTGTTTAGTAAAATGATTAGCATGAGAAAACACACTCACAGTAGTATCTTGACTGCTCTTAGCATAGGGCTGCAAGTCCAACTCCAGTGGGAACTCCACGAACTTGTCAATCTTCTCAACATAAGAGCCATCATTCTTGAATCGCTTCAAGTGGAAAGCAGCAACAGTAGGGGTCTGATCCATTACAAAGCTGCTTCTCAATTGACACTTCTTCCTTGCAATTTTCACATGTAAACTTTGTCTCTTGATCTTCAATTTTTTCCACCTTTGTAAAAGATTCAAGAGCAGTCTGAAGGGTACTAACATCCTCAATCTCCAAACTCAAATCAATGGAAGGCTCGTAAGTGTCAGAACAGTGGCCACAATTGCAACATTTTACCTGAAATTCAATACCAAGTATTGACAATTATGTTTTAAATTCATAAAATATATTAAGAGGAGAAAACAACAATTAAAATACTCAAAAGTATATGGTAAAGATTATAAATTAGTTAGAACTTCTTACTTTGCTAACAAGACAACCCCCAAAAGTCTGCTTGACAAAGTTACCATCCTGTGGAACCAAAGTCATATCCTTTGTCTTTGAATCACTACAACTGCTGTCAAGTCTATCCAGAAAGCATTGCAAGAATTCATGAGCATCTTCTTGTTGATATCTCTGAAAACTAGATGACAAATCTGGTAATATTGCAGGTCAAGAATCACAACATCTATCACAAATTCTATAGTTGCTAACAAATCAAAAAGATAACACAAACTGTTTAAACCATGGTGCAGTTTAGGTTTAGCCATCACCTGAAGAAAAAATGCTAAAAAGTACTCCGCATAAAACCTTTTATGTCTTTCACTACACATTACTAAATATATGATGTATCAAAGTTAACATACATAAAGAGAAGTGAGAAGGATACAGCTCAAATTTTCAACAAATTTCCAAGGGGAGACATCCCTGCCAGTAGAAGCTAATGAAAATTCAATGTGGCTCCGGAAAGCACAAAACACACAGAACCCATTACTGTTGCCTGCAATGCAAACTCAAGTTTCAAAACCAAACTCTTCACTCTTTTTAACAAACACAATCATAAATAACCATTATATTTAGATCAATTTTTGAACAAAATAAAATTAAAAGAATCACAGCAAAGGATCTTACGATCACAAGGTATAGGGTGATCAGAGGAAAGAAGACCCTGAACAAGCTTTACAGTATGTGTAAAGCATTGAATAGTTGCATTAAGAAAGCAAGTGTTGCCTAAATTTTCAAGCCCTGCACCCTGCAAATATACCAAGTTGAACAGAATAGTAAAACTCAAATCTATTTATGTTTTAAAACGTTACAAATCAACTAAGCCAACAAATTCACATTCTAATATAAAAACATACCACCATAGATGGCTTTTCATCCAACCAAACCGGAGAAATTGAACCAGACCTCTTCTCCCATGGTTCAGAAAAATGAGAAGTGGAGGCCTTAGTATCTAAGGATGAGGGCCATGGTTCAGACCATCCTGAACCATATCGCGAACTCCAGCGTAAGGAATACCCCGAATAAGTATTAATAGGCGAAGGACATAAAGGATTATCCTCTTGTTCTTCATCTTTGGGTGATTCACTGCCAAACAAAAGAGATACAGCGGGATCATCCAGATCTTCATCTTGGCAAGGTAAATCATGGAGGCTCGACACCTCGGGAACTGCAAATGAGTTACCTAGATTAGCTAGGGCTGTAGGAGGAGGTGAATTGGGTGAAGACCCACCTAGGGTTTGCTGGAAATTAACTGAATCCGGAGGCGGAGAGTGAGTTTCTCGGGTATCCGTGAGATGGGAATCCATCAACTGTCTCTTACAAAGAAAAGTAGATAGATTTAGAGAGAGAAAATGGAGGTAAGTAGTGGGTAGTTGGTAGTTGATGAGTTGGGGTTTTGAAAGGTCTGATTTTGGTTTTTGTTTTCCGATTAACTAAATTCGAAATGTGGATATGGAGTGATTTTGCTGAAGCTAGCTTTGACGGAATTTGAAATTTCTAGGGTTTTGATTTTGGGGCGAAATGATTTTGGAGTGATGAAAAGGAGGAAAGAGGAAATGAAATGTTTGGGGGTTTGTTTCACAGGGTTTCAGAAATTTGTAAAGAGCGGGAAAATGCAGCCGCCATTTCTGAAATTCGCCCCCACAAACACAAATGATGACACACAGATAGAAATAAAGAAGAAGGAAAATTGGATTGGATTGGATTGGATCGGGTTGGGTCAGTCCTACTGTAATTTTCGCATTACCCAATTTAGACGTCTTTCTTTTTAGCACCAAAAATGACTTCTGTTTTTCTCCTTCCTTCTTTAGGTAGAGATTGAAAACATATTACAACTTCCTGTTTGGAATATAACATCACTAGTATTTATCAATGATAAGATTAGTTCATTAAGTTAACTTCACGATAAGTTGGTTAATTGATCAATACAGTATTAACACGCAGAGAAAGATTATCTCCCGATATGCATGTCAACATTAATCAATTGAACAAAATTAACTTTTCTTGATTGATTCAGTATGGCCTTCACTCTTAAAATTTTATAATATAATAAAATAATGCTTGAGCCGTGTGTTTGTAAATTGTAATGTACAATTAATTGATTAATAATACCGTCTTATAACATAATAAATCTTCCTCTTAGGAAAGTTGATTCAAATCTTATAATAATATTAAAACTCTTAATCTTGAAGAAGAATAAGAAGAAAATAAATAAAAGGAAACTCGGTATTGAAAAAGAAACACATACAACTGCTGCTTGTAAGTTTAAATCTTATTTTTGTCTCCTAAAAGAATATCAGGACAAACTCATTTTTACAGCCATTGCATTAAATATGGGCTGAGTATTGTTGACCAACTTTTTTCACAAAAATTTGAATGATGTTATCAGAGGATTCTATCCTGAATATCTGTCATTAATGACGATGCAAGGGAACTGAGCCTTTTCCCAGTTTCTCCGGCAATATTCTTAATGGAAGAGATATCCTGGTGTGCCTGAAACAAGAACAAGCTCAAGCTCAAGCAAACCCCAAGTATACATCTGTTCAGGAACCAACTCCAACATCAAAAATACAAACATCTACTTGTATTTACATGACCTGAAAACCACAATTGTGAACTATATACCTGGAAAGACAGTCTGTTAATAAGGTCGCTTGCAGTGAAATCAAGACCCGAATCACCATCATCACCAAAGAGATCAGCACTTGAGATAGCTGCAGAACCCTAAAAGACAATAAAAGAAAGGTCATACATAAGTCACAACACCTTAATCTTTTACAAAGACTAAAACTCACTTCTATGAGCAATCATAAGTTGGAAGCTGTACTTAATCAACTAAAGCAATCATAGTAATTCCAAAGTACCTGGATTGTGTACACACGATTTTAAGAAAGAAGTAGGATGAGAAGATAAATGACTTTTTCCCTTTTAGATCTCAAAACCAGAAGAGAAAAAAAAATATTTTGGCGCCATGATCAATCTCAACTATACTAAGGGGGTGTTTGATAAAAACTGAATAAATCTGAATCAGAATGAGTTGAATCTGAATCTGAAAAAGTTGTTTGATAATTGACATGTCTGAAACATCTGCATGACAAAACTTAATTATTTTACCCCTCTGAAAAAATTCAAAATTGTTGTAAATTTATTTAATATTACTTAATATAATAGTTAATATTTTTTTTTAATTTTTTAATTTTTTTTTTACTTCATTATTTGAATTCGAAAAAAAATGACTTAATCATTCAATTCAAATCTATCTTACCGAATTAAATGTATTGAGACCAAAACAAACGCACTGACCGATTCAATCATTCAGTCATTCAGCCATCAGCTCCATTCAGCGCTAAACAAACACCCCCTAAGCATCCTTAAAAGAGAGTATCATTTGAATTGAAATTTCATTCCATGATACTAATAATCATGTAACTTTAGAAGTTATTCCTCATAAAGCTGCAACAAACTTTCCATTAGCACAAAACCCATGCCCATGCCCAAGTAACCTATACTCACTTTCCTAATAATATAAAAGAGCTGAGTTAGTTTTATCATTATATGATATTTAACCAGATTACAAACATGACACTCCATTGGCTTTTCATTTTTAGTGACCATTAATGTCGTTTCATGTTGAAGTTGAGTGGATAAACTAAACTAAGATTAATGGCACCTCATTAGCTAAAGATATTTTGAGCCAGATCAAAAAACTGCAGATACATGATGAAGTCACTTCAAGAATATTTTGAAAGTAAAAACAGAAAGCAAGTACAACTAAGAAGTGTATAAAGCTGAATAGCTGATAGCTTTGAAAAATAACTACAGGCACTTACAGAGAACTTCTGCAGGGAAACTTGATTGTCAATTGCTTTGTTCTGATCCCCAAAATATTGGGATGATGAAATAGATTTTGCATTAGAGAACTTCTTCCTTGCTTCGTCAGTTTCTTGAATCTGGGGAAAAAGTTAGTATCAGAGGAGACATGCATCACATTTATAAACCCACTGCTGTCATACCGAGCTACAACATATTATATGCAAATTGATATCACAAGCAAATAACCCTCATTAACAGAAAGTAAGTGAGGAGGGGAGAAAAGAAAGTGCAGACAGAGATGGGGAGAATTCAAAAATGTTTGAAGAACCAAATGAAAATATATTGTTGTTCTCAATAAGGGGAAAAAACATCACTGGTGAAAGAGATCCACAATGATACATCTAACAAGTGTAGTAGGCAAGAAAGGGAAAAAATGAACATCTCTCAATCAATGCTCTAAAAACTCTGCTGTTATGAAATCAGTAAGACAATAATAACAATACCATCCACACAAATCAAAGCAGTAATGATGGTGATGGTGATGGTGATGGTGATGGTGATGGTGATGGTGATGGTGATGGTGATGGTGATGATGATAATCTCATTTTGCTCTTCATTCAGTAAGTAAATTACAAGTCATTAAGCTTACTTGCACTTTTGATGATGAGCTAGTTTTCTTATGGAACCCACTGTCCATCCCATAATCTGAAAAGAAGCTTGATGACTTTGGTGCGGATACATGGCTGATTACATGGTTGCCTCCAGAACCTGTCTCAGCAGCTTGGACATTATCTACGTATTCAAAACGAGACATAGAAGATGACCCAACTGTTGGGGTGCTATTTGCTGAGGTAGAAACTTGTACAGGTGCTGCTTCAGGCTTCTGGTCATAAAGACTTTCACTCGGCTGTATTTGAGAACTGAATTAGATTGTGAGGGAAACTCAAATGCCGATGGTAATTTTGGAAATCAAATTTTATACAGATAACAAGTTGTCATTCAAGTAATACAATATACTACAAAAATAAGCCGAATAGGTAGAATAGGCTCTACCTTAGTGCTAAGCTTTCGAGCACCAAGTCCTCCAGTCTTCCCAGTTTTCTTTGCACCAAGAGGCTTCTTAACTGAACTGGTAAGAACTGAGTGATAAGCTCTTGCTCTTGGTGAAGCAGAGACATCAGGACTTTCCTGCTTTCCTGAAGAATTTTCTTTTGGGGCTTCTAGGACCTTGATATCAGGAAACCCATTAGCAGCTTGTGCTGAAGGAGAAGTAACAGGTGACAATGGCAAACCTGCCTCTTCCTTTGAACTTTTAGCAACTTCTTTCGAAAGTAACTGCTTATATAGTTCAGCAGCCCTTGAAGTATACTTAGCCTCAATCTTGCCTCCATCATTCCAGCCATGCTGCTTGAAGAAAGCTTGAGCACGGTTATTTCCCCCAAAGATCATCATTTTTAATTGATCTGGAGTCCATGAATCTAAATTGGTTGACCTACAAATGATACATCAGGGTCTTGGAAATGAGGAACCAATATCTTCATGAAAATATCCTTACAAAAGAAGGAAGTTTGATGTGAAAAGCAACATCAAGGATTGGAAACATAAACATTTATTGCACATGGAAGACTACACATACATATTACCAAGAAAAAAAGGGTAGATTCTTTCTGATGGATCTAACAGCAAACATAAGAAGCCATATTTTAAGTTCGTTACTTTGTCAAATTAATATCTTTACTATATTGTTCTTTGTAGGAAAATACAGATACTATATCCTTTAAGGATCCGTGCAACATTGCATCTAAATCAAAATGTTTAGTAGAACCCAACAATTTTTCACTTTACCTAGCAGAGTTATCTACAAGAAGCATTCCTTGGAAAAAGTGGTGGCTCAAGACGACTGATTTCATATTCTAGACATCTTTAGCTCAAGTTAGGTGATAACTTAAAAGTTTTCAATAGTTAAGCAGAGACACATGTAGGAGTCTAACTAAAAAATATCACCTTGCAAATGATTGTGAAGGCCTCCTGGTATTGATAGCCTATTTTACGAGGAGCCATAACTTAAAATAGATGTTAATGCCCGTGCTTTTTACTAGAACTTAACTAGTAGATATCTTCAGAATTGGTTTGGGATTTAAGCTTCGCTTAAAAAATACACTGGCTGCTTGTGGTGAGTTTCTATGTCATTGCATACATTATGAAACCAACTTAATGTTGGGTTCATGGGTCCTCGCCCATGAGATCTTGGCTATTTAATTTAATTTAATTAAATAGGATTTATGGGACTTACCATGTTATGTCGAACATGGGATTAATTCTTGAATTGGCCATCAAGTAATTGTCTAGTCGCGTGATCTAGTGGGTGACACGGTTTTTACCATGTGGGGTCTTGGTGACTAACTGACCAAGGATTTTAGTCAGGATTATGTATTCATATGTGATGCGTGAATATTAAAGCCAAATAAGAAAAGGAATCTAATGGGTTGCTCGGTTGAAAGTATTTTCGAAAGCAACTCGGAATTGGAGTTATACCATTGGGTTATATATGCATGCATTGGCGTGAGGAAAAACGAGAAGAATAAAAAGTACTATAATTAGTGTGATACATATTATTCGGCAATAACGAAAGCAACAATGGAAGTTAGGGATTCGACAGGAGAAATTGAGAATTGGGAGAATTACACAGGGAGCATAACAAGGTGTTTTGTTCGTGATTCCGCCGCAGTACTCAATTAATTGTGGTGAAGTTAATTTGAGTTTTCACTCAAATTAAGGTATTCTTGTACTCTCTCAATTTTGTAATATTTCAAATTTTTAGTTATAAAACTTTGGAATGACTATTTGTACTCACAATTGATTATAGTAGAATTATTCGGAGCTTGGCCCGTGGTTTTTGCCTTTTAATTTTAAAGGGTTTTCCGCGTAAGATTTGGTGTCTTGTGTTTGGTTTATTTTTCGTACTTTTATTTTTTGTGGTTGTTATTTATTTGGTGGAATTGCATTACTTGTTTGGCGTGATTTGTTATTTAATTTATCGACAATTCTAGTTGTCGAAGCTCCAGCCGCTTAAATTCTATATTAAAAAAAAATACCATATTTACTTCTTTAAAAAAAGGAATTTCAATAAAGGTAACAAAACGAAAGGTTGTAAGGTATGACCCTTCTTTAAAATTTGGTATGAGTCCATGCCTACTAGGAAAGCTTCTAAGAATCTTGATTGTCAAATTTGGTATGAATACCTGCTTACTTGGAAAGCTTCTAAGAATATTGATTGTCAGTAAAATTACATTATACAGTTTCAGAAACAAACTCAATCTTCTCCTTAGACAAGTACCAAATGACAACTATAAACAGGAACTATACCTATTTCAGTAATTATATTGATAGCTTAGCTGGATTTCATCAACAACCTTTAACATGAATGTTGGGATATTTCACATGAATCTCACATCGGATAAATTAAAGAGTGTAGATTGGTTAATAAATATGGTAGAGTCTCAACCTAATAGATTAACCTTTTAGTTAAGGAGGTGATCCAACATGCTTGTTGGGCTAGTATATACAAGTGTGCACTGCTTTGGTATGATAAATTGATGTGGGATAGATTATGGATCGTACAATTCCACTACAATGAATGGCCTTCAGGATCCATGGCTGAGGATAATTTGAAAAGACAAAAGAACCAAACCCAAAAGTAAAGGACTAGGCATCATCTAAATATATGGTTCAGTGAGCTGCAAATTAAGATAACTTACTGCTTTAATCACATTTTCTCCCATTAATTTGACTGAAGAATGTAAAGCAATTACACTATAACCTCTGTCATATGCAATGCTTTTCATTGACACTGTAGATCCTATAAAAACTGCATCTTTCTTGCATAAATACAAACTTATGTAAAATGTGGTATCTAGCAAAATTTAAAAAGGAAATGGCACAAGGATCAATAAAAGAAGCTAAACAATTGCTTAATGAGAGTAAAAGTTGATCACTAATCAATGCATAAAAATCAAATAATAAATTACAAACCCACAATCAAAATGGAAATAAGAGACAGTAATTTAAAAATAACCTGACAAAACTGATGTGGACACCGAGACTGCGATGAACGGCCGAACAATCAATACACAGAAATATCCCATAAGTAACCGACGCCCAAGTGGGATTTTTCGCGCTGCAATCAAAACACATCTACATCACAAATTCAAATTCCATTAGCTCAAAATTGAAGATCTCTGTACGAAAACCCAGATCTGAGTTTAGATCAGAATCGACCCATAATCAAATTGAATAAATGAAGAGGGAAAATGAGATACCTTGTTATCTGATTTTGCTTTCAGTTTCCTGAAAATGGTGTTTTTGTCGGTGATGATCTCAGAAGCCATGGCTGGTTTAGGAGAGAGAAAGTTCCAAGAGGAGGAGGAGGAAAGAGGTTTGAGAAGAGAGTGAAAATTAGAGACCTCCTCAGGGAACAAAATTTGAACACAAAGGAAAATGCGTCCCAGAGAAATACATGTAAAACCGCAAATTCATGATTTTATTTTATTTTTATTTTTATTCCTTTCCTTTTATTTTCAAACGATCTTCGAAATAACGAATATGCCCCTTTATTCTGTTAAACATTCTCCGCGTTAAATATTTATTTGGTCATTGTACTATAGGTCAACTTATAAATGAGTCACTTAACCATTTTTTTTTAGAGTCAATTCACTATACTTTACTAGCAAAACTTTAGAAATTGTCAAATCGTCTGACTTTAGACGAAAATAAACAAATAAATTGCAGACGTGTAAAAATTTTATGATCTGACAGGACTTATTCCATGTGGCCTTCATTACGTGGATATGGAGAGAAAATCTCCCACCCAAAAACTAGTTGATGGACCCACGTCTATTATAAGCTAAAAGAAGCAATTGAATTGTCATTTTGTTCCAAGTTCGATCGATGAAGCAAACTGAGCCCTAAGCCATGCCTTCCAAAGTGATCGATCAATTGAAAAGTTCAGAAAAGAACCGTGACTTGTTCGATTAAACTCTATTTCGAAACAAAATCGATTATCTGGTGTGATTTTGAAACAAAATCGACTTGTTGGTTAAACTCGTTTGATGCTCGATATCAAGTAACGATCGACAGGTATGACTTATTTGATGGTCCCCTTATTTGACTTTGATGATTTTTTTTTGTTACTTGTTGTCGTATTGCCCTTTTGTTTCTAAACCCTAAATTGTTTAGTTTTTTTTGTTCTTTTTTGTCTTTTTATTTACTGCTTCTTGGGTTAGAGATTTATAAAATCTTTCTTTATTAAATTTTGGTCCCCTTTTGTCCCCACATGAATGCTCTATATTTATTTTCATTCCTTCAACTTATGCTCCGTTTTGCATGTGGTTTATTGCAGATGGATACTATTTATGCAATTGAATGTACAACATGGTGGGAAGTTCATCTATGTTCCTTTATGTGACTGTGGGAGGTAATGTTTATCATATTCCACGGTTGGATGTTGATTATATTTGTATGAGTGCTATTAATGACTTAGCTACTGTACTCAATTATCATCCTGAATCAAGTGTTTATTTTAAAATTGATGGAGTAGATATTAAAAATGGGATTAGACTTGTTCATGATGATGCTAGTATAAGTGATATGGTCAATATTTACTTGCCACGTGGTGTAATTGATGTCTATGTAGACCATGTATTACCATATAATACTGATTAAACCTCTATATTGGATTAGCATATTAGTATTAATGTGACTGATAACGTGCTTGAAAATGTTGATGAAACTGTGATTGATAATGTGATTGAAAATGTTGAAATTGTGGTTGCTAATGTTGTTAGTAATGTGAATGAAATTACAGATGAAAATGTGATTGGTGAGGGTGAGGATAGTGTGGTTGGGGAGAAGTTGAGTGATAGTAGGAATAAAAAATGTTAGAGTGTCAAAAAGAGTGCGAAAAAGAAGTCCAAAAGGGGTAAACAAAGGGTAGTTGAGCAATGTTTTGAGATAGATACCTCTGATAGTGATTTTGATTAAGACTGTAGTGATGAAGAATTAGTAGAAGCTAGAAGGATGGCTAGGGAGTATAAGATGGAGATGAACAAGAATACAAAGTTAGAGGATGAGAGACATGAGACAAACAATGAGAGAGAGGAAGGAGCACTATAAAAAAAGGCCTATCCACGACCAATAATATCAGCGACCGCAAATCCGATCGGCGATAATAGTGATAGCGACCTTATCTCGGCGAAGGGATGAATTATAGTCGCTAGTTGATATCGGCCGATCATCGCACGATTGTCGACGATATGAATTTTCCCCCAAAAAAATTGGTGCGAAACCCTGGCGCGGTTTTTTGTTGCGACTAATCTTTATCGTGACCGCGACGCGGTCCGGCCGAAAGCCATCACGTCATTAAAATCAAATGACCGCACGTCATATGATGCTCTTAAATGATTCAGCTCGAGCGTCATTTCGATTCAGCAGAAAGAAAAAAAAAAGAGGGCGACGACAGAAGAGGGAGAAGGGGGAGAAGAGAAGAGAAGAGGCGTTCGCTCGATTCGTGTGTTCAATCTTCTTCAATTCAGTTTAATTTTAGAGGTAAGAAATTCTTCTTCTTTTTTCGGTTGTTTGTTGTTTGTTCGTGTGTTTTTACTATTCATTTCGTGACTAATTTATAATACAATACCTGGAAATTGATTTAATGATGCATAAACACCTTTAATTGTTTCTGTCATTTCTAGCAGAGTTGAACTTGAAAGTGTATTACATATTGTTGTAAAGGTCCATTTAGTTTTATTACTTTTCTCATTTGCTATCTAGTCTTTCATTTTGTTTTTGTTTTGTCTAATTTGTTACATAATTGTATTAGAAACTATAATTTTTGTAAGCAAATTTGGGGCTGCTTCATGCTCAAATGCTTTCTCATGCTTAATAGTGAAAACAACTGAATTATGCAAGTATCTCAGATTGAAGTGCCAATATTTTGTTAAATCAAATCAACTTTTGGTGTGAAGTCTCATATGTATCTCCATTAACGAAGCACATTTTAGGTAAAACATGAGATGATAAACAATTTTATGAGCATTGGGATTCCGATAAGTTCATATTTTTTGATAATATAATATGAACACATTTACACAGTAAAAATGGTATCTCATTTAAGATGAACACATTTATCATTTTGAAGCCTATGGTCAAAATAAAAATAAAAATTCCATCCAATTCCTAGGACTTCCTGGTTCAAATTGGCAGCTAATGGAGCAAAAAATCAAAGTGGATAAAAACAAAGACTTGGAATATACAACATCTTGATTTAAAACAGAAGGTTCTTGATATAAAGTGCCTGTGGAATCACACCTTGACATAAAACATAACTAGGAATTAAGTTTATCCATAATTCAATCAAGAAGAAGGTTCAAAGAAGTTTATCCATAATTCACATCAAATATGTTAATTGATGTTAATTATAAAATTCATTTATAATGTATGTTTGTTAAAACTAAAATTCATGTATAATTGTATATTGGTAATGTTTTGATTGATATTATATTGGTAATGTATATGGGTCTGAATTTTTTACTGCTTTAATTTGCATTCAAATGACTCAAGATGAGTATAATAATGACAGATTCGATCATAACAATGATCATTGAAAAGTCGGTCGCTATTGTTGGTCATTAATGTCCATCCAATGGCCGGATAATCTCAAGCGATTACTATCGCCGATTGCATTGATCGTCGGATAATCATCTGCGATCATATGCGGTCGCTGATAAGTCTTTTTGTTGTAGTGGAGAAAATCAGGTAAATGAGCCTGAAAATATGGAAGAACATGTGGCATGACATGACCCATAATTGAATCACATAGAGGGAGAACAATTTGGGAATGATATTGAGGGCAATGAATATGAGAATAATGATTCAGATGATCCATCATGGTAAAGTGAATACGAGAACAGTGATGTACTAAGGTCTCTTTCTGATAGCAGTGAAGAAGATGAGGATGTTTGTGACGCCCCCAAAATAGGTATACATCACCCATTTTGAGTCATCAATAACATGGTACAGAAACAACTACAACTTTATTAATACCACATAAAAACTGTGAGTTTAAATACAAATATTGCCATCTAGACAATATTCACACCCAAATAAGTCCTCATTACAATTATTGGTACATTATTTTACAAAAATGGTGAGGACTACTAAGATAACTTTCTAGATCCATCATTCCACACCCCGACTAGAACTCGCTACATTCTCGCCTCCTGAGAAGAAAAATGGAACAAAAAGGAAAAGTGTGAGCTCAACTGGCCCAATAAAGAATATTATGACTAAGATAATATAGAACAAATTATCGTTAGTCTTCAACAGGGAAAAATCTGATAAAATACAATAGACAACAAAATTCAGATCAATATTTGTAGCGGAAATAATAATTCATAGAAGAGTTACGTAGAGAATGAAATCTACTATAATCTATGAATTTAAAAGTCCATCATCAATATTTTATCCCTGTAACATCAACCAATATTCACCTTGAATCAAATATTCATCTTTGCACTATAGGCCAAAGATATTCATCAGTCGGTCATGTTCATCTCAACACATGTACATCTTTGCACTACAGGCCAAAGATATTCATAAGAAAATCAATCATCTTTGCATTATAGGCCAAAAATATTCAGTAATACCATCATTTAGGACTTAGGATAATGAAAAATATTTTAAAGAAAACGAATCCAGTGAAACAAAAGAACAAGTATTATGGATTCGTACTTTAAACAATCCGAGTTCAAAAATACTTCATAAATAATCATAGTGAATTAAAATTCAAGAATGATCAAAACATGGATACAATCAAAGTTAGTATCCATAATAGATATTTTGGACAAAATACGAAAAATTTAATTTTTACGTGAATAGTGTCGTGATTGATTCGTGAATAGTCTTGAGATATCGTGAATAGTAACCCGACACTAAAAGACAAGAATTTCACAAGAAAAATCTTACCAAGATTCCAAGATAATGATATTAGAAGAAATAATATCATTTTAAAAAAAATAATATCCCTTACCTTGAAAAGAATAAGACTTCCGGGAATATCGATATATACTTATTTGAAGGAACTTGCAGACCGTATAAGAACACTCAAAGTATCAAAATATTCATAAGAATACGCTCGATAATATAGAGAGAGAAAACTTCAATTTCTGGTGTGATTTTCAATTCTAACCTAAACACTCTATTTATAGGAAAATGCTTAGAACACCAAAGCAGAAAATTTAATAAAATAATAATATATTTATATAAATTTCCTACGCACACCAAGAAATCTGAATTCAGCAACTTAACACATGTTTAATGAGGCTCACAAAATGTAAAATACGTTTTTATTAAAAAAAATATTTAAAACTTCAAAAATCAATTATTCTGGAACTTCGGAACTTCAATAATTCATAATAAATAGCCCTTTTATCAGAAAAATTCAAACCTTATGTCTTTTCCATAGGAAATTCCATTCTCTACAACTTTGTAAGTTTAAGTTTTTCCAAATTCCAAACAGAAATTAACAGAAATCCACAAACGAGCGATTTTACAAGCTATAATCAAATTTCAGCCAAGAAATGGGCCCACAGACATGTTTAAGATGTTTTAAACAACTTTTTTTGTAACAAAATTACTCTTCCTCCTCATTTATTCATATATCCCACATTCATTGTAAAAATATCACCATTATTATATTATTAAAATATAATAATATATTTAAATGAATTATTTTATCGAAAAAGATAAAATATCAATTTTCAACAATTGTCACATTAAAAATTTTCTCCATCTATATCCACATAAAATGAATATTTTTCTTATCATATAAATCAATAATTAATTATTCACAAATAATATTACAGAATCACAATACTGGCAACCAGGCCGTTCCCAGGAAAGATGGGGCTTTCCAATAAGGATTTCTCCTTACTGGCGCGCAATTAGGTGACCAAACCTCTCCTTAGACAGAACTTTCTAGACATTGCCAATAATGTTATCTAATAATATTATTCAAATAATATGAATTATGGATCTGATAATGAAAATACTGTGTAGTGACAATTATTGAAACAACAATAATATAAAATATCAACGTAGCAATTATTGATTCAATAAAATAAAATATTGAACTGTAACTACTGTAACAATTATTAAGTAGTGCCTTCTTACGTAAGAATCAATAATTAGTGTAATACCTTGAAGCTTCTCGTATTTTTAACCACCGAATTATTTTAAAGATAATAGCAGTGAATAACTACGTCGTTATTTATAAACAACATATATTTGTCGTTTTCTTCATCCAATCGCTTTCTGTGAGACCCCAAATTTTACGAATAAAGATTTAATTTTCTCAAAATATTTTTTTTCAAAATTTTGGTGTGGATTTGAGATAACAAAGTTATTAATATTATTATTTGCAATATTAACGATGTCAGAAGTTCTCGCCAGAGAGAGGTTTGGTCACCTAATTACGCGCAATAGGAGAAATCCTTATTGAAAAGACCCTCTTTCTTGGAACGACACAGTCAATTAATAGTGTGAATAATAATAATGATGATGAAGTTTTGTTTTATTAGTATTATTAATGTAATAAAAGCAGAAAAACTTTTTATATAAAACAAAATACTTTTATAAAGTTATTCGTTTTATTAGGCTAATAGTAAAATCTTTTTATATAAAACAGAATACTTTTATAAAGTTATTCATTTTATTAGACAATAATTAGAATATATTATATTTTATTATGCATAGTGTTTGCATAGTGTCTATATAGTGTTTGCATAGTAAAATCTTTTTAAAAGTTATTCGTTTTATTAGATTATAAATAGAATATATTATATTTTATTGTAAACCAATCTGGACCATCCGTTTAAAGTAAATCAATCTGGACCGTTCATGGATTGGTTACTATTTAGTCCATTCTTTTATAAATAGAAGCTCATTCCTTCATTATTTCTTACGAATTCACTGAAACTCTAGAGAGAGAAACTGTAGAAAGAATTATTCTTCTATAATCTTGAGCGTATTTCTTTAGCGTTTAAGAAAGCTTTGAGCGTAGTGCAAGTTTCTTCAAGTATATCCCCGCCCTACTGTCGAAGTACTCTTCTTTATAAGGTAAGGGATATTATTTGTTGTACCTGTAAGGGATATTATTCTTTCGTATTCATGAAGGGAATTATTTTCTTTCAATACTCATAAGAGTTGTTATTCCATTCTTCATTATTATGTTGGAATAACCTGTTTATGCGAAGTACCGCATACATGGTGATCTTCTTCTGTTATTTCATTCTTCATTATTATGTTGGAATAACCTGTTTATACGAAGTACCGCATACATGGTGATCTTCTTCTGTTATTCCATTCTTTATTATTATGTTTGAATAACTTCATTTTATCAATACCGCATACGTGGTAAAATTCTTCTATTATTTCATTCTTTATTATTACATTGGAATATATCACTTCGGTGCGTTTTTGGGACGGGACTGGTTCCATTATTTATTATTCCGCATTTAATATTCTATCGGAATATCCTCGCTTATATGCTTTTTATGGATAATTCGGTTCCATTATTTATTATTCTATCGTAATATCCCGCATGCGTTTACGCTTGGGACTGGTTCCATTATTTATTATTACATTGGGAATAACCATCTCATGTGGTCTCTATCGCATGCATGGTGAATCCTACATTATTCCATTCTTTATTATTCTCGTTGGAATAACTCATCTATGTGGATTACCACACGCATGGTGAATGATCCTTTGTATTCATTCCTTATTAAATCATGGAAATGATTCAGATATCGTGGATTCTCGCACGGGGTGAAAATCCATTTGCAGTTTCATATATTCTTTATTATACTCGGTTAAAGTTTTGACTTCTATATTCCATGAAATTTGTGGAATATCCTTGATATTTGCGCTTCATCTAGTATCTTTTCATGAAAATATTCTTCTGAGCATTCTTGAATTTTACTCTACAAAGAAGTATCATGTTGACAATGTGGACATTATTGAGTTCAGGATAAATTAACTTATAAATCTTTAAAATTTATTCTTGAACTTGTTTTATTGAATTGTTATCTCATTATCATGATGAGTTATGTTGGTTATTATGTGAAAACATGAAAGTTTCTTAGAAATCACAAAGGGTTGAAAATCAGATTTTGGAGAAAATGGAACATAAAATTCAATTGACCATATCTCCTATTATATTTTGAATTTTTGAGTGTGGTCAAGTTTTAGAGTTAGATCTATGAGTTTTGTTGCATCTCCAAGTGGAATCACTGGAAAAAGTGTTGTAAATTTTCGTGTGGACTGATTTTAGCAAAGGAGTCAAAAGCTGGAAATTACCGAAATGCCATTGTCCAGATTTTTAGAAGAAATTCATTTTGCCAATTAATTTGTGAGAAAAATTCTGGCCTTTTGGGACATGAAAGTATATGGTATAAAGAACCTCCTGTCCAAAAATGAGCTCATTCCGACTTAAAATGAGCAAGTTATGACCATTTTAATATTTAGGTTTTTCCAACGAAAAATGCTATAACCAGAGTTCTATAACTCCGATGACCATGAAATTTTAGCTGGAAGATCACGTTAACATGTGTAAGATTCTGCCAAGATTTGGGAATTTCTGGAGTTAAATTTGAGGTAGCTAATTTCTTAAGGAATTAATTAGAAATTGATTTTTAAAAAATAGTAAATGAATTTTAAAAATTCTGAGAAAAATATATGTTCATTATGGGACTATATTCTGCTAAATCCTAGAAAAGAAATATTTTTGGAATTGATTTGGTATTTTTCATGAAAATAGTTTAGTTACGAACATATGAGTTAAATATGTTATGTGAAGTAATAAAGTTGGAAAATAGGATTTATGGCTTGGAAATCCTATATAAGGTATATGCAAATTTTTGATGAGGGATTTGATCATTGGTGATGAAATCTTATGATTATGGCATCCTTTGAATGATTAAATGCATTATTTGGTAAAGTGTAAACAATTGAAATAAACTGTTTATAAGTTTAGAGGTGATTAAAATATTATTATAATATTAATAATATTAGATTATGAGTTTATTAGGTGATTGATAATATTTGGATAAATTTAAAGTCTTTAATATTTATTCTTGTTTTAGTTTGATTAATGCTTATATCATTGTCATCATCCTCATACTTATATGGTGATGAAAGTTATCTTTGGCTTACGTGCGAAGATGGACTGTTGTTTGTGGAATTATATATCTTTGGCTTACGTGCAAAAATAGATTGTTGATTATTGGTTTTATTGTTGTATATCTTTGGCTTACGTGCAGAGATGGACTTGGTATGATTATGACCAGGGATTATTCGGTATAGTCATGACCATTGATGATTTAAAGAATATCCTTGACCCGTAGAGCAGGGATGATTCGATGATGTGGTTTATTTATTAAGCTGAGTCTCAGCGATAAAAATTGATGAAAACATTTTAAATCATAGAAGATAGTAGATTTTATTCTCTATTTGACTCTTCTAATAGATTGCTTGTTCCGCTGCAGTTAAACTTGATGTCTATTGTATTTTATCCGTTTAACATTGTTGAAGACTAATGATAATTTATTCTGCATTATCTTAGTCATAATATTTCTTATTGGGCTAGTTGAGCTCACCTTTTCTTTCACTATTCTCTTCAGAAAATGAGAATATAACTGGGACGAGTCGGGGAAAGGAGTGACTGTCCAGATGATAGCATTAGTAGTCCTCACTATTCTAATTAAATAGTGTGACAATAAATGTAATGAGGACTCCTTTGAGTTTGTATACTGTCTAGAAGACAATATACGTATTAAAACTCTTAGTTTATGTTTTGTCGTATTTTACACGACAGTTGTATTTGAATTTTGTACCATATATTTGGCGACTCAAGATGGGTGATGGATACCTATTTTTGAGGGCGTCACACTTTCCGTTATGGGACCCACACAAGGCTGTGCCGTTATACGAATATTCCCCGACAGTAAGAATATTCCACGACCAAACGAATATTCCCCGACAAAAATGAATATTTTATAACCACTTGCTTATTTGAAATATTTGCGCATTTTACTCATAACTAACCACATTAATCAAATCAACCCTTACTATTTCAAAATAAAGAAAATTTAATTTCATTTATAATAAGTTGGGGCCTTACAACCTCCCCTCCTTATGAAATTTCGTCCTCGAAATTGGACGACGACGTACTGGTGTTTGAAAAGGTGAGGATACCTCGCTTTCATTTTCATTTCCAACTCCAGGTCATTTCTCTATAGCAGATGGTTCCTCCACAAAACTTTGACTTGTGGTATGACCTTTGTGCGTAGGACATGCTCTTTCCTATCCAAGATCTTGACAGTACCTCTTCGTGACGTTAAGTCTTGGCTATCTCGTCGGTTCTAACTTAAATAACGTGGTTCGGGTCTTTCACATATTTACGGAAGCACGAGATATGTGAAACACATTATGAACACGAGATATACTTGGAGGTAACGCGAGTCTATAGGCTACATTTCCTACTCGGTCAAGAATCTGAAACGGACCAATAAATCGTGGATTGAGCTTTCCTCTTTTCCCGAATCTTGTAACTCCCTTACATAGGGCAACACGCAACAATACATAATCCCCAATACTAAATTCCACGTCCTTTCGATGAAAATCCACATAACTCTTTTGTCGATCATGTGCCGTTTGTATACGTTGTCGAATCATTTGGATCTTTTTCGTAGTTATACGTACCAACTCTGGTCCCAACAGTGTTGCTTCACCCACCTCATCCCAACATACTGGAGAACGACACTTTCTTCCATACAATGCTTCGAATGGAGCTTGTGACGCACCCAAAAATAGGTATACATCACCCATCTTGAGTCGCCAGATACATAGTACAAAATACAAATACAACTTAATTATACAAACGTCGTGTAAACAATACGACAAAACATAGCTGAGAGAATATTGTCATCTAGACAATATCCACACTCAAAGGAGTCCTCATTACATTTATTATCACACTATTTAACAGAATAGTGAGGACTACTAATGCTATCATCTGGACTGTCAATCTGTATCCCGACTCGTCCCAGCTATATTCTCATTTCCTGAAGAAAACAGTGAAGGAAAGGGTGAGCTCAACTAGCCCAGTAAGAAATATTATGACTAAGATAATGCAGAATAAATTATCATTAGTCTTCAACAATGTTAAACTGATAAAATACAAAGACATCAAGTTTAAGTACAGCGGAACAAGCAATCCATTAAAAGAGTCAAGTAGAGAATAAAATCTACTATCTTTTATGATTTAAAAAGGCTTTTCATCACTTTTATCACTGAGACTCAGCTTAATAAATAATCCACATCATCCCTGCACTACGGCCAAGGATATTCATTAGTATCACGACCACAAATTATTCATGCACTACAGGCCAAGGATATTCGTGTATTCATCAACGGTCCTGATCATGTCATAAAACAATTCATCTTTGCACCCTTGGCCGAAGAGAATCCATAGCCATAATCATACCAAAAACTGTCCATCAATGCACTACGGGCCAATGAGGACTTTTCCATATCATTTGTAACATTACGGTCATGATTATACCGAATAATCCCTGATCATAATCATACCAAGTCCATCTATGTAATACAGTCCACGGATGACTTTCAACATAATATAAACACGAGGATGATGACAATGACATAATAATTCAATAAAACAAGTTCAAGAATTAATTTATCCAGGAACTAATAACGTCCAAATTGTCAACATGATACCTCTTTGTAGAGTAAAATTCAAGAATGTTCAGAAGAATATTTCCATTAAAAGATACAGGATGAAGCGTAAATATCAAGGATATTCCACTAATTTCATGGAGTATAGAAGTCAAAACTCTAACTTGTTGAGTATAATAAAGAATGGAATAACAAAAGAAATCACCATGCATGCGGTACTTGGCAGATAAAAAGTTATTCAATGAGAATAATAAATAACGGAATCGAATCGGTCGAAGCGTAATACGCTACCGACGGGATATTCAATGTAATAATAAAGAATGGAATAACAACAGAAATCACCATGCATGCGGTACTCAGCATGATGACAAAGTTATTCCAACAGAATAATAAATAATGGAACCAGTCGTCAGGCGAAATTTGCACCGACAAGATGTTTCAACAGAATAATAAAGAATGGAATAACAACAGAAATCACCATACATGTGGTACTTCGCATAAACTGGTTATTCCAATAGAATAATAAATAACGGAACCGGATCCCACAGAAACGCATGCATGAGGATATTCCAATGAGAATAATAAAGACGAAACCGGTCCCAGATAAACGCACAGATGAGGATATTCCAATGTAATAATAAAGAATGGAATAATAGAAGAATTTCACCAAGTATAGGGTGATCAGCGTATCTGAGTTATTCCAATGAGAATAATAAATAATGAAATAATGAAGTTCTCTTCATGAATCACGTAAAGAAATAATACCCCCTTACGAGTACAATAAATAATATCCCTTACCTTATAAAGAAGAGTACTCAACGGTGAAGCGGGGATATACTTGAAGAAACTTGCACTATGCTCAAAGCTTTCTTAAACGCTAAAGAAATACGCTCAAGATAGAAGAATAATTCTCTCTACAGTTTCACTCTCTAGAGTTGAAGTGAATTCATAAGAAATAATGAAGGAATGTGCTTTATTTATAGGAGAATGGATCTGAATAAGTAACTAATTCTGAAGCAGTCCAGATTGATTTACTTTTTAAGCGGATTCACGATTGGTTTACTTATAAAATATTCTAATAAAATAAAATCTTTTAAATAAAATATAATATATTCTATTTATTGTCTAATAAAACAAATAACTTTATAAAAGTATTCTATTTTATATAAAAAGATTTTACTTATAACACACTATGCATAATAGAATATAATATATTCTAATTATTGTCTAATAAAATAAATAACTTTATAAAAGTATTATATTTTATATAAAAAGATTTTACTATGCAAAACACTATGCATAATAGTAATATAATATATTCTAATTATTGCTTTAATAAAACGAATAACTTTATAAAAGTATTTTTTTATATAAAAACTTTTACATTTTATTACACTAATAATACTAATAAAACAAAACTTATATATATAATATAAGAATAAGCAATAATTGAATCAAATAACGTGAGAACTATGCAACAATTATCGTAGCAATAATTGAACAAAACCGAGTGTGTTTTCTCACGTAAGTATCAATAATCAATACCGTGCGCTACTTACAACCACGCCAGTATTCTTTGTCTTTACTACCAAAGAGTAGTTCAACAATTATTAACTGTAAAACTTCCGCCGTTATTTTCATAAAAATATTTTTATCGTTTTCTCAATCCGGCAATAATTCCGTTGTGGGGTCCACCAATGATTGTGCCGTCGTACGAATATTCTTCGATCAATCGAATATAATATAACAACATACATACTTTTCAAAATTTATAAATATTAGCCACAACTATAACATTATATTAAATCTACACCATAATATTCAAAAAAAAAAATCGAGAGATTTAAATCTTTATTCGTAAAATTTTGGATTTTACAATCTCCCCTCCTTATGAAATTTTGCCCTCGAAATTTACGTACGTACCTGGTATGCCAAACAGATGAGGACACTTCTTCCGATTCTAACTCTTGAGGTATAACCTTTAAGTGTAGAATATATTCCAGGATTTTTAACAGGTACATCTTCATACGTTAAATTATTCGCTATCTCGTCCGGTTCTAAATCAATAATGTGGTTCGAGTCGTCCACATATTTACGTAACATCGATACGTGAAAAACGTTATGAACACGCAACATTCTTGGCGGTAAAACGAGTCTATAAGCCACAGTTCCTACTTGATCGAGGATTTCAAATGGGTCAATTAAATCGAGGGTTAAGATAACGCCTTCCTAAACCTTCTTCTTCACATTCATCAGATCTGAGTATGTAGCTTGAGCGACTTTAACTTTATTGATTAAAATCGATTCTAATCGTTTATTCGTTATCTTCACGCGGGTTCGTATATTCGCACTCGTAAACGCATACGATCTTCTACTCAACGCGTCATCTACCACGTTCGCTTTTCCATGATGGTATTGAATGGTACGATCGTAATCTTCAACATCTCGAGTCAACGCCTTTGGCGCATGTTACGTTCGTTTTAGTTGAAGAAATATTTAAGGGTTTTAGAAATGGGGTTTTGTAATGGGGTCAGTACAAAATTCGATTTCACGCTCGAGGGATAGGCTAGGAAGTCTTTGTGACGCCCCCAAAATAGGTCCATTCCATCCAACCCATTCTGAGTCGCCAAATACGTGGTACAGAAATAACTACAACTTTATTATTACAACATATAAACTATGAGTTTAAATACAGATATTGCCATCTAGACAATATCCACAAGTAAATAAATCCCCATCATAATTATTGATACATTATTTTACAAAAATGGTGAGGACTACTAAACAACTCTCTCTAGAACCTTCATTCCATACCCCGACTAGTACTCGCTACATTCTCGCCTCCGAGAGAAGAAAATGGAACAAAAAGGAAAAGGGTGAGCTCAACTAGCCCAATAAAGAATATTATGACTAAGATAATATACAACAAATTATCATTAGTCTTCAACTGGGAAAAAAAACTAATAGAATACAATAGACAACAAGTTTTTAAACCAATATTCGCAGCGGAAATAATAATTCATTAGAAGAGTTAAGTAGAGAATGTGTGACGCCCCCAAAATAGGTATACACAACACCCATTCTGAGTCGCCAAATACATGGTACAGAAACAACTACAACTTTATTATTACAATAGTAAAACTGTGAGTTTGAATACAAATATTATCTTTTAGACAATATCTATACTCAAATAAATCCTCATCACATTATTGATTCATTATTTTACAAAATGGTGAGGACTACTAAACAACTCTCTCTAGAATCTTCATTCCATAATACCGACTAGTACTCGCATTACATTCTCGCCTCCCGAGAAGAAAAATGGAACAACAAGGAAAAGGGTGAGCTCAACTAGCCCAAGAAAGAATATTATGACTAAGATAATATACAACAAATTATCGTTAGTCTTCAACAGGAAAAATCGATAGAATACAATAGACAACAAGTTTTAGGATCAATATTCGCAGCGTGAAATAATAATTCATAGAAGAGTTACGTGAGAATGAAATCTACTATAATCTATGAATTTAACGATCCATCATCAATATTTTATCCTCGTAACATCAATCAATATTCTTCTCAAATCAAATATTCATCTTGCACCTTCTAAAGCCAAAGATATTCATCAAATCCATCATGTTCATCTCAACACTGTTCATCTTTTTGCACTAAAGGCTAAAGATATTCATCGGGTAATCATTAATCTTTGCACTACTGAGCCAAAGATATTCAATAATATCATCATTTAAATCGAGGATGATGAAAATATATTTTAAAGAAAGCGAATCCGGTGAAACAAAATGACAAGGATTAAGGATTAAGGATTAGTACTTGGTTTTATCCCGCCCAAAAATACCTCAAAAATAATCATAGTGGTGTAAAATTCAAGAATGATCAAAACATGGATACAATCGGAGTTAGTATCCGGAATAGATGTTTTAGACGAAAAGAAGAAATTTTATTTTTCTATGAATATAATCAGGTATCGTGAATAGTCTTAAGTATCACGTGAATAGTGCAGTATCGTGAATAGTAACTCAGACACCAAAAGATAGAAATTCCACAAAAACATCTTCACGCTTACGTGAATAGTACTCGTGAATAAGAACTTCGTGAATAGTAACTCATGAATAGTAACTCGTGAATAAGAATCGTGAATAGTAACCCCGAGCATGAAAAAGTTCCAAATTTGATAAAATTTCAGATCAACATTTCAAAGATAATGATATTGAAGAAATAATATCATTACAAAAAAATAATATCCCTTACCTCGAAAGATTTAGACTTCTTATTTAGAATCTAAGATTATAGTCTTTGAAGGAACTTGCATAAATCTAGCAATACTCAAAGTATACTCAAAATACTCACAAGAATACGCTCAAAATATCGAGAGAGAAATAGAGAGAAAACTTCAGTTTACGGTGTGATTTTCAATTCGAACCTAAGCACCCTATTTATAGGAAAATGCTTAGAACACCAAAAGCGAAAATTTAATATAATATTAATATAATTATACAAATTTTCCTTAGCCCACCTTTTGGTCAAAACACCAGCCACACATGTTAATGATGTCCAAAAAAATACAAAAAACGTTTTTCTTAACAAAAATAATTTAAACTCCCAAAAATCAATTATTTGAGCTTGAACTTCAATAATTCATAATAAATAGCCCTTTCATCAGAAAATTGAATCTCGCGTGTTTTTATAGGAAATTCAATTCTCTACAACTTTGCGGAAGAAAGTTTTTCCAAATTCCAAATAGAAATTGACAAGAAATCCACAAACGGGTGATTTTACAATTTATAATCAAATTTGATTCGATAATTGTGTCCACCAACACACAAAACATGTGTTAAACATTTAATGCCACAAAAATACTCTTCCTCCTCATATACTCATATATCCCACATTCATTGTAAAAATATCACCGATTAATATATTATTAAAATAATATATTTAAATGAATTATTTTATCGAAAAAGATAAAATATTAATTTTCAACAATTGTCATTTTAAAAATTTTCTCCATCTATATCCACATAAAATCAATATTTTCCTCATCATATAAATCAATAATTAATTATTCACAAATAATATTTAGAATCACAATATTGACAACGTGAGTTCGAGGAAAAGCGATGGCTTTCCAATAAGAATTTCTTAACTTCTTGGCGCAATGATTAGATGACCAAACCTCTCCTGTGATGTAACTTTCTAGACATTGCCAATAATGTTATCTAATAATATTATTCAGGATAATATGAATTATTGCTTCGATAATGAAAGATCTTGTGTAATGACAATTATTGAAACAATGAAGAATATAAAATATCAACGCATGAATTATTAACTCAATAAAATAATCGAACAAGTAATTACGTAACCATTATTGAAAGTGCCTTCTTACGTAAGAATCAATAATTGGTGCAATACTGCAGGTATCTTCTTGTTCAACAACGGCGTATTAGTGTGTTTTAACCACCGGGTATTCCAACAAAGGCAACAACTACGCCTATTATTTAAAAAACAACTTATATTTGTCGTTTTTTTTATCCAATCGCTTCAGTTATGGGCCCACACATGGTCGCTACCATCACGTCATACGAATATTCCCGACAAAGATCTGAATATTCCACGACCAAACGAATATTCCCGACAACAATGAATATTTTATAACCACTTGCTTATTTTGAAATATTTGCGTATTTAACCCTTAACTATCCACATTAATCAAATCAACCCTTACTATTTCAAAATAAAGGAAATTCCTTTTATTTAAAAAAATTTTGGTCTCTTCAGAATGCAACTACTATCTTCTATGTATGAATTTAAAAGTTAAATTGCCTCATCTTTTATCCCCGTAACATCAATCAACATACATCTAGAATCAAATATTCATCTTTGCACTACTGGTGCCAAAGATATTCATCGATTGGTCATGTTCATCTAAACACTGTTCATCTTGCATGACTACGGGCCAAAGATATTCTTCAGAAATCATTCATCTTTTGACCACTACAGCCAAAGATATTCCATAATATCATCATTTAAGAATCAAGATGATGAAAAATATTTTAAAGAAAGCGAATCCGGTGAAACAAAATGACAAGGATTAAGGATTAAAGATTAGTACTTTGTTTTATCCACGTCAAAAATACCTCAAAAATAATCATAGTGGTGTAAAATTCAAGAATGATCAAAACATGGATACAATCAAAGCTAGTATCCGAATAGATATTTTGGACGAAAAGAAAATTTTTATTTTTCGATGAATAAAGGTCGATTCGTGAATAATGTCGATATCGTGAATAAGGTCGATATACGTGAATAGTAACTCACACCAAAAGATAGAAATTTCACAAAAAACATCTTCACGCTTTCATGAATAGTACTCGTGAATAAGAATCGTGAATAGTAACTCGTGAATAGTAGTAACTCATGAATAGTAACCCGGATACATGAAAAAGTTCCAAATTTGATAAAAAGTTCCAAACCAATATTTCAAAGATAATGATATTGAAGAAATAATATCATTTGAGAAGAAAATAACATCCCTTACCTCGAAAAGGCAGTGATTTCTAGTTGAAAACACAGGATATAGGCTATGACTTGAACTTGCATCAGAGTATAGCAATACTCAAAGTATACTCAAAATACTCACAAGAATACGCCGATAATATAGAGAGAAAACTTGAGTTTCGGTGTGATTTTTAATTCTAACCTAAGCACCTATTTATAGAAAATTGCTTAGAACACCAAAGCGTAAAATTGAATATAATAATATTATATATAAACAAAATTCATACGCCCACATCTTGAATCTGAATTCAGCCACCATGCACATGTTAAATATGCCCACAACATATAAAAACGCGTTTTATTAATAAAATAAATAAAACTTCCAAAAATCAATTATTTGAACTTGAACTTCAATAATTCATAATAAATAGCCATTTTATCGGAAAATTGAATCACGCGACTTTTTATAGGAAATTCAATTCTCTACAACTTTGCGAGAAGAAAGTTTTTCCAAATTCCAAAATGAGAAATTGACCGAAATCCCATATACGGACAATTTTTATGTGTTTATAATCAAATTTCGGTCAAGAAATGGGTCCATGGACATGTTTAACATGTTTTAAACATTTATTGCAACAAAAATACTCTTCCTCCTCTTATACTCATATATCCCATATTCGTTGTAAAAATATCACCAGATTAATATATTATTAAAATAATATATTTAAATGAATTATTTTATCGAAAAGATAAAATATTAATTTTCAACAATTGTCATTTTAAAATTTTCTCCATCTATATCCACATAAAATCAATATTTTTCTCATCATATAAATCAATAATTAATTATTCATAAATAATATTACGAGAATCACATTATTGACAAACGTGCAGCGGTTCAGGAAAGAGGGCTTTCAATAAGAATTTCTCCTTCTCTGGTGTAGCAATTAGGTGACCAAACCTCTCCTTGCGAACTTTCTAGACATTTCCAATAATGTTATCTAATAATATTATTAGGATAATATGAATTATTGCTTCGATAATAAAAAATATTGTGTAATGACAATTATTGAAACAACAATGAATATAAAATATCAACGCAACAATTATTGAATCAATAAAATAAAATCTTTGAGCAAGTAATTCTTGTAACAATTATTGAGTAGTGCCTTCTTACGTAAGAATCAATAATTGGTGCAATACTGGTGTCTTCTTGTTCAACAACGCTGCGTATTAGTGTGTTTTAACCAATTTAGTATTTTAACGAAGATAGCAGTAATAACTACTTACCGTTATTTTTAAACAACTTATATTTGTCGTTTTCTTCATCCAATCACTTTCCGTTATGGGGCCCATACATGTCGCTACCGAGTGCATACGAATATTCCCGACAAAAGACTGAATATTCCATGACCAAACGAATATTCCCACAAACAATGATGAATATTTTATAACCACTTGCTTATTTTGAAATATTTGCATATTTTACCCTAACTATCCACATTAATCAAATCAACCCTTACTATTTCAAAATAATAAATAGAAAATTAAATTTCATTAATAATAAGTTGGGGTCTTACAACCTCCCTCCTTATGAAATTTCTTCCTCGAAATTGACGACGTACTGGTGTTTTGAAAAGGTGAGGATACCTCGCTTTCATTTCCGTTTCCAATTCCCGGTCATTTCTCATAGCATGATTCCTCCACGAACTTTAACTTGTTGTGACCTTCAGACGTAGGACATGCTCCTTCCTATCCAAAATCTTGACAGTACCTCTTCATACACGTTAAGTCTTGGCTATCTCGTCCTGGGTTCTAACTTCAATAGCGTGGTTAAGGTCGTCCACATATTTACGTAACATCGATACGTGAAAAGCGTTATGAACACGCGTCATACTTGGCGGTAAAAGCGAGTCTATAGGCCACAGTTCCTATTCGATCGAGAATTTTAAATGGATTAATAAATCGAAGGTTTGAGCTTTCTCACCTCACCGATTCTCTCGCTTTTGAAATAACAACTTCTTGCACCTCCTTCTTCAAATTCATCGACTTGATTGTGTAGCTCAAGCGACTTTAACTTTATCGATTACGATCGATTATACTCGTATATCATCACGTGGGTAACTAGAGTTTTCATCTCCATCTCTATTATTTGTAAATTATTGAAATGAGTCTTTGACAATATTGTACTCGTATCTTGTATCGATCTTCTACTCAACACGTTAGCTACCACGTTCGCTTTTCCGGGATGGCATGGTCGAACATGTCTTTGAAATGAGTCTCCTCTTGAGTTCTTCAAGCTCTTCCCATATTCCTTGCTCCATTCGAATTTTGTATCTCTACGAGTCATTTGCGTTAATGGAATAGCAATTCGAGAATATCCTTCAACGAATCTCCGATTATAACCAACTAAGCTTCAGAAAGCTACGTATTTCGATCATCGACTTAGGTTGTTCTCAACTGTGACTCATATCCCAACCTTGGATAAGACGTTACAATGACACCTATCGGTTTACTATCGCACGAATATGGTGTCCCCTACGAGATGCGGCGGTGCATTCCACAAAGGAAGTCACCGGATAAAGGCTCAGTACCAAATTTATAGTTGAATTTTTAACTCACGAAGTTCAATAGAGCCATTCGATATGAGATTTTAGAAATGAGTTTTGTACCGGGTTTAAAGTCGATACAAAATTTAATATCGGTCTTTGGGAGTAAACCAAGAAATTCTTCAGAAATACGTCGGGAAAAATCAATAACAACAGAATATTATTCAAATCGGCGTGTCTTTATTCAAATCCATAACATGAACTAAGAAAACTTGACATCCGTAATAAGCGAATGACTTCATGGCTTGATATGAAAATGTTTGACTACAATGGTTTGATTGCTTGAATTGAATAACGAGTTGCTTTAGGAATATGAAAACTAACAACCTTACGAAAGTAATCAATTTCGGCGTGATGAGTAGTTAACCTTAAAATCACATCAAAAGCAAATATCTCTATAGAAATAAGGTTAATGGGTAATGTGATAGTGCCTGACTGAATCAAGCAAGATTTTTAAACAACGGATGTAATGAAAGTTTCTCTAATGGAGTCTCCATGAGATAGGTCAAAGTTTAATTTCTCCGTAGTCAAGTTCAAACGTTGAGCGCAAGCAAGAGAGATAAAGAATGGGTAGAAGCCGGTATCTAGTAAGGTATAAACTTCGCAAGAATTTATAATTAACTAACCCATGCTAACTTCGTTCGGGTTCCTCATATTTTGACCGGTCACGACAAAACGCTCTTCCGGAACCGATTGACTTTGACTTTTACGGCACATCCTTTTGAGTCACCATTCATTTGAATTTGGGTTTCGATATCGTCTAATCTCGGCGATATATCCTTCTTTTCCACAATTATAGCATACCTTTAGCTGTTGTGGGCGCCAGGTGATATGTCCCTCTTTCCGCATTTCTAATGTCTGAATAGGTGGTCTTTCTCCTCCTTGGAACTAGTTATTCTTTGGCGCCGGCGTCTTCAAATGGTCGTTGTTGAATCTCTCTCTTTTAAAATCTTCTCCCGACTCGCTTCTTCTATTTTCATGGCCACGATTACCACCAGAGTGGTTACCGCCTTTGTCTGTATTCTTCTTTCTCCGCCGGTTATCGTTATTACGATGATCGCTATCTTGGTATGATCTGGTTATGGTCCCTCGGTTGAACGCTTTCGTTATCTCGCTTCTAACAATGAGCCCTGTTGACAACATCCGAATAGAGAGAAAATTTATGAGAAATGAGATATCGGCGTATGGGTTTCAAACCTCTCGAAACATCCGCGTCATACGTTCCTCATTCTCCACCAAATGAGGTGCTGAAACTGGATAACTCATGAACTTCGCCTCGTCTTTGGGACACCGCCATGTTATTTCGCTCCATCTAATAAACTCCACTTCCTTCGTACGACGAATACTTTCAAGGAAGTACTTGTCATTGAATCTGCTTCAAACGCGTCTCTATGACACGTCTTGAGTGCAATTTGGATGGGTACGCTTCATGATTCCCACCGATGTCTGCCGCCACGGAACATAAAGGTGGCGAATGGAACCTTCTGTTTCTCCGTGCATCCCAAGACATCGAATATCTTGGTAATTTGCTTGACCCATGTTTCCGCCATGATCGGATCCGCTTTCCCTTAAATTCGGTGGTCCCAACTCTTTGAAGCTGCTTGGGTTGTGACAACCCGTGAATTGCTATCATTTCTCTCGTATTTTGAACACGAGTCTCCTAAATCGATTTTGCATGAACCGCAAAAAGCTTCTAAACATCCCCTCGTTCATCATACATTCGGTGGTGTTGTTCACGGGAGGTACATTGTCACTGTGTATTGACGTTCTCCTCGTTGGTAAAGTCACAGCATCTCCACGGTCTCATTTACTCCATTGTTAATATTCTCATTCGACATTCTCAAATCATCGTCATAAAACAAGGGTTAATTAAGGAAATCAATATATCACATAATATCCCTATATATCTTGACCAACTAACAAATAAGCTTAGGTAGGACACACTAGCGAAGGATTTACTCGTCTCTCCCTCCTAGTTACATTCCCGATCTCCATGGAGATCATATCCTAAGCTCGATACCAACCGTGACGCCCCAAAATAGGTCCATTCCATCCAACCCATTTCGAAGTCGCCAAATACATGGTACGAAATAACTACAACTTTATTATTACAACATATAAGCGTGAGTTTAAATGAGATATTTCCATACAGACAATATCCACACATAAATAAATCCCCATCATAATTATTGATACATTATTTTACAAAAATGGTGAGGACTACTAAACAACTCTCTAGAACCTTCATTCCATACCCGACTAAGTACTCATTTACATTCTCGCCTCCGAGAAGAAAAAATGGAACAAAAAGGAAAAGGGTGAGCTCAACTAGCCCGATAAAAGAATATTATGACTAAGATAATATACAACAAATTATCATTAGTCTTCAACAGGAAAAAAACTAATAGAATACAATAGACAACAAGTTTTTAAACCAATATTCGCAATGAAATAATAATTCATTAGAAGAGTTAAGTAGAGAATGCAACTACTATCTTCTATGTATGAATTTAAAAGTTCGTAAATCATCTTTTATCCCCGTAACATCAATCAACATACATCCGGAATCAAATATTCATCTTTTGCACTACACAGCCAAAGATATTCATCGATTGGTCATGTTCATCTAAACACTGTTCATCTTTGCACTACGGCCAAAGATATTCTTCAGAAATCATTCATCTTTTGCACTACTGCCAAAGATATTCCATAATATCATCATTTAAGGCGAGGATGATGAAAATATTTTAAAGAAAGCGAATCCGGTGAAACAAAATGACAAGGATTAAGGATTAAGGATTCGTAATTTGTTTTATCCACGTCCAAAAATACCTCAAAATAATCATAGTGGTGTAAAATTCAAGAATGATCAAAACATGGATACAATCAAAGCTAGTATCCGAATAGATATTTTAGACGAAAAGAAAATTTTTATTTTTCGATGAATAGTACGTATTCATGAATAAGTGTCAGATATCGTGAATAGTGCCGTATACACGTGAATAGTAACTCGACACCAAAAGATAGAAATTCCACAAAAAAATATCTTCACGCTTCGCTTGAATAGTACTCGTGAATAAGAAACTCTTGAATAGTAACTCATGAATAGTAACTTGTGAATAGTAACTCATGAATAGTAACCCTGACATGAAAAAGTTCCAAATTTGATAAAAAGTTCCAACCAATATTTCAAAGATAATGATATTGAAGAAATAATATCATTTGAGAAGAAAATAACATCCCTTACCTCGAAGAGACAAGATCTTAGTTGAAACAGGATATAGGCTATGACTTGAACAGACCGTGATATAGCAATACTCAAAGTATACTCAAAATACTCACAAGAATACGCTCGATAATATAGAGAGAGAAAACTTGATTTACGGTGTGATTTTCAATTCTAACCTAAGCACCCTATTTATAGGAAATTGCTTAGAACACCAAAGCAGAAAATTGAATATAATAATATTATATATAAACAAAATTCATACGCCCACATCTTGAATCTGAATTCAGCCACCATGCACATGTTAAATATGCCCACAACATATAAAAACGTTTTTATTAATAAAAATAAATAAAACTTCCAAAAATCAATTATTTCGGAACTTCAGAACTTCAATAATTCATAATAAATAGCCATTTTATCAGAAAATTCGAATCTCGCGACTTTTTATAGGAAATTCAATTCTCTACAACTTTGCAGAAGAAAGTTTTTCCAAATTCCAAACAGAAATTGACCGAAATCCATATACGGACAATTTTACAAGCTATAATCAAATTTCAGTCAAGAAATGGGGTCCACCGACATGTTTAACATGTTTTAAACATTTATTGCAACAAAAATACTCTTCCTCCTCGTATACTCATATATATCCACATTCGTTGTAAAAATATCAATAGTTAATATATTATTAAAATAATATATTTAAATGAATTATTTTATCAGAAAAAGATAAAATATTAATTTTCAACAATTGTCATTTTAAAAATTTTCTCCATCTATATCCACATAAAATCAATATTTTTCTCATCATATAAATCAATAATTAATTATTCACAAATAATATTCTGAGAATCACATTATTCGACAACCCGGTAGATTCACAGGAAAGAGGGCTTTCAATAAGAATTTCTCCTTCTTGGTAGCAATGATTAGGTGACCAAACCTCTCCTTAAATGAACTTTCTAGACATTGCCAATAATGTTATCTAATAATATTATTAGGATAATATGAATTATTGCTTCGATAATAAAAAATACGTGTAATGACAATTATTGAAACAACAAAATATAAAATATCAACGCAACAATTATTGAATCAATAAAATAAAATCTTTGACAATAATTCATTGTAACAATTATTGAGTAGTGCCTTCTTACGTAAGAATCAATAATTGGTGCAATACCGTGTGCATCGCTCAACAACGCAGATTAGTGTGTTTTAACCACCGAGTATTTTAACAAAGATTAGCTTGAATAACTACTGTTTGTTATTTTTAAACAACTTATATTTGTCGTTTTTCTTCATCCAATCACTTTCCGTTATGGGGCCCACATGGTACGGTGCTACGCAGTCGCATACGAATATTCGTAAGCGATGCACGAATATTCCATGACCAAACGAATATTCAAAACAACAATGAATATTTTATAACCACTTGCTTATTTTGAAATATTTGCGTATTTTACCCTAACTATCCACATTAATCAAATCAACCCTTACTATTTCAAAATAATAAATAGAGAAAATTAAATTTCATTAATAATAAGTTGAGGTCTTACAGTCTTTATGAATACGTCAGGAAATTTATTAACGATAGAAATATCATTCAAAACTGTGACTCTCATCCAAGACTTGGATAGCATAAGTAATAAAGGTTTCTCCTAACGGATTTTTAAAAGATAAGTCAAAGTCTAATCTCTCCGGAGTCAAATTTAAACATTGAATGCAAGCAAGAGAGATAAAAGAATGGGTAGAACCGGTATCTAATAAGGTATAGACTTCGTAAAAATTTATAATTAACTGACCCGTGCTAACTTTGTTCGGGTTACTCGCTTTTTGAGAAGTCATGAAAAACACTCTTCTTGAAACCATCAACTTTGTTTTTGTCCATATCTGCCTTTAGTGCCACCGTCCCAGCTGGACTTGACTTCACTATACGACAAAATCGAGCTAAATGACCTTCTCTTCTGCAATTAAAAAATGCTTTGGATTTTTTGCAGTCACAGTTTGAGACGGATGTGTCCCTCCGTCCAGTATTTGAGACATATCTGATGGTGGTCGCTTCTTCTTCTTTTGAAACGGGTGCTAGTGCTGCTGTCTTTCTATTATTATTGAACCTCCTCTTCTTGAAATTTCCACTCCTATTATCTTGGCCATGATTACCACCGAAGTGGTTACCATTCTTGGCATGATAATTTCCCCAACGATGGTTATCATTGTCCCGATGACCGTTGCCACCGGTACGATTATTATCGTGTTGTTGGTCTTTGCCTTTTGGTTGTGCTGACTCATTATCGCACTCTAATAACTAAGCCATATTCACAACATCTGAATATAAACAAAGTTTGTGAGAAATGAGGTATTGACATATATTGGGTTTCAAACCTCTTAGAAATATTCGAGTCATTCGCTCCTCATTATCGACCAAATGGGATGCAAACCGAGACAACTCGGCAAACTTAGCCTCGTACTGTGACACAGTCATATTATTTTGCTCCATTGCTTATCTCAACATTTTCAGATGTCATTTTCAAACATTGTCACAAAACAAGGGTTAATTAACATATCACATATTATCCCTATACTCTGACCGACCAATTAAATACCAAATAAATTTAGGTAGGTCATACTGCCAATGAAGGAATTTCTGTCTCTCCCCTCCTAGTTCTTGTCTCACATCTCACCCAGGGATCATACCCCAAAGTTTTGATCCAATCTGTGACCCCCAAAAATAGGTATACATCACCCATCTTGAGTCGCCAGATACATGGTACAAAATACAAATACAACTTAATTATACAAACGTCGTGTAAACAATACGACAAAACATAGCTGAGAGAATATTGTCATCTAGACAATATCCACACTCAAAGGAGTCCTCATTATATTTATTGTCACACTATTTAACAAAATAGTGAGGACTACTAATGCTATCATCTGGATTGTCAATCCGTATCCCGACTCGTCCCAACTATATTCTCATTTCCTGAAGAAAACAGTGAAGGAAAGGGTGAGCTCAACTAGCCCAGTAAAAAATATTATGACTAAGATAATGCAAAATAAATTATCATTAGTCTTCAACAATGTTAAACTGATAAAATACAATAGACATCAAGTTTAACTACGGTGAACAAGCAATCCATTAAAAGATCAAGTAGAGAATAAAATCTACTATCTTTTATGATGTAAAAGGTTTTTCATCACTTTTATCATCGAGACTCACTTAATAAATAATCCACATCATCCCCCAGACTGACCAAGGATATTCATTAGTATCACGACCACAAATTATTCATACACTGTGCCAAGGATATTCGTGTATTCATCAACGATCCCGATCACGCCATAAAATAATTCATCTTTGCACCTTGGTAGAAGAGAATCCATAGCCATAATCATACCAAAAGCGCCCATCAATGCACTACGGGCCAATGAGGACTTTTTCCATATCATTTGTAACATTACGGTCATGATTATATACGAATAATCCACGATCATAATCATACCAAGTCCATCTATGTGTCTGAGCCACAGATGACTTTCAACATAATATAAACATGAGGATGATGACAATGACATAATAATTCAATAAAACAAGTTCAAGAATTAATTTATCCAGGAACTAATAACGTCCAAATTGTCAACATGATACCTCTTTGTAGAGTAAAATTGAAGAATGCTCAGAAGAATATTTCCATGAAAAGATACTGGATGAAGCGCAAATATCAAGGATATTCCACTAATTTCATGGAGTATAGAAGTCAAAACTCTAACCAACTGAGTATAATAAAGAATGGAATAACAAAAGAAATCACCACATACGCAGACTTGATGTATGCATTATTCCAACGGAATAATAAATAACGGAATCAGTCAGCGTAATACGCACCAAGCGGGATATTCCAGCCGAATAATAAAGAATGGAATAACAATGAAATCACCATGCATGCGGTACTTGTAGAAAAGTTATTCCAGCGGGAATAATAAATAACGGAACCGGTCCCCAGAAACGCATATGTACAAGATATTCCAATGTAATAATAAAGGCGAAACCGGTCCCACAGAACGCAGACGAGGATATTCAGCGAGAATAATAAAGAATGGAATAATGGAAGAATTTTACCAAGTATAGGGTGATCACAGATACTGAGTTATTCCAATGAGAATAATAAATAATGGAATAATGTAAGTTCTCTTCATGAATACGAAAGAAATAATACCCTTTACGAGTACAACAAATAATATCCCTTACCATATAAAGAAGAGTACTTTTCACGGTGAGGGGCGGGGATATACTTGAAGAAACTTGCACTATGCTCAAAGCTTTCTTAAACGCTAAAGAAATACGCTTTCAAGATAGAAGAATAATTCTCTACGGTTTCTCTCTACAGAGTTTCATTGAATTCGTAAGAAATAATGAAGGAATGAGTTTTATTTATAGGAGAATGGATTTGAATAAGTAACTAATTCTGAAGCGGTCAGATTGATTTACTTTTAAGCGAGACGGTCAGTTGGTTTACTATAAAATATTCTAATTAAAAAATCTTTTAAATAAAATATAATATATTCTATTTATTGTCTAATAAAACAAATAATTTTATAAAAGTATTCTATTTTATATAAAAAGATTTTTACTATGCAAAATATTATGCGAGCACTATGCAAACACTATGCATAATAGAATATAATATATTCTAATTATTATCTAATAAAATAAATAACTTTATAAAAGTATTACATTTTATATAAAAAAAATTACTATGCAAAACTTTATACGATAATAAAATATAATATATTCTAATTATTGCCTAATAAAACAAATAACTTTATAAAAGTATTTCTTTTATATAAAAACTTTTTACATTTTATTACACTAATAAAACAAAACTTATATATATAATATAAGAATCGACAATAATTGAATCAAATAACGTGAGATACTTATGCAACAATTCATCAGAGTAATAATTGAACAAAACCGAGTGTTTTATCATGTAAGATCAATAATCAATACCGTGTGCTCTTATGCAACCACGCCAGCATTATCTTGTACTTTTCTAAAGAGTAGTTCAACAAGATTAACGGTAAAACTTCCGCCGTTATATTCATAAAAAATTTTTTGTCGTTTTTCTCAATCCGACAATAATTACATTGTGGGGTCCATCAATGATTGTCTTGCCGCATTCGAATATTCTCGAGCCACTGAAAGAATATTCCTCGACCAATCGAATATAATATAACAACTTACATACTTTGCAAAACTTATAAATATTACCCACAACTATAACATTATATTAAATCCACACCATAATATTCAAAAACAAAAATCGAGAAATTTAAATCTTTATTCGTAAAATTTGGGATTTTACAGAGCTACCCCTATACTTGCCTGATAACTGTTGTTGTAGGAGAAATCCACCAATGGTAAATACTTATCCCAACTCCCTTTGAAATCTAGGACACAGAATATTAATAAATCTTTAAGAGTTTGAATAGTCCTCTCTGATTGTCCGTCCGTTTGAGGATGGTATGCCAAACTGAATCGTAAATCCGTTTCCATAGCTTTTTGCAAGCTAACCCAAAATCGTAAAGTGAATCTTGGGTCACGATTCAAAACTATGGATACTGGCATGCCATGCAATCTCACAATCTCATTTACATACATATGAATAAGACGTTCAAGGGAATAAGTCTCCCGCATCGGCAAGAAATGAGCAGACTTGGTTAATCTATCAACAATAACCCAAATAAAATTTACACCTTGAGAAACCGTGGGAAGACCCGTAACGAAATCCATGGTAATGTGTTCTCACTTCCATTTCGGAATCTCAAGTGATTGCAACGGACCCTTAGGTACTTGATGCTCCGCCTTTACACGTTGACAAGTTAAACACCTCGAGATAAACTTTGCAATCTCTCTCTTCATATTGTTCCACCAAAATGTATATCGAAGATCACGATACATTTTGGTACTTCCAGGATGGATTGCAAATGGTGTATTGTGTGCCTCCATCATGATCTTGTTCTTTAAATCAGAATCGTTAGGAACACAAAGTCTAGAGTGGACTTGAAGTATTCCTTCTTCATCGATTCTTGCTTCTGGAATAACACCTTCTTGTACTTTCTTCTTCATACGCATCATTTCCGGTGCGTGGCTTGAGAAACTTTAACTTTATCGATTAAAGTTGGTTCTATCGTATACTTGATATCGTCGCTTTTCGTCCTCGCATATGATCTTCTACTCAACGCATCACCATCACTAGTGTTTGCTTTTCCGGGATGATATTGAATGGTGTGGTCATAATCTTTTAACATTTCGAGACAACGTCGTTGTCGCGTATTGAGTTCTTTTGGGTGAAGAAATATTTGAGGCTTTTATGGTTTGAATATATCTCCACTTTCTCTCCATATAGATAGTGCCTCCGGATCTTTAAGCGAAAACGATCACGCCTTGACTCTAGATCATGAGTAGGATAATTTCTCTCATATTCTTTAAGTTATCGCGAGGCATAGGCTATGACTTTCCCATGTTGCATGAGAACACATCCTAACTCTTTGCACGAAGCATCATTTGAGATAACAAATCCATCCGAACCGGATGGTATTGTCGTAAGCAGTCTAAGAAATGAGTCTCTCTTAAGCTCTTGGAAACTCTTTTCGCATTCCTCGCTCCATCTGAATTTTGTATCTTTAAAAGTCAGTTGAGTTAACGGGGTAGCGATTCGAGAAAATCCTTCCACGAATCTCCGATAATAACCATTTAGGCCCGAGCTACGTTACTTGATGGCCACCTTGGTTCCTCCCAACTTTGTATTGCTTGATATATTCACGGAATCGACAGATACTCCATGTTTTGACACCACGTGCCCAAGGAATGCTACTTCCTCAAGCCAGAACTCGCATTTCTTCAACTTGGCATATAACTTGTTTTCACGAAGCCTTTGAAGTACCAGCTTGAAATGGTGCTCATGATCTTCACGACTTTTGGAATATATGAGGATGTCATCAATAAAGAGAACAACGAATTGATCCAAATAATCCTTGAATACTCGGTTCATCATATCCATGAAAATTCGTAGGAGCATTAGTTAATCCAAAAGATATGACTAAGAATTTATAATGCCCGTCTCAGGAGTTACGAAGGCGGTTTTGGAATATCCTCGATTCTAATCTTGGTGATGATATCCAAAAGCGAAGATCGATCTTTGAAAAGAATTGTGCTCCTTGCAATGGTCAAACAGGTCATCAATACGAGGTAGCGGATACTATTCTTGATGGTGACATGGTTCGATTCTCGATAGTTAATACAAAGTCGCATACTCCCGCTCTTTCTTCTTTACAAATAAAATAGGAGCACCCCGAGGAGATGTCTTAGGGACGAATAAAAGCCGATGTCCAACAATTTTTGTACTTGGACTTTTAACTCCACGAAGTTTAATAGAGCCATTCGATATGGGATTTTAGAAATAGGCTTTGTACCAAAGTTCAAGATCAATAAAGAATTCAACTTCACGTTACGGGGTAGGCCAGAAGTTCTTCTTGAAACACGTCGGAAATTTACTAACAACGAGAATATTATTCAAATCGGCGTGTCTTTATTCAAATCCATAACATGGACTAAGAGAGCTTGACATCCGTTTTTCAATAAGCGAATAGCTTTATGACTAGATATGGCGGTGATTGATTTTAATGGTTTAGTTGCTTGAATTGCATACAACAAGTTGATTAGGAATATGAAAACTAACAACCTTACGAAAACAATCAATTTTGGCATGATGAGTAGTTAACCAATCAATCCCTAAAATCACATCAAAAGAAAGTATCTTTAAAGAGATAAGGTGATAGGTAATGTGATGGTGCCAACTTAGATCAAACAAGATTTATAAGCGAGTGGATGTGATGAAAGTTTCTCTAGCTGAGTCTCCATGAGATAAATCAAAGTCTAATTTCTCGGGAGTTAAGTTTAAACGTTGAGCACAAGCAGGAGAGATAAATGAATGGGTAGCACCGATATCTAGTAAGGTATAAACTTCGCAAGAATTTATGATTAGCTTACCCGTGATCACCTCGTTTGGGTTCCTTGCATTTTAACCAGTTACGACAAACGCTCTTTCAAGAACCGTTGACTTTGACTTTTCTGGGACAGCCTTTTGGGTCACCATCCCCGCTGGACTTGGTTTTGCTATCGTACAATCTTAAGCGATATGTCCTTCATTTCTATAATTATAACATACCTTGAACTGTTGTGGACAATTTGGGCTAATATGTCCCTCTTTTCCGCATTTATAGTATATGACCGATGGTCGTTCTCCTCCCTTAGAACCGGTTGCTGCGGGTGCCGACGTTTTTATATGGTCGTTGTTGAATCTCCTCTTTTTAAAATCTCCTCCAGACTCACTTCTTCTATTTTCATGGCCATAATTACCACCAGAGTGGTTACCGCTTTTATCCGTATTTTTCTTCCTCCCATTTGGTTATCGTTGTTACGATGGCTAACATCATGTATGATATGATCTGGTTGTGGTCCCTCGATTGAGCGTAATCGTTATCTCTCTCTAATAATTGAGCCATTGACAACATCCGAATAGAGAGAAAATTTTGAGAAATGAGATATTGACGTATCTTGGGTTTTAAACCTCTTAGAAACATCCGCGTCATCGTTCCTCATTCTCCACTAAATGAGGTGCAAACCTGGATAACTCTGCGAACTTCGCCTCGTATTAGGACACCGTCATGTTATTTTGTTCCAATCTAATGAACTCTACTTCCTTCATATGACGAATACTTTCAGGAAAATACTTGTCATTGAGCAGGTTTCTAAAACGTCTCCCAAGACATCTTTGAGTGCAATTTGGATGGAGTACGCTTCATGATTTCCACCGAGAATCGCCTCATTCTGGAACATAAAGGTGGCGAATGGAAACTTACGTTCCTCCGTGCATCCCAAGACATCGAATATCTTGGTGATTTCTTTGACCCACGTTTACTTTAATCGAATCTGGCTTTCCCCGAGTGCGGTGGTCCCAACTCTTTGAAGCTGCCATTTATGACAAACCGCAAATGCGTTGTTATCATTTCCACTTTGTATTTTGTGCACGAGTCTCCTAAATGCGATTTTGCATGAATCGCAAAAAAGCTTCTAAACATTCCGTCGTTCATCATCGCTCGGTGGTGGTGTTGTTCACGGGAGGAACATTGCCGACTGTTGCACATTCTCCTCGTTGGTGAGTAAAGGAGTCTCCACGTTCTCATTTACTCCACTGTTAACATTCTCAGTCGACATTCTCAAATACTGCCATAAAACAAGGGTTAATTAAAGAAATCAACATATCACATAATGTCCCTATATACTGACCAACCAACAAATAAGCTTAGGTAAGACACACTAGCGAAGGTTTTACTCGTCTCTCCCCTCCTAATTCTATTCCCCGATCTACTGCGGAGATCATATCCTAAGCTCTTATACCAATTTGTGGCGCCCCCAAAATAGGTATACATCACCCATTTTGAGTCATCAATAACATGGTACAGAAATAATTACAACTTTATTAATACCACATAAAAACTGTAAGTTTAAATACAAATATTGCCATCTAGACAATATTCACACCCAAATAAGTCTTCATTACAATTATTGGTACATTATTTTATAAAAATGGTGAGGACTACTAAGACAACTTTACGGATCCATCATCCACACTTCCACTAGAACTCATTTACATTCTCGCCTCACGAGAAGAAAAATGGAACAAAAAGGAAAAGGGTGAGCTCAAGCGGCCCGATAAAAGAATATTATGACTAAGATAATATAGAACAAATTATCGTTAGTCTTCAACGAGGAAAAATCGATAAAATACAATGAGGCAAACAAGTTTCGGATCAATATTTGCGTGAAATAATAATTCATAAAAGAGTTATATAGAGAATGAAATCTACTATAATCTATGAATTTAAAAGTCCATCATCAATATTTTATCCCTGTAACATCAACCAATATTCATCTTGAATCAAATATTCATCTTTGCACTATAGGCCAAAGATATTCATCAGTCGGTCATGTTCATCTCAACACATGTACATCTTTGCACTACGGGCCAAAGATATTCATAAGAAAATCAACCATCTTTGTATTATAGGCCAAAGATATTCAGTAATACCATCATTTAGGACTGAGGATGATGAAAAATATTTTAAAGAAAACGAATCCAGTAAAACAAAAGAACAAGTATTATGGATTCGTACTTTAAATAATCCGAGTTCAAAAATACTTTATAAATAATCATAGTGAAGTAAAATTCAAGAATGATCAAAATATGGATACAATCAAAGCTAGTATCCATAATAGATATTTTGGACAAAATACGAAAATTTAATTTTTCTGTGAATAGTATCGTATATCGTGAATAAGTAACCCCGACACTAAAAGACAAAATTTCACAAGAAAAATCTTACCAATATTCCGACATAATGATATTAGAAGAAATAATATCATTTTAAAAATAATAATATCACTTACCTTGAAAAGAATAAGTACTTACATTTGGAATATAGGATATATATTTGAAGGAACTTGCATATATAGCAATACTCAAAGTATCAAAATACTCACAAGAATACGCTCGATAATATATAGAGAAAACTTGAGTTTACGGTGTGATTTTCAATTCTAACCTAAGCACCCTATTTATAGGAAAATGCTTAGAACACCAAAGCAGAAAATTTAATAAAATAATAATATATTTATATAAATTTCCTACGCACACCAAGAAATCTAAATTCAGCAACTTAACACATGTTTAATGAGGCTCACAAAATGTTAAAAAACATTTTTATTAAAAAAAATATTTAAAACTTCAAAAATCAATTATTCTGGAACTTCGAAACTTCAATAATTCATAATAAATAGCCCTTTTATCAGAAAAATTCGAACCTCATGTTTTTTTTATAGGAAATTCCATTCTCTACAACTTTGTAAGTTTAAGTTTTTCCAAATTCCAAACAGAAATTGACCGAAATCACAAACGAGCGATTTTACAAGCTATAATCAAATTTCAGTCAAGAAATGGGCCCACAGACATGTTTAACATGTTTTAAATAACTTTTTGTAACAAAAATACTCTTCCTCCTCATTTATTTATATATCCCATATTCATTGTAAAAATATCACCATTATTATATTATTAAAATATAATAATATATTTAAATGAATTATTTTATCGGAAAAGATAAAATATCAATTTTCAACAATTGTCACATTAAAAATTTTCTCCATCTATATCCAATATTCATTATCATATAAATCAATAATTAATTATTCACAAATAATATTCTGAGAATCACAATAATCGTAAACGGTATCGTTCCCAAGAAAGATGGGGCTTTCGATAAGGATTTCTCCTCATCTTGGCGCTTGATTAGGAGACAAAACCTCTCCTTGATGCGAACTTTCTAGACATTGCCAATAATGTTATCTAATAATAATATTATTCAAATAATATAAATTATTGATCGATAATGAAAATCTTGTGTAGTGACAATTATTGAAACAACGATAATATAAAATATCAACGTAGCAATTATTGAATCGATAAAATAAAATATTGAGCGATGTAACTATTGTAATAATTATTAAGTAGTGCCTTCTTACGTAAGAATCAATAATTGGTGTAATCTGGTGCTTCACGTGTTTTAACCACGGGTATTTTAACAGTATTAACTATAATAACTACGCTGTTATTTATAAACAACTTATATTTGTCGTTTTCTTCATCCAATCGCTTTTCGTTATGGTGCCCACACAATTTGCTTGCCGTCATTGCGAATATTCCCGAAAAGTAAGAATATTCCACGACTAAACGAATATTTCCCGACAACAATGAATATTTTATAACCACTTGCTTATTTGAAATATTTGTGCATTTTACCTATAACTAACCACATTAATCAAATCAAACCTTACAATTTCAAAATAGAGAAAAAATAATTTCATTTATAATAAGTTGGGGTCTTACAATGTTTGTTATGTAGGGCCTCCCCTTAGTAAAGAAAAAAGAAAGCTAGTTGAGGTTTACAACAAGAAAATAAAAAAAAAAGTTGATAAAATTTAAGGAGTACATGACATTTTTCAGCATTAGGGAGTTTAAAGATGTCATAAGAGACTACTCCATTGCAAATGGGAGGAAATTGTGGTATCTAGTCAATGATTCGAAAAGATGCCAAGTGTGAGAAAAGATGTCCATAGAAATTATGGGCTAGTTACATACAAGGGACTGATACATGGTAGGTTAAGTCTATATTAGACATTCACAATTGTACCAAAATTTTCAAAAATAAGTTGGATATAGTTAATTATTTGGCCGAGTACTATGGGAATAAGATTAGGAAGAATCCTAGCTGGAAATTAAGAGAGATGCAAGAAGAGATAAAGTTGAAACTGAAGTTGGATGTTACAAAGATTAAGTGTACAAGGGTTAGACAGTTAGCACTGTAGGGGATTCAACAGGTCATGAAGGATCATTATACAAGGGTGTGGGACTTTGGGGCTGAGATAGTTAAGAGTAATAAGAATAACACAGTTAACATAAAAACAATAAGATTGAATCCTGAAGACGTGCCAAGATTTAAGAGATTTTATATTTGTTATGATGCTTTGAAAAAGGCTTAGAAAGGTGGATGTAGGCCTGTCATTGGCTTGGATGGCTGTTTTCTGAAAATAACGTGTGGTGGACAACTTCTATCTGTAGTTGGCATGGATGGAAACAATCAAATGTTTCCTATAGCTATGGGAGTGGCGGAGAGTGATGACAGTTGGACTTGATTCATGCAGTTGTTGGTGTCTGGTCTTACTTTGGGAGATGGCTATGGGCTGACTTTAATATCTGACCAACAAAAGGTTAACATCTTTGTTAATATTTGGTAATAACTACAATACACATCATTATTTATTTTTGAAACTGTGGCCATGTACATTTATCTAATACTCCCTTCGTTCCTTAACATTGGACATTTTAGAGGTGTACACAAGAATTAAGATAATAATTGGAAAGCATTAAATATAGTACTCAATTGTCTATAATACCCTTAAATCATCATTTATCATAATTATTCATATTCTCTCTCACACATTTTTCCATAATGATCTCTTAAAAAAACTCTCATGCCTCATTTACTCATTGGTCTCTCTCTTCATCCATCCCTATAAAAAACGTATCCAATTTTTTAGAAATTATCTACACTCTTTCTCCCTCATAATATGCAGAACTTGAAAACTTCATTTTCATATTTTTGATTTTAAACATATAAAATGGCGCCATGCGCTTTAAAAAAAAATTGTTCAATTTTTATTTTTTTAACTTTCCTACAATTTTTTTTTATATAAAAAACTATGCAGGTCACATGAATTTTTAGAAAGAAAAAATACAATTAAGTCCAACACGGCAACAAGTAGAATTATAGATTTGAATATTCTTCTAAGTGATGAAGAAAGTCCAATGAATGAATTGAATGAAAATCAATAATTTTTTAGAAATAATTTTGATTTGAATGTTGATATTAATTTTGGTGGAGAATTTTCATCTCAAGCTAGTGGAGAATTTTTAGATTATATCGATACAAATTTTGATGGAGGAGCACATGCTAATAGAGAAATTCAACAACGTTTTGATTTAAACACTTCTCCCTTGAATGAAGAATCAAGTATGTTATTTTTTATTTTATTTTTCTATTCTTATTTTCTGCATCTTACCCATCCTTACTTTACATACATGGTCAGGAGAGATGTGACGCCCCCAAAATAGGTATACATCACCCATCTTGAGTCGCCAAATACATGGTACAGAATACAAATAAAAACTTAATTATCTACAAGCAATGTGTAAAATACAACAAAACATAAGTGAGAGTTTTAACACGAATATTGTCTTCTAGACAATATCCACACTCAATGGAGTCCTTATTACAATTATTATCACACTATTTCATAGAATAGTGAGTGGACTACTAAAGCCACTTATCACGGACCATCACTCCATTCCCGACTGCTCGTCAAATTTATATTCTCATTTCACGAAGAGAATAATGAAAGAAAAGGGTGAGCTCAACTAGCCCGATAAGAAATATTATGACTAAGATAGTGCGAATAAATTATCCTTAGCCTTGACGATTATAACAAGCGATAGAATATAATAGACAACAAGTTTTAGATCAACAACTGCAGCGGAACAAGAAATCCATTAGAAGAGTCAAGTAGAGCATGATATCTACTATCTTCTATGATTTAAAAAGTTTATCATTAATTTTATCCTTGTAATACCCATTAACAGTTCTTTATTATATCCAAGAAAAAGAGAACTTTCATCACCTGACTTCACCTGAATCACCAAAGATTTTAGTTAAATTCACAATTCATGTTTATAATAATGTGAATCAACAGTTCCTCCTTGCCACAAAGGCTTAATAGAACGTTTACTCAAAATCCTTACCCTAAAGGCTAAAGATATTCAAATGTAATAACAATGATCATACCAATCAGTTGTATATCTTTGCACTACGGGCCAAAGATATTCAACTATAAAACCAATGGTCGTGATCATACCAATCAATTAATCTGTCGATTGCACTACTGACCAAAGACATTCAACTGTTAACTAATGGTCATGATCCTGCCAATCACATCATCGAATTATCCCTGCACTACGACCAAAGATAATTGTTAGTATCACCAGTGGTCATGATCATGTCATACACCTGTCCATCTTTGCACTACGGGCCAAAGCTATCAATCAACAGTTCATCTTTGCACTACGACCAAAGATATCAATCAATAGTTCTTCTTTGCACTACAGGCCAAAGACATACAACTATAAAACCAATAACCAACAGTCCATCTATGCACTACGGGCCAAAGATGACTTTTAACGCAATATAGCATGAGGATCATGACAATGATATAAAGAATCAATCAAATGAGATAAAGGATGAATATTAAATATTTATAATACAAATTATCCAGAGTTCAAGAATATCTAAATTGTCAACATGATCACTAATTGTGGAGTAAAATTCAAGAATATTATTCATGTATCAAAAATTAATTTAGACAGAAAAGAATCAATTTTTTTATCGTGAATAGTACCTTGTGAATAGTACTTCATGAATAGTACCCGGTGAATAGTACTTCGAGAATAGTACCCCGTGAATAGTACTTCATGAATAGTATTTTATAAATAGTACTTTGTGAATAATACACGTGAATAGTACTTCATGAATAGTATTCATAAAAAAAAATACAAAAGAAAATGATATTCTATGACGAGTACAAAAGAAAGGATATCTCATACGAGTATAATAGAATATACGAAACTGCAAATGAATTTTCATCCGCAATGCGGTAATCCACGTAGACAAATTATTTCCACAATTTAATAAAGAATGAATATGAATGGTCATTCACCATGCATGCTGTAGTCCGCATAGATAGGTTATTCCAACAGAATAATAAAGAATGAAATAACAGAAGAATTTCACCATGCATGTGGTAGTCTTCCAACAAAATAATAAAGAATGGAATAACAACCATTACGAGTATTGAAAGAAAATAACTCTCTTCATGAATACGAAAGAAATAATACACCTTACGAATATTGAACAAAAATAATATTCATACGAATACGAAAAATAATATCTCTTCAGAATATGAAATAAATAATACCCCTTATGAATATTAAACGAAAATAATATTCATACGAATACGAAAAATAATATCTCTTCAGAATATGAAATAAATAATACCCCTTATGTGACGCCCCCAAAATAGGTATACATCACCCATTCTGAGTCGTCAATAACATGGTACAAAAATAACTACAACTTTATTAATACATTTGTCGTGCAAAATACGACAATATATATACTGTGAGTTTAAATATAAATATTATCTTCTAGACAATATCCACACTCAAATAAGTCCTCATTATTGATACACTATTTTACAGAATAGTGAGGACTACTAAAACAGCTATCTTGAACCATCACTCCACACCCCGACTAGTTCCTGCTATAATCTCGCTTCCTGAGAAGAAAAATGAAACAAAAGGAAAGGGTGAGCTCAACTAGCCCAGTAAAGAATGTTATGACTAAGATAATGTACAACAAACTATCATTAGTCTTCAATAGGGAAAAATTTGATAGAATACAACAGACAACAAGTTTTAGATCAACAACTGCAGCGGAAATAACAATTCATTAGAAGAGTTAAGTAGAGAATGAAATCTACTATCATCTATGAATTTAAAAGTCCATCATCAATATTTTATCCCTGTAACATCAATCAATATCCATCTTTGCACTACAGGCCAAAGATATTCATCATTCGGTCATGTTCATCTCAACACCTATTCATCTTTGCACTACGGGCCAAAGATATTCATCAATTGGTCATGTTCATCTCAACACCTGTTCATCTTTTTTTGACCACTGAAGCCAAAGATATTCATAAGAAAATCAACCATCTTTGCATTACTGGTGCCAAAGATATTCGGTAATGTCATCACTTAGGGATGAGGATGATGAAAAATATTTTAAAGAAAAGCGAATCCGATTGAAACAAAAGAACAAATATTAAGGATTAGTATTTTAACCAAACAGGAGTTCAAAAAATACTTCATAAATAATCATAGTGAAGTAAAATTCAAGAATGATCAAAACATGGATACAATCAAAGCTAGTATCCATTATAGATATCTTGGATAAAAAACAAAAAATTAATTTTTCTGTGAATAGTGCCGTATTCATGAATAGTGCCGTATACGTGAATAGTGTCGTATATGTCCCCGACACTAAAAGACAAGAATTTTACAAGAAAAATTATCATGCTTCGTGAATAGTACTCGTGAATAGTAACTCATGAATAGTAACTCGTGAATAGTAACTCATAAATAGTAACTCGTGAATAGTAACTCTGACATAAAAAGATCAAAATTTCACAAGAAAAATCTTACCAATATTCCGGTATAATGATATTGAAAGAAATAATATCATTTTAAAAAAATAATATCCCTTACCTCGGAAAGACAATACTTCTGACGAGAATACTAGATATAGTGCTGAAGGGAACTTGCACCGTATAGCCACACTCAAGGTATCAAAATACTCACAACAATACGCTCAATATATCGAGAGAGAAATAGAGAAAACTTGGGTTTACGGTGTGATTTTCATTTTAACCTAAGCACCTATTTATAGGAAAATGCTTGAACACAAAGCAAAAAAATTTAATATAATATTAATATATTTATCAAATTTTTCTTAGCCCACCTCTAGACATCTGATTTCAGCACTTCGCACATGTTAATGATGTCCACAAAATACAAAAAACATTTTTTATAAAAAAATAAATAAAACTTCCAAAAATTAATTATTTCGGAACTTCGGAACTTCAATAATAAATAGCCCTTTTATCGAAAAATTCGAACCACATGTCCTTTTCGTAGAAAATTTTATTCTCTACAACTTTGCAGAAGAAAGTTTTTCCAAATTCCAAACAGAAATTGACCGAAATCCACAAACGGGTGATTTTACAGGCTATAATCAAATTTCGGTCAAGAATTGGGGTCTACCGACACACAAAATATGTGTTAATCATTTAATGCAACAAAAATACTCTTCCTCCTCATATACTCATATATCCCACTTTCATTGTAAAAATATCACCATTAATATATTATTAAAATAATATATTTAAATGAATTATTTTATCAGAAAAAGATAAAATATTAATTTTCAACAATTGTCACATTAAAAAAAATTCTCCATTTATATCCGCATAAAATCAATATTTTTCATATCATATAAATCAATAATTAATTATTCACAAATAATATTACAGAATCACATTACTGACAACCAGGCAGTTCCCAAGAAAGAGTGGGCTTTCCAATAAGGATCTCTCTTCATCGACGTATGATTAGATGACCAAAACTCTCCTTGAAGCAGAACTTTCTAGACATTGCCAATAATGTTATCTAATAATATTATTAGGATAATATGAATTATTGCTCAGATAATAGAAAATATCTTGTGCAATGACAATTATTAAAACAAATGAAATATAAAATATCAACGCAAACAATTATTGAATCAATAAAATAAAATCTTGAGCGATAATTCTTTCGTAACAATTATTGAGTAAAGTGCCTTCTTACGTAAGAATCAATAATTGGTGTAATACTGGTAATCTTCTTTGTGTTTTAACCCAGGGTATTCCAATAGTATTAATTGGTAATAACTACGTAGTTATTTATAACCAACTTATTCTCATCGTTTTCTTCATCCAATCGCTTTTCAGTTATGGGGCCCATACAAGGTCTTGTAGTTGTACGAATATTCCAAACGGTAAAAATATTTCACGACCAAACGAATATTTCCCGTCAACAATGAATATTTTAAAACCACTTGCTTGTTTGAAATAATTGCGCATTTTACTCATAAGTTACCACATTAATCAAATCAACCCTTACTATTTCAAGATAATAAATAGAGGAAATTTAATTTCATTAAATAATAAGTTGGGGTCTTACACCTTACCTCAGAAGAAGACTGGATACTGAAATATTGAAGTAGCAGACTTCTCTTCTTCTTTCTCTCTATAGCTCCTCTCTTTAATTGCTCTTATGAGTCTTAGTGAATTGGTGAGAATGAAAGAAGAATTAGCTTATATTTATAGGAAAATATAGTTTCGATAATTGTACGTTTTGGAGCTCGAAATATTACAGTATAATACCTTCATCTTTTCTTTCATTTTTAATTTAGTCCTGCAAGTATTATCAAACTTGCACCACCTCCCCTAATAGTATGTCATGTGAATCAATAATACAATCATGTAACTCAATAGTTCTATACATGTGAAAAAAATAATTACAGTATAGTACCTTCATCTGTACCTTCATTTTTAATTTAGTCATGCAAGTATTATCATTCTTGCATCACCTCCCCTAATAGTACATGCATGTGAATCAATAGTACACACATGTGAACAAATAGTTATAAGCATATGAATTAATAACAATTAATTGCTCATTTATCCGATTAATTACCCGAATGGTCAATACAACCTCCAGACATCAATTATTATCGAAATAAATGTCGATTTCCACTAACACTAATAATCCCAACACAATGGAACTATCAATTTCATCTTTAATCAACATGAACTTATTCATCATTAATATTATAACTCACAATATTTAACAACCAGGTCGTTCCCTTGAAAGAGGGGGCTTTTCGATAAGGATTTCTCTTTATTGGCGCCCAATTAGGTGACCAAACCTCTCCTTGACAGAACTTCTAAACATCATCAATATTGTAAATAATAATATAAATAATTTTATCGTCTCAATTATTGATTTAATAATAACAAATATTATGCAGATGATACTGTGACAATAATTGAATCAATAATATGAGAGATATTATGCAGCAATTACTGTAGCAATAATTGAGTATAACTGAGTGACTTCTCACGTAAGCATCAATAATCAATAGTGTGTGCTACTATGCAACCACGCATATTACTGTACTTTTACTACCGGGTAGTTCAACAGTTTAATAGTAAAACTTTTACCGTTATTTTTATAAAAGATATTTCTGTCGTTTTCTAACTACGACAATGCTTCCGTTGTGGGGTCCATCAATGATTATGCCATCGTACAAATATTCCTTGTTAAAACGAATATTTCCCGACCAATCGAATATTCCCCGACACAACGAATATTTTATATCAACTTGCTTATTTTGCAAAATTTTTAAATATCACCCTTAACTTTAACCTTTAACCATTTACTAAATAACATAATAATTATAAGAAAATTGAATACTTTCATTTTATAAAATTCAGGATCTCACAATGTGAAGTACAAGTTTATAATTTACATTCTTCACTAAAGAATAAACTATTCCAAGCTACTCTCCCACAACCCATTCTGACAAAACCCACGAATCATTGTATTACATGTGTAAGACCCCAACTTATTATTTAATGAAATTAAATTTCCTCTATTTATTATCTTGAAATAGTAAGGGTTGATTTGATTAATGTGGTAAGTTATGGGTAAAATCGCAATTATTTCAAAACAATGAGTGGTTTTAAAATATTCATTGTTGACGGGGAATATTCGTTTGGTCGTGGAATATTTTTCTTTGTCGGGGAATATTAAATGCGATGGGCTTGACCTTTGTGTGGGCCCCATATGAAAGCGATTGGATGAAGCAAATAACAAGAATAAGTTGGTTATAAATAACGACGTAGTTATTTACAGATTATCTTGTTGGAATACTCGGTGGTTAAAAGACAATAGCATGCGGTATTACACAATTATTGATTCTTACGTGAAGGCCTTTACTACTCAATAATTATTCGATAATTCTTATTCGATATTTTATTTTATTGATTTGATAATTCTGCGTTGATATTTTATATTCTTGTTGTTTTAATAATTGTCATTGCGATATTTTCTATTATCGAGACAATAATTCATATATATCTGAATAATATTATTAGATAACATTATTGACAATGTCTAGAAAGTTACATCTAAGGAGAGGTTTGGTCATCTAATTGCTTGGCCAAGAAGGAGAGATCCTTATTGGAAAGCCCCTCTTTCTGGGAAGCGCACGGTTGTCGATAATGTGATTACGTAATATTATTTGTGAATAATTAATTATTGATTTATATGATGAGGAAAATATTGATTTTATATGGATATAGATGGAGAAAATTTTTAATGTGACAATTGTTGAAAATTAATATTTTATTTTTTACGATAAAATAATTCATTTAAATATATTATTTTAATAATATATTAATGGTGATATTTTATAATGAATGTGGGATATATGAGTATATGAGGAGGAAGAGTATTTTGTGGCATTAAATGATTAACACATGTTTTTGTGTGTCGGTGAACCCCAATTCTTGACCGAAATTTGATTATAGCTTTGTAAAATCATCCAGTTTGTGGATTTTGGACAATTTACATTTGGAATTTGGAAAAACTTTCTTCTATAAAGTTGTAGAGAATGAAATTTCCTATGGAAAGGACATGTGGTTTGAATTTTTCTGATAAAAGAGCTATTTATTATGAATTATTGAAGTTAGTAGTTCGAAATAATTAATTTTTGAAAGTTTTAATTATTTTTAATTACAAAAACGTTTTTTTTTTGCTTGGTGGGCTGCATTAAACATGTGCAAGGTGGGTGAATTCAGATTCAAGAGGTGGGCTTGATAATTTTGTAAATATAATATTATTATATTAAATTTTACTACTTTTTGGTGTTACAAGTATTTTCTATAAATAGGGTCTTAGGTTAGAATTGAAAATCACACCGAAAACTGAAATCTTCTCTCTTCTCTCGATATATTGGCGTATTCTTGTGAGTATTTTAATACTTTGAGTGTTGCTATCTGATTGCAAGTTCAAGTCATAGCTTTATATCAGGTGTTTCAATGTAGAAATCTTATCTTTTCGAGGTAAGGGATGTTATTTTTTTTAAAATGATATTATTTCTTCTAATATCATTATCTTTGGATTATTGGTAAGATTTTTCTTGTGAAATTCTTGTCTTTTAGTGTTGGGAGTTCTTTATTATTCATGTATACGACATTATTCACGTATCTGATCTTATTCACGAATCTAAGCCACTATTCATGAAGAAAAATTAAATTTTCATTTTTTTTCTCAAAATATCGATTATGGATACTAGCTTTGATTGTATCCATGTTTTGATCATTCTTGAATTTTACTTCACTATGATTATTTATGAAGTATTTTTGAACTCGAATTGTTTAAAGTATGAATCCTTAATATTTGTTCTTTTGTTTTCCTTTGGATTCGTTTTCTTTAAAAATATTTTCATCATCCTCGATCCTAAATGATGATATTCTTGAATATCTTTGGCCTGTAGTGCAAAGATTAATGATTTTCGATGAATATCTTTGGCCGTAGTGCAAAGATGAACACGTGTTGAGATGAACATATTGGTGATGAATATCTTTTTGGCTGTAGTAGTCAAGCAAAGATGAATATTTGATTCAAGATGAATATTGATTGATGTTACTGAGGATAAAATATTGATGATGGATTTTTTAAATTCATAGATAATAGTAGATTTCATTCTTTACGTAACTCTTCTATGAATTATTATTTCTGCTGCGAATATTGATCTAAAACTTGTTGTTTATTATATTCTATCAGATTTTTCCCTGTTGAAGACTAACGATAATTTGTTCTATATTATCTTAGTCGTAATATTCTTTACTGGGCTAGTTGAGCTCACCCTTTTCCTTTTTTTTCCATTTTTCTTCTCAGGGAGGCGAGAATGTAGCGAGTACTAGTCGGGGTATGGAATGATGATTCTAGAAGTTGTTTAGTAGTCTCACCATTTTTGTAAAATAATGTATCAATAATTTTGATGAGGATTTATTTGGGTATGGATATTGTGCAGAAGACAATATTTGTATTTAAACTCAAATTTTTATATGATGTATTAATAAAGTTGTAGTTGTTTACGTACCATGTTATTGACGACCTAAAATGGGTGATGTATACCTATTTTGGGGCGTCATGATTAATATCGAGCTTAGGGATATGATCTCTGGCGGAGATCGGGGAATAGAACTAGGAGGGAGAGGCGAGTAAATCCTTTCGCTAGTAGTGTGTCTACCTAAGCTTATTTGTTAGTTGGTCGATATATAGAGATATTATATGATATGTTGATTTCCTTAATTAACCCTTGTTTTATGGCGTATTTGAGAATGTCGATCGAGAATGTTAATGATGGAGTAAATGAGACCGTGGAGACACCTTTACTCACTAATGATGAGGAAACGTCTGACAGGGTGTAATGTTCCTCTCACTGTGGACAACGCCATTGATGCGCAGATGATGAGCGATGGGATGTTTAGAAGCTTTTGCGAGTTCATGCAAAAATCGACGAGGAGACTCGTGTTCAAAATATAGGTGAAAATGAAAGCAACGCGTACGGTTTGTCACTGACAAGCGATTCAAAGAGTTTGGGACCACGAGTGCGGGAAAGCGGATCCGATTAAAGCGGAGAGCGTGGGTTAAGTAAATTACCAAGATATTCGATGTCTTGGGATGCACGGAGGAACAAAAGGTTCTATTCGCTACTTTTATGTTCCGTAATGAGGCAGATTACTGGTGGGAATCTATGAAGCGTACCCATCCAGCTGCACTCAGCATGTCATGGGAGACGTTTTAGAAACTGTTCAATGACAAGTACTTTCCTGAAAGTATTCGTCATATGAAGGAAGTAGAGTTTATTAGACTGGAATAAAATAACATGACGGTGTCCCAGTACGAGGCAAAGTTTGCAGAGTTGTCCAGGTTTGCACCTCATTTGGTGGAGAATGAGGAGCGATATGGCGGATGTTTACGAGAGGTTTGAAACCCGGCATACATCGATATCTCATTTCTCATAAATTTTCTCTCTATTCGGATGTTGTCAATGAGGCTCAATTGTTAGAAGCGAGATAACGAGTACGTTCAACCGAGGATCACAACCGAGGATCATCTTCAAGATAGCGATCAATAGAATAACGATAACCGGCGGAGAAAGAAGAAAAGACGAACAAAAATGGTAACCACTCTGGTGGTAGTCATGGCCATGAGAATAGAAAGAAGCGAGTCGGGGAGGAGATTTTAAAAGAGGAGATTCAATAACGACCGTGTGAAGGCGTCGGTATGGCGAAGAATCGGTTCTAAGGGAGGAAGCGACCACCGGTCAGTATGCTATAAATCTTGGAAAGAAGGACATATCAGTCAAACCGCCCACAACAGTTCAAGGTATGTTATAATTGTGGAAAGGAAGGACATATCATTTCGAGATTGTGACGATAAATGAAACCAAGTCTAAGTGGGGACGGTGACTCAAAGTTGTCCCGGAAAAGTCAAAGTCAGCGGTTCTGGAAGGCGTTTGTCGTGATTTGGTCAAAATGCGAGGAACCTAAGCGAGGTGATCACGGGTAAGTTAATCATTAATTCTTGCGAAGTTTATACCTTACTTGATCTGGGGTGCTACCCATTTCATTTATCTCTCCTGCTTGTGCTCAGCGTTTAAACTTGACTCGGGAGAAATTATACTTTGATTTATCTGTGGAGACTCCGTTAGGAGAAACTTTCATCATATCCACTGTTTATAAATCTTGTTTGATTCAAGTTGGCACCATCACCTTTCCTGTTGACCTTATCTCTTTAAAGATACTTGCTTTTGATGTGATTTTAGGGATTGATTGGTTAACTACTCATCATGCCAAAATTGATTGCTTTCGTAAGGTTGTTAGTTTTTATATTCCTAAACAACCTTGTTATTCAATTCAAGCAACCAAACCATTGAAGTCAAACTCTTTCATATCAAGCCATAAAGTCATTCGTTTATTGAAAAACGGATGTCAAGTTTTCTTAGCCCATGTTATGACTTATGGAATTGAACAAAAATATGTCAGATTTGAATGATATTTCTGTTGTTAGTAAATTTCCTGACGTATTTCCTGAAGAATTTCTGGCCTACTCCCAGAGCGTGATATTGAATTTTGTATCGACTTTGAACCCGGTACAAAACCCATTTCTAAAATCTCATATCAAAAGGCTACTATTGAACTTTAGGAGTTAAAAACCCAATTATAGAAGTTGATAACCGAGCCTCTAACTGGTGACTTCCTTTGTGGAATGCACTAAAGCCAGACTCTCCGTAGGGGACGCCATATTCGTGCGGTAGTAAATTGATAGGTGCCATTGTGACGTGCTATCCAAGATTGGGATATGAGTCACAGTTGAGAGCAACCTAAGTTCGTAATCGAAATCACGTAGCTTTACAGGCCTAATTTGGTTATTATCGGAGATTCGTGAACGGTTTTCTCGAATCGCTACTCCATTAACTCAGCTAACTCGGAAGGATATAAAATTCGTATAGAACGAGGAATGCGAGAAGGGTTTCCAAGAGCTTAAGAGGATACTCATTTGGCACTGTTGTTTACGAATACCATCCGGGTTCGGATGGATTTGTTATATCTGAGCGATGCTTTTGAGGCAAAGGGTTAGGATGTGTTCTCATGCAGCGTGGGAAAGTCATAGCCTATGCCTCATGACAACTTAAAGAATATGAGAGGAATTATCCTACTCATGATCTAGAGTTAGGCAATGATTGTTTTTGCTTAAAGATTTGGAGGCACTATCTATATAGGGAGAAAGTGGAGATATATTCGGACCATAAAAGCCTTAAATATTTCTTCACCCAAAAGGAACTCGACATGCAACAGCGGCGTTGGCTCGAGTTGTTGAAAGATTACGACCACACTATTCAATACCATCACGGAAAAGCAAGCGTGGTAGGTGACGCGTTGAGGAGAAGATCATATCACGAGGAACAAGTGCGATGATGTCAAGTATCGCGTAGAACCAACTTTAATCGAAAAAGTTAAAGTTGCTCAAGCCACCGACCGGGGTGATGCGTATGAAAAAGAAAGTACAAGAAAGGTCTTCTTTATTAGGAAGCGAGAATCGATGAAGAAGGAATACTTGAGTCCACTCCGGACTTTGTGTTCTAACGACTACGATTTAAAGTACAAGATTATGATGGAGGCACACAATACACCATTTGCGATCCATCAATGGAAGTACCAAAATGTATCGTGATCTTGACATACATTTTGGTGGAATAATATGAAGAGAGAGATTGCAAAGTTTATCTCGACGTGTTTAACTTGTCAACGTGTAAAGGCGGAGCATCAAGTACCTAAGGGTTCATTGCAACTACTTGAGATTCCAAAATGGAAGTGCGAACACATTACCATGGATTTTGTTACGGGTCTTCTTATGGTTTCTCAAGGCATCGATGCTATTTGGGTTATTGTTGATAGATTAACCAACTCTGCTCATTTCTTCCGATCACGGAGATTTATTCCTTGAGCGTCTTGCTTCGTATGTATGTAAATGAGATTGTGAGATTGCATGGCATGCCGGTATCCATAGTTTTGGATCGTGACCAAGATTTACTTCAAGATTTTTGGGTTAGCTTGCAAAAAGCTATGAGCGCGGATTTCTGATTTAGTTTAAGCATACCATCCTCAAAGCGGACGGACAATCGAGAGAGGACTATTCAAACTCTTGAAAATTTATTAAGACTACGTGTCCTAGACTTCAAAGGAGTTGGGATAAGTATTTACCATTGGTGGAATTCTCCTATAACAGCAGATTATCGACAAGCATTGGTGTGGCCCCATTTGAAGCATTGTATGGACGAAAGTGTCGCTCTCCGATATGTTGGGATGAGGTGGGTGAAACAACATTATTGGGACCCGAGTTGGATACGTATGACTACGGAAAAGATCCAAATGATTCGACGACAGCGTATACAAGCGGCAAGACAAGATCGACAAAAGAGTTATGCGGATCTTCATCGAAAGGACGTGGAATTTAGTATTGGGGATCATGTATTGTTGCGTGTTGCCCATGGAAGGAGTTACAAGATTCGGGAAGAGGAAAGCTCGATCCACGATTTATTGGTCCATTTCAAATTCTTGACCGAGTAGGTAATGTAGCCTATAGACTCGCGTTACCTCAAGTATGTCTCGTGTTCATAATGTGTTTCACATATCGTACTTTCGTAAATATATGAAAAGACCGAACCACGTTATTGAAGTTAGAACCAGACGAGATAGTAGAAGACTTAACGTCACGAAGAGGTACTGTCAAGATCTTGGATAGGAAGGAACATGTCCTACGCCTGAAAAGGTCATACCACAAGTTAAAGTTTTGTGGAGGAACCATGCTATATGAGGAAATGACACGGGAGTTGGAAAGCGAAATGAAAGCGAGGTATCCTCACCTTTTGAAACACAGTGCATATATGTCAATTTCGAGGATGAAATTTCATAAGGAGGGAGGTTGTAAGACCCCAACTTATTATTTAATAAAATTAAATTTCCTCTATTTATTATCTTGAAATAGTAAGGGTTGATTTGATTAATGTGGTAAGTTATGGGTAAAATCTTGCAATTATTTCAAACAAGCAAGTGGTTTTAAAATATTCATTGTTGACGAGGAATATTCGTTTGGTCGTGGAATATTTTTATTGTCGGGGAATATTAAATGCTGATAGCCTAGCGACCTTGTGTGAGCCCCATGTAAAAGCGATTGGATGAAGAAAATGACAAGAATAAGTTGGTTATAAATAACGGCGTAGTTATTTCACAGAATTATCTTGTTGGAATACCAAATTGGTTAAAATACGATGTAGTACTGCGGTATTACACCAATTATTGATTCTTACGTAAGAAGGCACTACTCAATAATTGTTACAATAATTCTTATTCGATTATTTTATTTTATTGATTGATAATTCTTTGCGTTGATATTTTATATTCTTGTTGTTTTAATAATTATCATTGCATGCGATATTTTCTATTATCGAGAGCAATAATTCATATTATCTGAATAATATTATTAGATAACATTATTGGCAATGTCTAGAAAGTTCTGTCTAAAGAGAGGTTTGGTCATCTAATTGCGCGCCAGTAAGGAGAGATCCTTATTGGAAAGCCCCCTCTTTCTTGGGAACTGCCTGGTTGTCAGTAATGTGATTCTGTAATATTATTTGTGAATAATTAATTATTGATTTATATGATGAGAAAAATATTGATTTTATGCGGATATAAATGGAGAAATTTTTTTTAATGTGACAATTGTTGAAAATTAATATTTTATCTTTTTCTGATAAAATAATTCATTTAAATATATTATTTTAATAATATATTAATGGTGATATTTTTATAATGAATGTGGGATATATGAGTATATGAGGAGGAAGAGTATTTTTGTGGCATTAAATGATTAACACATGTTTTGTGTGTCGGTAGACCCCAATTCTTGACCAAAATTTGATTATTGCCTGTAAAATCGCCCGTTTGTGGATTTTGGACAATTTTTGTTTGGAATTTGGAAAAACTTTCTTCTGCAAAGTTGTAGAGAATGAAATTTCCTATGGAAAGGACATGTGGTTTGAATTTTTCTGATAAAAGAGCTATTTATTATGAATTATTGAAGTTCCATAGTTCCGAAATAATTAATTTTTGAAAGTTTTAATTATTTTTAATTACAAAAACGTTTTTTTTGCTTGGTGGGCTGCATTAAACATGTGCAAGGTGGCTGAATTCAGATTCAAGAGGCGGGCTTGATAATTTTGTAAATATAATATTATTATATTAAATTTTACGCTTTTGGTGTTCTAAGTATTTTCTATATAAATAGGGTCTTGGGTTAGAATTGAAAATCACACCGTAAATGAAATCTTCTCTCTCTCTCTCTCTCGATATATTGAGCGTATTCTTGTGAGTATTTTAATACTTTGAGTGTTCTATATCGGTGCAAGTTCAAGTCATAGCTTATATCAGGTGTTTCATTTAAAATCTTATCTTTTCGAGGTAAAGGATGTTATTTTTTTAAAATGATATTATTTCTTCTAATATCATTATCTTTGGATTATTGGTAAGATTTTTCTTGTGAAATTCTTGTCTTTTAGTGTTGGGGTTCTTATTCATGTATATCTGACATTATTCACGATCTGATCTTATTCACGAATACTAGACTATTTCACGAAAAATTAAATTTTCATTTTTTTCTCTAAAATATCGATTATGGATACTAGCTTTGATTGTATCCATGTTTTGATCATTCTTGAATTTTACTTCACTATGATTATTTATGAAGTATTTTCGAACTCGAATTGTTTAAAGTATGAATCCTTAATATTTGTTCTTTTGTTTCACTGGATTCGTTTTCTTTAAAATATTTTTCATCATCCTCGGTCCTAAATGATGATATTCTTGAATATCTTTGTTTTGTAGTGCAAAAGATTAATAATTTTTCGATGAATATCTTTGGCGTGTAGTAGTGCAAAGATGAACACGTGTTGAGATGAACATGGCCATGGTGATGAATATCTTTGGCACTGTAGTGCAAAGATGAATATTTGATTCAGAGAATATATTGATTGATGTTATAGGGATAAAATATTGATGATGGACTTTTAAATTCATAGATAATAGTAGATTTCATTCTCTACGTAACTCTTTCTATGAATTATTATTTCATTGCGAATATTGATACGAAACTTGTTGTTTATTATATTCTATCGATTTTTCCTGTTGAAGACTAATGATAATTTGTTCTATATTATCTTAGTCGTAATATTCTTTACTGGGCTAGTTGAGCTCACCCTTTTCCTTTTTGTTCCATTTTTCTTCTCGGGAGGCGAGAATGTAGCGAGTACTAGTCAGGGTATGGAATGATGATTCTAGAAGTTGTTTAGTAGTCCTCACCATTTTTATAAAATAATGTATCAATAATTGTGATGAGGATTTATTTGGGTATGGATATTGTCTAGAAGACAATATTTGTATTTGAACTCATAGTTTTTATGATGTATTAATAAAGTTGTAGTTGTTTCTGTACCATGTTATTAATGACCTAAAATGGGTGATGTATACCTATTTTGGGGGGCGTCACAACATGCCACAATATTGTTTTTGTCTTCTAAATCTAATTAACAAAACACAACTAATTTTGAATTTTTCGCTCACTTGATAAATGATCAGAACTGTACAAAGTTTGAAATAAATTTCACCGTCCATTATATCCTCTTTAACTTTAAAGGATAAAAAATTGTTTTCTCTCACTCTGAAATCCTCCGCTCTTCTTCCTCCCGAGCTTGCCCTCTGACCCCTCCATTGTCTAACGTCGACAATCTTTTCTCCCCTTCATACGTAGTGCCGGAGGCACGGATAGTACAACTAGTTATTGAATACAGACCAGGCATACACCCATTAATGGATCAAATTGCAATAATGACAGTGGTATGAATTGTCCTCCCATAAAGAAAATTTGAAATAAAAGCACCTGCATGCTAATAAAGACAAATATATATGCCCTGTTTTTCATTTCTATATAGACTGAATATTTATTAAGATCAGTTACTATTACCTTTTGGTCCAAAATTACTCCTACTATGAACATACTACTATTACCTTTTGACATGCTTACACAAGTGCAATCAATTATGTGACACCCCCAAAATAGGTCCACACAACCCATCTTGGGTCGCCAAAAATACAACACTACTGACGCGAACTTTTCTATTACAACAATTGAACTATTGTGCAAAATACGACGACACGTGCATATACTGTGAGTTTCAATACAAATATTGTAACGTATATAATACGACAATATTCATACTCATATTATTACAATGTCATATAAAATACAACAGCAAATATTTCAAATTCTCAAAGGAACACGAGAAGATTTATGTTCTTCTCATTCTAATGGAGTGCATTTTTGACGCTTTCAAATTCGAGTTCGCATCACCTTATTTGGTTCACCAAAATTAAATATTAAATGACGTATAAAATATGACACACATATTTTAAGTTCTCAATACAATTATATATTGTCAGACTGTTCTATAACTTGATGAGGATTGCGACTAATTCGAAACACCACTTTATACCCATGTTCTCTCTGTTAGTCCCAGCTACACTTTTATTTCCGAAAGGAATTGTGAAACAAAATAGTAAGCACAAATAGCCCAGTAAAGAATATCATAGCTTAAGATAATTAAATTATCAATAATATTTATCAGTAATAAATCAAATATTTAGAACATATAGTAGATGATAAAAATTTTCAACCATAATTGCAGCGGAATCAACAATCTATTAGAAGAGTCAAATAGAACATAATGTCTACTATCTTCTCCAAATTAAAAGTTCATCATCAATATTTTATTCATGTATAACACCAATTAACTATTCTTCGTTGTACACAAGACAAAGAGAATTTTCACCACATGTCTTTACATAAAATACCAAAGATCATGATTATACCAATTCACAGTTCGTGTTTATAATTATGCCATTAAATTTATTTTTACACTACAGCAAAAAACATACAACTATAAAATCAATAATTAACATTACATCATCTTTGGCCCGTATTTGGTAATAGAACCTGGAAAAGGAGTGAATCTTCTGGTGAAGAAGTTATGAGAGAAGAAAATAGAACAGAATGGGTTGTGTTTGTTTATTCATCCAACCATTCTTAAAAAGAGTTGGGTTGCTGTTAAAATTACAATACTTATGTTAAGAACCGTGTAAATTATCAACGCTTGCCCACAAAATTAACGCTTGGGTTGAGAGTAGCAAAAGCAAGGAGTTGTTGGTCACATTCAAAAATGGCCATCTCTTGTTCTTCCAGTGTTATCCAAGCTTCTATTCCAAATTCCGGGGCATCCTTCAAGTGAAAACTGTTCTTGATAACACTACTACAAGTACCAGCCCAAATGGGCTTTCCCCACCCGAAGTTAATTTCATGAAATGGGTACCCGCACAAGCTACTTCCCTTAAAAACATCCACCATTCCATTGCCATGCTCCATTTTTTTGTTCATTATAAGCTTGATCGAATCACAAATCAGTGCGTAACATTCGTTAGTCGTCAGATTTTTCCCAAACTCATCATTAAATTGTGCCATTCCACTTTTAATTGCACCAACCAAATTATGCAACTCTTTTTCGCTCTCTTCTTTAACAATAATCCTCGAAATCCAAGCAAAATTTCCTACAGAATTTATTGGCATTGGTGGTACAATTCTTGGACGCAAATTTACCGGCTGGAGGAACACAAATGGCCCCGACGAGGCCTTTGAAGATGCTGCCATAACGCATTTACAAATGAGTGCACACACAACATCGACTCGTGTGGGATTAGGCACTCCTAATCCCATTACCATGGCCTTAAGGTCATCTAGTTTTGAGGCATCGAACACAAATCTTCGCGTGACACAAGTGTTTCTTAATTTGTCAATCTTGGTAATTTCTTCCACAATTGGGGGATCATTTGGTGTTAAAAGTGATTTTGAAATGAACTCGGGAGGTGGGGGCAATAGGCCTAGTTTTTCATTGCCCAAATTGTGGAGTGCCCTTGAGGCCCAATCACTAAAGAAAGAGGCTGCGGTGCTACCATCAGCAATTTTGTGCAACATACAATTGCTAATTGCCATGGCTCCACAATTGAAAATTGTGACTTGAACTACAACTAGGCTGCCCTTGTATGATTCATTCCAAAGTATTCCGGTCGGAGAAAAAAGATCCATAATTTGGGGCTCGGGTTTTTCAAGGATGTCGGATAGACTACAATTCATCTGGGCTTCGAAGAAATCCACTCCTTGGTCGTTACATTCGATAGAGACTTTATTTGCAAGTCTCCCAGCAAAAGGGTAATAATTTGTTAGGGTCTCGGATAAAGATTTCTTGAGTCGATTAATTATCTCAGTGGTAATATCATCACGGCCCATGTCCGGATAGAAAAGGACCATGGGCAGATAGATATGAGGAGAGAGCTGATCCAACAAAGAAAGATCATAATTTTTCAGGTGATTTGGGGTTGGAGAGGAAGGTTTAATGGATTCTTGTGAGATTATTTTGGGAGGCTGGATGGTAACCATCTCAATTGCCTTTGATTGTACTTGTATCACTCAATATGTGTATATATTTTAGGAGAGTTGGCAATATTTTTGCCGGCATGAACATGGGTATAATTTGTAGACAAATCCTGTTGGACAATATTCCTATAAAAGTTGCCGAAAGATTGAGATGTAATAAATTTAAATCCCGAAATATTCCCACAAGAAATTGTCACAAAAGATGTGACAAATTAAAGTTCCAAGTCCAATACTCCAATGTTTGATAGCTTTTTTTTTTATTGGTAGTATCATAGCTTAGTTAATACAGGTAGTACTAAGAAAAACAGAGTGGCCTAGGCTATATCCATTCTAAAAAACACGCAGACAAAAAAGTGACGCTAATTATGGAAGGGGAAGAATTATACGACCAAAGTGGTCTAGAGCTAGACTAGACTCTCCTTGGATTTGGAAAGAAAGATTCTAAGATGGAAAAATGCGCTTTGATTTAACCGTAGTAAACTAGGTCAAGTGTTCGACCAAGGCAAGATATATATATATATATATATATATATATATATATATGGCCAGGTTCTCCAACGAATTAAATGAAGTTTAACATAAAAATCGGCAAATTTAAGCGACGGATAACCGTATACTAAAAACCGATTTTATACTTATATCAAGCGGGTTTTGTTTAAAATCATTATACTTCGGTTCGTTTTTGCTCACTCATTTTGGTTCATTGGAGAGCCGAACCCTCTATATATATTATGCTAATTAATTAGGCCCCATAGCTCACGTAGAACGATACAGTTAGGTCATTACAAACTTACAAATACATCTTTTAATTATGCATTACATAGAGAGAAAAATGAGATTAATTTTTAGATAAATGTAATTACTATCTAAAACCAAAATTAAATGAGTTCATCTTAAAAAATCTCAAATTAACTTTAAAAATTCAGTAAAAAATAAATAAAAATTCAGTACTAATCATATATATTTTGGAACGAAGAGAGTATAATGTCAAAAAAAACTTCTTATTGCTATTTTACCGAGTTCCAAATCGTGCTATAAAACCCGTGTATTGCAATGCTTGCATGACCATGTTTGCATTTAGAAGATGAGCAAGTCCTTGATAACGTCAATGCCCAGAAAATATTACTGTTGGTCTAAAATATAAAACGGGATATAGTTAGACCGTAACACAAAAATACTCGCCACCCTCCCAGATTCGCGGAACTCCACCTACCGGAATTTGTCGTTTAAAAGAGGATAAATAGTTATGAGTGTGGATCAGGTTCAGGGCAATCAACTTGTTCAACTAATATTCGTCTCTGGCTCTGCAACAACCATTCTTCTTTAAGTCAACGCCCCGGCAATATTTTCTTTCAGGCAATTCATCAAACATTTGGTTCAGAATCATCCTCCTCCTCCTCCTCCTCCTCATTATGATGATGATGATGATGATGATGATGATGATGATGATGATGATGATGAGAGATTGTTGCTGATAAATGCAACAACCATAAGACTAAACTTACTATGTGACCAAGTTTTGTTAACTACTGCTTATATGTATAGGCATGTTAGCCCCTGGCCTTATGAATGAACCCTTTATTGACCGTGAAAACATAAGCAAATAGACTATTATTTGGCCTTTGCACGAATTTCTTGATCCAACTTTTTCCCCCCAAACTTTGTGTGTCAGGTGAAGTTTGCACTATATAATCTTCTTGCATCCCAAATATCACTTTATAAAACAATTGCCACACTTCAAATGATTAGCCAGTCAAACTTAACCAGGAGCTCTAGTAATCAAATCTTTTTTAAGAGTAAAATAGTAAAAACACATTAAAATAAACTAAAAGTAGCAAGATCATATGAAAATTAAAACACTCCTCACCCTCCAAAGCCAAGTTACTTTGTTTTCTAAGATCATCCCCTCTTCATCACTCACCCAAATCCAATTTCAAATGGTTAAATTGACTTTTCATAATAACTCCTTAGTGTCTTTTTATCAAAGAATCCGAAACTGCTCAGGAGAGAGAATTGTGCGCTTGTCCTCCAACTTGTAAACTGAATCAGGTCTAACCATGACTATAATTCCACCTCTGAAGCTTCTCCTGGTCTGACCAAACAACCCACGAGACCTAGAAAATCAATTACTTTTTATTTCAAAATTCTCAATCTAGTGTGAAGAGAGAAACGTAATTGAGATACTAAGATCTTCACATAATTTAAGTGTAAAATGATTAAATCTAGCAAGATAGGAAGAAAAATTAAAGCTTTCAGTTTGACATTTCAGCGAACAACAAAAACAATTAATAGAAATGACAATTTAGGAGATTAAAGACCAGAAATAGATGAGAGATTATGAGAATGAGAGAAAAAGTGTTTTACCTTAAACTAGAGCAGAGAGTAGCTCAAGACAATGAACTTCTTTTTCAAGTTTCTCGTTTTATTGTGTATGAACTTGAGTTACTTTCATTCTCTTCTAAAAAATTTAGATTAAGGGGTCAGTCCAATTGAAATCTTGAAAGGAAGTATTCTCTGTTTTGTATACGGTAGGAAAACAGAGAAAAATATTCAAATTGAATTTTTATTTTGTGAGACAGATTTTTAATGATAGAATGAGAGTTTTTTCTTTATTTCAAGTGAAAGATTGATTCTGAGTGTTTGGAATTGATTGGGATGAAGTATTTCTGTTCAACTTCAATGGCTTTGGTAAGTCCAACCTGCTTCAGGTAATAAATTTGGGACAGATTTTGGATTGCAGTTGAGGCAAAATGTTCGGAGGGTGCAACTACGATTCAAAACTTAAGTCTTGAGAGACACGTTCTAAATTTTTGGCTACAAACCTCACTTGACACACAAAGTCTAAGGTGTAATATGTATTTCTGTCTTTCTTATATATTTTACTTTAATGTTTTAACTTTTTAAAGTCCATTTGTGAGATCTTAATTAATATACAATGTATATGGAAGAAATAATGATGCACAAAACAAGATAGGAATTGTCTACAATGACACTGTAGATCGATTGAAAGGATGTAGCACAACTTGGTAGCGTGTTTGTACACAAAATGTCACGGGTTCAAATCCTGTCATCCCTATTACTTCTCTGATGAGCGGATTAATTGAGATCGATTCAAATTAGGCATATATAATCTTTCATTCAAAGATATATTGGAGTTAAAAAGGTTTTATTAATTGAGATCGATTCAAATTGAGCATATATAATCTTTCATTCAAAGATATATTGGAGTTATAAAGGTTTCTTTACAATCTTATTATTATTTTTTTTGATAAGGAAGCACTTTTAGTTTAGTTGGTTAGAACATGGGTTTTGGCCTATGCATTATGGTGTTTGACCATCTTTAAGAAAGGTTTTGCTCTGTTAACAATGTTGACGACTTGAGGGTTTATCAGCTCTGGTTTAGGAGGGAATGCACTCGTCTTTTCCCTGTTTGCCTACCAAGAGAATAAAGAGTTGATGAAGGAGGAGGAGAAAAAACTCTTGAAAGCAGTTATAGTTGCATCTCACTACCTAAAGAGAGCATTGCTTAGAAAAGAATTTACTCCCCTACTTGGTGGTTGTCAAAATGATGTGAAAACACATTTATATGTATTAATCTGCGTAGAAACATTTGGATTTTTGTTCACTTTGTAGGTCAATTTTTTTCATTAATTATCTATACACTTTTCATGTCACAGAATAGTACGCATAGTTAGCCACCCTTCGGATGTGAAACTCCTTTCTTCTTCTTCATAACAAACTTCAAAAGAGACATTACATACACTATAATATAAACAATATAACATCATAATTTACACTGTTTTCATGATATTCCCCTTTGTAACTTTGCTAAGGAGTAGTAGGATCCGCCATCGCCCAAAGCAAGAAGATCAGAATGAGATCCTTGTTCAACAACTTTTCCATTCTTGATCACAGCAATGGAGTTTGACTTATGTATTGTAGATAACTGGTGAGCTATAACTACACAAGTGCGACCAACCATCATTTTCTCCAATGCTTCTTGGATTAGATTCTGAGAAATACTATCTAGCGCACTGGTTGCCTCATCTAATAGAAGGATTGAAGGATTCTTTAGTATTGCTCGAGCAAGTGCTATTCTTTGTTTCTGTCCTCCTGATAGCTGGATTCCTCTTTCTCCACAGTAAGTTTCATATCCATCTTTCATAGTGCTGCAATAAAGAATTTGAATGAATTTAATCAATTACTTTGGCCAAAATAAATTATAGTCTTTTCTTTGACAATGTCTTCGATAAAGGAATGATAAGTGTACCTTATAAATTCATCAGCATTGGCAAAACTTGAAGCCTCCCTTATTTCAGCTTCTGTAGCATTTTCTTTTCCATAAGCAATGTTCTGCCAGATTGTTCCTGCAAAAAGAGTTGGCGCCTGACTCACTAATGCAATATGTGATCTCAAGTTTCTTAAATTGTAGCTCTTGATCTCGTGTTTATCTATTTGTATTGACCCTTTTAATGGATCATAAAATCTTTCAATCAGCCCAATAGTAGTAGATTTTCCGGAACCACTTTGTCCCACAAGCGCCACTGTCTTCCCAGCATCAATTTTAAGACTGAAGCCCTTGAGGACCATTTGATCAGGTCTTGATGGGTAAGAGAAGAAGATGTTCCGAATTTCTATGTCGCCCTTTATTGTTTTTTCAACCATGATCCCTTTTGGGTCCTCGGGTTCAATCTCGCTCTTCCTGTCAATGACTTCAAACAGTGAACTTACTGCACTGCTACCTTTGGCTAAATCAGAACTCATACTCCCTGCTTCTGCAATAGTCCTACCCGTGCCCATTAAGACAAAGAACGCTTGAAAAAGGTTTTTCGGGTGCAATAATCCTTGATTTATAAGTTTCCCTCCATACCAGAATGCAACAACCACAGAAGCTGTTGTCAAAAAGTGGACACAAAAATACCCAACCGCGATAAGCCATGAAAATTTGTTACTTTGCTTCCTGGGGCCTTCCATTGCTGATGTAAAAAGGCACAACAATCTTTCTTGAGATGAGAATGCAGTAATAGTTCTATGGTTCGCTACTGCTTCACTAGCCAGTTTACTTCCTTCATTCTGGGCATTCCGGGATTTCTGAGAAGTAATCTTCATTAATGATATCTTTGTATATAAGATTCCTATGAGTAAGGGCTGCAAGGCAATCAAAATGATGGCTAACCTCCACGTTGCAACTAATGCAAGTGCATAAGACATTGAAGCATTGGTAATGACCTGAACCAACAATGAAATTCGATCTCCTACAAGAGATCTGACCATGCTGGCTTCTGTAGTTATCCTTGCACAGATTGCTGCACTTGTGTTCTCATCTTTATCAAACCAACCGATTTCAAAAGTAAGTAAATTTGCAAGCACTTTCTCTCTCACCCTTTTCGTTAACCGCTCCCCCATGATTGCAAAATCATAATACTGGAGGACATTGGTGATGAAGTTAAAAACTGCAAGGCCTAAGAAGATGAAGATATAAAATCTTGTCTGTGATTTTATTTTGGAATTGTCCGGCAGAAAATAGACCGAGACAAGTGATCCCAAGCAATACGAGTTAAATGGCTGAATTACCCCGACACCAACAGCCCCTAAACAGCCCAGCAATGATTCCTTCCACTCAGTTGCATTCATTTTCAGCAAACTCCATGTAGAAGAACAAGAAGGATAAGATGATTTTCTCAAGTTCTCGTCCTCTCTGTCATCATTAAGAAGCAATTCAAAGGACTGTATCTCACCAAAGGATAAGGCCGGGCTGCTTATATTGCTTGATCTTGAATTGAAAAAAATCTTAGGTGACTGAATGTTTCTCCTTCTGCGAAGAGTACTTCTAGCTCCTGATGGATGATAGAAATTAGTACTACTTTTGTCATCCTGTACTGTTTGCTGCAATTCAACCATTCTCTGGTAGGTACCTCCTTCACCATTGTTCATTTGCATTAGCTCAATGTGAGATCCTGATTCTATTACTCTCCCCGACTTAAGAACCGCTATGGTATCAGCCTTTCGGACTGTGGCAAGGCGGTGAGCAATAATTATTGTTGTCCTTCCTACTGAAGTCTGGTCCAGAGTTTCCTGCACTATTCTTTCAGACTGAGAATCTAAAGCACTTGTAGCTTCATCAAGTAAAAGGATCTTTGGGTCTCTAATTAAAGCTCTTGCTATTGCTATTCTTTGCTTTTGGCCACCAGATAATTGCACCCCAAATTGCCCTACCTGAGGAGGCATCATCAAGGTTGATTCACCCAATCAAATTCAGCAAACGAAGAGAGGAAAGAAAAAAGAGCTTCATATTCTGATCAAGAAAACTGAATTAGTGTAGCTTACTTGGGTATCATATCCTTCAGGTAATTTACTGATAAAGTTATGAGCATTTGCAGCCTTAGCTGCTTTTATAATGAGTTCCATAGCAGCTTCTTCCTTGCCAAGGAGAATATTTTCCTTTACAGATGTTGCAAAGAGAATTGGCTCTTGACTAACCAGCCCCATCTGAGATCTCAACCATTTAAGATGAATGCTCTTTATATTGCATCCATCCACAAGAATGTCCCCTTTGACGGGATCATACAACCTTTCGAGCAGAGAAATGACTGTGGACTTGCCACAGCCACTGCCTCCAACAAGTCCTAAAGTCTGACCAGCTTTAACTTTGAGATTAAACCCTTCAAGAATCAGGGTATCAGGCCTTGAGGGGTAGCTGAAATCAACCTCTTTAAACTCGATATCTCCTCTAACTTCTTCTAGAATTTGTCGTTTGTTTTCAGGGTCAATAAGAGGAACCCGATCAATTATCCCTGAGATCCTGATGGCTGCAGCCTTTGCCTCAGCGAAGAATGAGATGTTTGGGAGGGCGCTCATTGCAACACTGAAGTTTCAACAATATGCCAGACTTGAAAATGTAAGTGAAGTTAATAAAGCATTTCCATTATAAAATCTTAGATATATAATTCTAGTAGTTTCTACAGTTGTTAAAAGTCTGCACAGAAAAAAGAGGTTGAGAGCATATATAACAATGAGATGATTAGATGAGGAACCAATAGAAACAAATAGAGCTTTTAATTCTGAAGAAAATAACTTACATTCCTCCCATGAAAACACACATTCCAGAAATAAAAACGGGGCCGCCTTTTTCCCCTCTCTCAGTGACAAGAATGCTCCCAATCCAAGCTTGACAAGCCCAAGCTGCATAAACTACACCCATGCTCCCTAAAAGCAATCCCTTTGTGAGCCCTTGCTTTATACCAAGGACTGTACATTTTTCAAATGCTTGGTTGAGCCTGTCTAACGTTTGATGCTCCCCACACAGGAATATACAGTTCGGATTGAGGAGATTGCTTGCTCTGCAATCCCACCGGCTATCCCATAAGCATCATTTATCTTTGTTCCGAGGTTCATCATTAGTCTTCCAAATCCTACCCCCGGTATAATAAAGAGTATTGTCAGTGGAATACTAGCCAATGCTAGTCTCCATGACAATTTGAAACCAATTATGAGGCAGAAGATGAATGTTGAGAGTTGAGCCAGGCAGCTTGGTATCTAATTTAGCATTAGCAAGAAATAAAAGATGTTACTGATCTAATTCATATTTAGGCAACATTTTTATTATTGAGATTCGATGGACTATGTACCTTTTCGGCTATTACATTTTGGATTGAGTAGGCATCAGCCGAGATGGTGGAGATGGCTTGGAAGGAGGAAGAAGAAGCTGTTTGGTCGTCAAAAAATCCAACTTCTTGCCTGAGGACTGATTTCAAATATTCCACTCTCATGCGTGATGTTTGCCTCTCTGCAGTTCTTGTCCAGCATATTCCATCTGCACGTAGAATGGATCCATTCATCAATAGAATATATTCCTTCTGTTCTGTTCCAAAATATAAGATAACTTGTCTCTATATAATTTTGTAGTGGAACTGGAGGTAGTATGTAAACATGAAGAAGTAAAATTTTTGCTTCTCGAATAGCATGTCAATCCAAGAATAGAAATTACCAACAAAAGCAGCTATTCCGACTCCTATAGCAACATACATCAGCCTGAGTGCATACTGCGGAAGAGATACATCAGTCGAGATAAGTAACACCATTTGAGAAAACTAAGAAAAACCTTCTTGTATTGGCATATTCTTTGACCGTGTTAATCAAATGCATTGGATATTAATCTTTAAATGACCTAGCTAGAAAAACATAATAAAATGAAGAGGAACAAAGATTTATCATCCTATTGAGTATATGTGCACGTTGTAGTAGAGGAATTAGCAATTTGTATGGATCTTATCATGCAATTTCTGGACTGTAATTAAGAACAACAAAGAAAAAGCACAGAAAAGAAACATGAAAAGTCATTTTTCATAATTTTGTGCTCCCCCTTCCCAAAATTAGAGTCCTTTTTTGTTCCAAGATTAATTACAAAATGGCATGAAGTTGTTTAAACGCTATTACTTTTATTCTTAGTTGATTTAGCAAGATAATTTTTATTCTTATGTATCGTGCCACTGTTACTACATTTCTAATCAAGTTACAGATAAATTTGGAAAAAATAAAATTATCTTTAAAAGTTTTGTATTTTCGGATGTATATCTAATTCAGAGGGAATACTATGTACTTATACCATGTCGACAACAGGGATGGACAAGGTGTTCTGTGCAGAGGAGGCCGTTCCATAATTGGTGATCTCATCACTGAGTACCAACATGGTAATCGGAATCATCATCCCTTCTCCTATACAACCCATGATTCCGAATAACAACAGCAGCTTGTCAAGTCTGTCTGCATACCTTAACATGCCAGCAGCTTTGTTTCCCATATGAATGAATCAGTTATCAGTACTACGTCAAGACTCAAACTAGTACTCCCAAAAATTTGAATGAGTTTAATGTAACTTAATAATAATAATAATAACTCAGCTACTCAAAACCAAGTACCACCTTTTTATATACATTCAACATTTCAGTGGCGGCCAGCATCAAGTGTTGTAATGCTTTGATGCCAAAAGGATCAAACACTGCTGCTCCGTCTTATATAATTTTCTATTTGGTACTGTATTAATTTGTTGATTAACAACTTGTTCATTGTTGGTTTTCACAATTTTAAGTTGTTCTCTAACAGGGAAAAAACAACATAAATTCCTAGGAATTGATGAGACACCCAATATACGGAGTATCTCTAAGGATGCCTAAATCTAAATTATCCAAGATTCAAAGGTCAATGTTGGAGCAAGTGTCACTTGGTAATTGGGCGATGCCTCCATATGCGGCTTAATTGCCTGCCCAAAAACTAGATCAAATTGTTGGGGTTCGTTTATAAAAATTTGTTCGCAATTCTTTATTGATAGTAATATAAAAAATGACACAATATGCTCAAGTTTAACAACACAATTTCACTATTATATCACCACTACTAAATTAAACACTCGTTATATTTAGGGATAAATATTGAAGAAATATATATTGTTAAAGTTTGCAAATTTTACAGTTAAATGAATTTCTGGGTCCGCCACTACTCTGGCATTGACTGAGGTTCAATTTGTTTCCCATTGATGTAAGAGAAGAGAAAAATCCCTTCAAAAATCTAGTTCTGCTTGGATGCTAGATCGAATTCCAAACTGTAAAATATCAAAAACGGCTATTAATTCGAAAGGACTTTGTTGACAGATGGGACATTTGCAAGAACTAGATCGAATATTGTACTGCTAAAAGACTAGCTAGCTACCTTATTAGGACTTGACAGATTCACTGTCGACCATAACAATAGTAGTATATGTTAGGCAGGGAATTTGATCGTCATAAACAAACAGTTGGTGTTAATTACTAAGACCATAAATTAATTGCTTAGCAAGAGAATTGAGCCGCCTTAAATTTTTATAGATTTGATCGATACACACTAAATATAGAGCAAAATGTACAGATAGCTATGGAAAAACTACTATATATGTAAATGAGGCTTACATTACAATATATACTTGAAAAAAAAAACATTTACTACTGACTAGTAATTATTATTAATATGGATTTGAGAGTTGAAATAGTGTCTAGAGAAACAATCAAGCCCTCTTCTCCAACACCAGTTGGCCTTAGAAATTACAATCTCTCTTTCCTCGATCAATTAGCTGCTAGACTTTATGTTCCAATTGTCCTTTTTTACTCCAATAGTGATCAAAAATACCAAAAAAGATCATTATCCGATGATCACCTCAAAAAATCTCTGTCACTAACCTTAACTCAAATGTACCCTCTTGCCGGTAGGCTCAAAGACCAATTCTCGATCGAGTGCATTGATCAAGGCGCTGATTATATCCATGCTCGCGTAGAGGAGGACATATCTAGAGTGCTTCAGCACCCAGAAATCGATCTCCTGAAGATGTTACTTCCATATAATCCCCATCTAAAACTTCCAACAAGCGGTGAAGATCAAGTCCTTTTATCTGTCCAACTTAACGAATTTTCTTGTGGTGGAATCGCCATAGGTGTTTGCATTCGCCATGTTATAGCCGATGCTGCCACCGCTGCAACATTTTTTAAGACATGGGCAAAGAACAATATCACCGCATCAACCAACAGTACTAATATTGTTGACAATTTTGTGTTTGATTGCACTTGTATTTTCCCTCCACAAGATATGGCAATATACCTTTCAACAAGTATCTCCAATAATAAACAGGTTATGCGCAAAGCAGTGACTAAAAGATTCGTGTTTAGTGGAACTAAGATCGCGGCTCTTAGAGAAAAAGCTAACGTGCTGGATGATTGCGAGAAAAATCATCCAACACGTGTGGAGGCCGTGGTGGCCTTCATATGGGCAGCGGTCATTGAAGCAAGAAACAAGAGCATTAAAGCACATGATATTGTATTAACCGTTAATTTGAGAAACAGAATGGTGCCGCCAATTCCTCCCCACAGCATGGGAAACTTTTTCCACACCACAAGAGCGCGATGGGAAGCAAGTGATGGTTATGAGGAGGGTGGTGCCATAGACTATCAGTCCTTGACACAAAAAATGGCGGACTCAATACAAGTGATGAAAGATGGTTATGTGAGGAAGAATTTTGCAAATGGTGCTTTCTTTAAGGCCATAAGGGACAGATTTAAGTTGATATCAAATAAAAGTGAAGAAGTGGGAAATTTTGCTGTTAGCAGTTGGTGTAGATTTCCTTTTTATGAGGTTGATTTTGGATGGGGAAAGCCAGTTTTGGTAGGGAATTGTCTGAATTATATTAATTCTGCCATTCTCATGGATACTAGTGATGGTAAGGGAATGGAAGCATGGATTGGATTGTCGGAGGGGGACATGGACAGACTTGAGCTGAACACTGAATTCCTTTCCTATTGTTCCTTGAGCCAATCTGCTTGAAATTAATTTCATAATTTGATTAAGCATTTGCTATGAGTTGCTTGCTGTATTTCAAGGTCTTTTAAAATAAATAATTTAGTCTTGCTCGTCAATTCAGAACGAAAATTCTGAGCAAACTAGACAATTGTTGTACAGCAACCTATAGCTAGCATAGTCTCTTTTCCTAAATTTTTTATTTTATTGCTATTAAATATTATAGAGTTTTTCAGGTAGCATACAAAATCATGCTATTCAATTTTCAATATATCAACTAATTAGATACGGGCCTGGCCTGGCCTGGCCTATTTTTAGTCTATCCATGTGTAAAGTTGTACATCAAGATATTTAATGACCGAGGTTCAAAAGAAAGAAAAATCTTACATTAGAAAGTCTAATATTGTGAGAATGGCTTTTTTTGTGATGAAAGAAAGATGTTTCGTGATGACTGAATTTTATAGTTTTAGGCTTGCATAGCCAAGGTAACAAAACGACCTACTTTTGTATAAAAATTATAATAAAATATTCTTTTATATAAATTTCAAAATCAGAAAATATGACCTTAGGAGAGTAAAATTACATCGTTTTATTAAGATTTTACTAAGTAATCTTAGTCAAACTTGGCTAAGACATGTCTTTAGATTATTTTTACATATATATATATATACACACACACATATAAGAGGCGGATCAATGACACTAAGTTTTTTACACAATTATTTGACTCTTGGATTTGAACTCTCTTAATGGTTAAGATTAAAGTTGATTTTTAATTTATAATTAAATAAAAATAAAAACAAAGATTATGGTAACATACTAGAGATAGGTGAGAGTTGGATGATACATCTTGGGCTTCTTCCATCATGTTGACAATTTGACAGCTCCAGGTTGAAGTTTTAGATGTTAAAAAGATGAAGATGAAAAGCTCCAAATTTTATTTTTATTTAGTTATAAATTAAAAATTAGTTTTAATCTTAGCCATTAAGAGTGTTCAAATCTAAGAGTCAAATAATTGTGCTCACGACTATCCTCTCTCCTTTTCCTTTCTGGGAGGCCTAATTGCTTGCTTAAATGGAAATAAAGTAATTCAACTTGTGGCCCGGGGCCAAAACAGAGAAATGGGCTACTAAAGGCGTAAAGGCTCTACTTATTGAAGTTCAGCTTTCGCTTAGCATGGTGGGTGGGCGACGATGTCTTCTCTCTTCAAGTCTTAAAGGTAGTTATTTAGATTGTTCAATTTCACCTTAGCTCTAAACCAAGCTGTCGCTTATCTATAAAGTCAATAACAAGACGCTAGCAAAGTCCACCATATATATATATATATATATATATATATATATATATAGGGCTCAGTTGTGGCTAGTACTGGGCCGAGCTGTCAGTTTTACTTGATTTTTTATCAACTTTTAGCCCAATCAGTGGACCAAAACTTTGAAAACACAAATCATAGAACCATCTCTTTCTAAACCTTTTTCTTTTGTTTTTTTTTTGATTTTTTGGTGCATAACAATTTTAGTTGTAACAACTTTTAATAGTAATTACTAATTAGTAACCAGTGTAAAAAACTTGCACTTAAATGTCTTCAAAGTAATAAAAAGGAAACTGATAGTTCTATACGACTTTTTGATATTTTTACATGAAAACTATCGTTGTTATAGATCCCGACGGTAAAATCGTCGCTAACGACACTTTTCACGTGAAAATATCAAAAGAACATATAAAAATATCAATTTTCTAATAAAAATTATTGTGTTAAAGATGGAGGCGAATTAATTATGGGCTGCCACTATTTCCTGTTTGGCTAAAGGAGCGAGGTTATAAGATGATGTTGTGTTCTTAATCCTTTAATATAATTTTCTCTTTTTTTGCCATTATCTTATATACTCCATTTAATTATTATTTTGATAAAATAGTAAGAAACATTTTAGCCTTTTTTGCCCTCTGTATATCACTGGATAAAAAAGTGGCATGGCCAGGTCCATCAAATCAATTGGCGCATATGAAAAACGTTTAATTGTCTTATTTGATTTCAAAAATTAAATAATACTATTATATATAGCAATAATAAATTATAAAAAGAAAAAAAAAATCTAGAAGAAGATCTAGGAGGAGAAAAATTTAAAGGGATCCAGCTAGAAGGCGGTCACCATACGTGCATGCATTTAACAAGGATAATGAGACATGGCCACAAATCAATCAAGTGCATGCATTCAGAAATCACTTATCAAAACTTATCAGTAAAGTAGTGATTCAGCTCCTCATTTCATTTAAAGCAATTTAGTCCACATAATTTTGATACTACACTACTCTTTTACCACGGACTTAATTTGCTTTAATATATATTACTAGTATTTTTATAATATTTTTAATAAAAGATATGGCTCTTTCGTGAAATAAAATATTATAAAAAAATGGATACTTTTTTTTCATAGAAAGATAGGGAATAACATATATATAATATATATAGTTGGTGGTATTATATATTGTCCGACCGACCTTCTAGTGCATGCATGATTGCATCCATGACCATGAGAGGATATGCACATACCTATCAAGTCTCTGGTCCTTCCACTATGAGTAGTAAGTATGTCTTTTCCTCCTTGTGTTGTTGGCGTATTGGGTTTGTTTATTGAACATGGCCTGGCCTGGCCCCGCCCCAGTATGCATTCTGATAGCCATATATAATTAATTAATTATTATGCCTGTTACAAAAACTAATTTAATGCAAAATTAATGGAGTAACAACAATTGGTGATGTTGTATATGTATGCACGTTTTATTAATTTGATATTTGTTTTCTTCATTTAGATGGCAGGCTGGGGTTAATTTGTGGCTCGGGCTCCATACATGTTTGTAATTATTATTCCAATGGTTTGGTTTCAAGTGTCGATGCGATTGCATGCATTTCTGCTTGACCTTTAATAATGCATATCCCAATTTTTGGTTATTTGTTTTTACATATTAAATAAAAAAATATAAAGACTAAATTAATAATCAACCAAAAATATGCTTTCTCTCTCTCTCTCTGTGTGGTGTGGCCTAATTAATTAAACATTAATATCAAAAAATCGATAAAGAAGTAAGACCCATACAAAAAGGCATTTTGATTTTATTGTTTCCTCAGTAATTAAAAGTAGTTCAAATTGTGTGAACTGATGCGGAAATCTTAAACCTAAAAGGTGAACATTTCCCAAGACATAATGTAAATGTTCTGTTACCCCCTCCGTTCTTAAAAGATTGTCGTTTTAAGAAGAAATTTTTATTCAAAAAAGATTGTAGTTTTGAGTTTATCTATACAGATTAGTTATTTTTTCCATACTTTACCCTTATTTAAAGTTTTCTTCCCTTTCTAATGATTGTTATTAAATTTAATGCTATAATTCAAGTAGTAATTGGTTGAATAAGAAGTATAATTAGTTGAATTGAATAAGAAACATTGGGAGGGGAATAATTTATTGAGACAATTAATAAGGGTAATATAGTATTTTCGCTAGGTATTAATTATATTTTTTAATCTATGTGCATTAACCTTAAACGACAATCTTTTAGGAACAGATGGAGTAGTACTTAATAAGTTGCCACTCTTGTGAAAAAATTAATAATCTTTGATTTAACTTTAAGAGAAAACTGAATTTACGGCCCCCGCACTTATCCCAAATATGTAGTCTCATTAAACTGCATTCCTAAATAAATTAATTAATATTTTTACAAATAAAAAGATCAATTCTTCTTACATAAATAATAGATGGATCTCATAATCATGTGAGAGAGACCTTGTAAAAATATCAAATTTTATTTATGAAGATGAGATATTAACTCCCTAAAAATACATTAAAAAAAACAGTGACCTATTTTTATTTTGATTTTTTTGCAGATAGAATTATAAATTATTTAAAAAATTAATATTTTCACATAAGATTTGCATTATTTATATATTTAACAAGCCTGGGATGATGAGATTAGATTCTAGCGACTCACATAATTAAAGAAAGAAAGTGAAAGGAAGAAAGAAAGGAACGTCACCTGGTGAGTCATCAAGTTGTCTGTTTGTGCCGCCAAGCGGGACACGCAACAAAAAGACAAAAAGTATTAATTTAAGGAAATTTTAAGTGGCGGCTAGGCTAGTGCTACAAAAAAAATTAATAGTACTACTATATATATATATATATATATAGGGAGAGAGAGAGAGAGATAAAAGTAGCGACACGTTGGTTCTGCTCATACGCGTATCACGTGTCCTCACTTACTTTCTTACAGCAAGTAAAGTGGAGTAACCGAGTACTCCTACTACTCCTATAAAAGTACGGTATTATTACTATTACTATTGCCACTCGCTAAGTTGGTCAACAAAAAGCGTGGGCTGATCACGTTTATCTCGTGCGCTGCTGCTTCTCTGGCGGCCCAAAAGCGTGGCGTGACTAACGTGTGCTTATTCTTATCTCTTCTTCCGACATGCTTCCCCCGGCCTGCACTGCATAGTTTTTAAAACCTAAACCAAAATAAACAGTTTTAATAAGAATTTAAGAATACTCAATATCAACATAAAACGAATATTGTTATGTTTGAATTTGATTTTTGTATCATTAAATTAACATAAAATGAGTATGAATCGAATTCGACTCTTATCTATTTTAGATTCGACTCGAATTAATTTTGAATCATATTTTTAAGCTGATCTCGAATTAAGTATATATCAAATTATTTGACTCGATTTACCCCCTTAATTATTATATGCTGAACTGTATTTCTTTATTATATTCTCCAAAAATATACACGTGGATGTTAATCAAAATGTGAATCCATCATCTGGCAACCCACATGATATTTTATCCAAATAGTTTGGTATTCCCATAAATTTGTTTTGAATCAGCTTACTTTATGGTCATGACTTTATTTTAAACAAAAAAAAAAGGTGTTATTTTTAATACACTCCTTTAAACTTGGATTATTAATTTAAACCAAATAACTGTTTTTAATTATTATTGAATATATTATATATGCCAATTAAATTGTGTTAAAGGAATGACCTCATTTTTCACTAATCAAATGCAAATAATCATACCTTATTAGACTGACTGTGTTCGTGTTATCTATCTTTTCAGATGCCTTGAAGTAGGATTTTTTTTTAATTTTTAATTAATACTAGTATTAATTACAGAAATGTAGATTGCAAATGTTGAAATCAACTGGCCTTAAGTTAAGAGGATTTTAGAAAAGAATGACTTATGCATTAAAATAATGACTTCATATGAATTTACGTTATTTGACTTGACTTGTTTAATGACCATTTAAAATATATTTAAAGTTAACCACAAGTAAGGGATTAATTTAAGTTGAATTTATACATAATTGGTCATATCAAAACTAATTAATTAGTTAACCGTTGTTTAATGAAATTAGTTGAGTTGAAGCTCAAGTCGAGTACTACTACATAACAGCCGAATTAATTGAACATTAATGATATATTTTTGGTTGAAAGATGAAAAAGTGAAGTAAACTACAAGTATACAATTCCAACAAAGTTGAGGGGGGCTTTAGATAAGGTCAAATAAAAGGTCAAATCACGCCCAACAAGGCAAGTAAAACGTGCCTTCCAAATAATTATTCATCCAATATTAATTATTATTATTATTATTATTATTATTATACTGCTACTCCAGTCTCCATACACTTTATACATATTACAGTTATAAGACAAAGATCAAGCTAGAACTTGGGTGGGAAGAAAATTCTTTACTCTAGATAAAAATCCCTCTGAATTAAAAGAGCCCATCCTATGATCCTCTTCATCAATTGTTACTCCGTCTGTCACAAAAAAAATAAAAAAGATTAAAAGTATATATATATATATATATATATATATATATATTTTAATTTCACTTCTATACGGATTGACTAGTTATCAAAGGGTTTTAACCCACACAAAACACATAACATTCCCTAATAAATTTTTAAAACCCTAAATTTAAAACCCAAATAGGATAAAGTAGTATAGTAAAACTATTTAATGTAACACTGATAAGACAGATCGTTTATAACAAGATCATAGAATAGAGAAATGAGAAGCATGCATGTTTCTTAATTTCAAAGTACAAATTTTACGCGAATTAATTAAGAAATTTAAAATAAGCACTAATTTTACTCATAATAGACTATGTACGTACGTAAATAACATATCTATCTATATACACTTTTAATGTAAATTAATATATTTTTTGTACTTTCAACTTAATTAATTATATACTCAAGTCATTCTTAATTATGTATGTAAAATAGAAAAAATTATATACCTAAACCATTCTTTAGAGAATGTAGCCAAAATATATTTCTTTTTTAATCATAATTTGCTAATTATTGAACAACTCTCTAACACAAAAGAATGAGAGAAATGCATGCGAGGGAGAAACAAATATATAAATAGAAACAATTTTCAAAACGAAGGTGATTAATTAGAAACAAGAGTACTGATATCATTTATATCTTTCTCCTTTATTTTATTTTTTTTGGAAAAAAATAAGGATTCTGACAAAATCGATCAAATCAAAAAGATCATGTGAGACCCCAGATTTTATCAATAAAGATTTAAATTTTGTCAAAATAATTTTTTAATATTATGGTGTGAATTTGAGATAATATTATAGTTGTGGGTAGATTTATAAATTTTGCAGAAAGATGCAGTGGTTATATTATATTCGACGATTGGTGGGGAATATTAGGTTTAGTTAGGGGAATATTAAATAACTATAATTTCAATCATTGGTGGACCTCTATAATGTAATTATTGGCGGATTGAGAAAACGACAAAAATATTTTATTGAAATAACGGCGGAAGTTTTACAAGTAGTTCTTTGTTGAACTACTTCGGTAGTAAAAAAGACGATAATAAGTGTGGTTGATAAGAAGACACCAGATTGATTATCGACGCTTTATGTGAGAAGTTTCACCGGTTTGATTCCATTATCACGATTAATAATATGAATTATTATAATGATAATCGATTTTTGTTTTATTCAGATTATTAACGTAATAAAACGTAAACATCTTTTATATAAAATAGAATACTTTATTAAAGTTATTCTATAAATGTAATATATTATATTTTATTACGATAGTGTTGATAGTGTTTTCAGATAGTGTTTTGATAGTGTTGCGTATAAGTGTTTCAGTAGTAAAATGTTTTATATAAATAGAATATATTATATTTAAAAGATTTTTCTTTAAATATGAACGATTAAAGTAAATCAATCTGACTGTGCTCATTGGATTAATTCTTATGCATTCCATTTTCCTATAAATGAAAGCTCATTCCTTCATTATTTTTTATTTAATTCATTGAAACTCAGTAGAGAAATTATATAGAGAAGGTTTATAGAGAAAATTATAGAAAGAAGAAAGAGATTCTGCTACTTCACTACTTCTATATTAGGATTCTTTTACGGTGAAGGTGTTATTCTTTCTTCGAAGAGAACTTCATTATTCCATTCATTATTATTCCATTTGGAATAACTGTAAAAGTGCATATACCCTATACATAACCTCAGATCACGCAGATATGTGAGACCCAGATTTTATTAATAAAGATTTAAATTTGGTCGAAATAATTTTTAATATTATGGTGTGAATTTGAGATAATATTATAGTTGTGGGTAGTATTTACAAAATTTTGCAAAAGTATGCAAGTGGTTATATTATATTCGATCGGTTTCGGGAAATATTCGGTTTAAAAGGGGAATATTCAGACAACTACCAATCATTGGTGGACCCCATAATGTAATTATCATTTGATTGAGAAAACGATAAAAATATTTTATTAAAATAACTACGGAAGTTTTACCGTTGACATCGCTGAACTACCTCAGTAGTAAAAGTACAAAGAATAATGTGGGTCGCATAAGAATAGACGGTAGATCGATTATCGATGCCTATGTGAGAAGTCACCATTTGATTCTATTATCACAATTAATAATATGAATTATTATAATGATAACGACGTTTTGTTTTATTCGTATTATTAACGTAATAAAATGTAAACATCTTTTTATATAAAATAGAATACTTTATTAAAGTTATTCTATAAATGTAATATATTATATTTTATTACGCATAGTGTCAGATAAGATTTCAGATAGTTAGCCAGATAGTATCAATATAAAGGTTTGCATAGTAAAATGTTTTTATATAAATAGAATATATTATATTTTATTTAAAAGATTTTTCTTTAAATATGGACCGTCGATTAAAGTAAATCAACTGACTGCTCATGGATTAGTTACTACGCATTCCATTTTTCTATAAATAAGCTCATTCCTTCATTATTTTTTTTATTTAATTCATCAAACTCTAGAGAGAGAAATTAGAGAGAAGTTTATAGAGAGAAAGTTATAGAAAGAAGAAGAGTATTCTCGCTACTTCACTACTTCTATATTCAGTTCTTTTACTAGAAGTGGGTGTTATTCTTTTCTTCGAAGAGAACTTCTATTATTCCATTCATTATTATTCATTGAATAACTCTGTAAGAGTGGCATACCCTATACATAACCTCAGACACGCCAGATACCCTATACTTGGTGAAATCCTTATGTTATTCCATCGCTTATTATTCTCATTGGAATAACTCAGATACGCTGGCTTTTACCCTATACTTGGTGACATTCTTCTACTATTCATTGGAACATCCCCGTCTGCGTGTGTTTTACATGGGACCGGTTCCGCTTTTTATTATTCTCATTGGAACATCCCGTCTGTGTGTTTTACACCGACCGGTTCCGCTCTTTATCATTCTCGTTGAATATCCTATCTCGTGTGTTTTTACACCGATCCGTTCCATCTTTATTATTCTCGTTGAACATCCCGCTTGGGTGAATTTCACCGACCGTTCGTTATTATTATTATTCGTTGAATAACTCGCCTACGCCAAGCACCGCATGCATGGTGATTTCTTTTGTTATTCCATTCTTTATTATACCCAAATTGGTTAAAACTTTGACTTCTATACTCCATGAAATTAGTAGAATATCCTCGATATTCAATGCTTCATCCAAAGATCTTTTCATGGAAATATTCTTCCGATCATTCTTGAATTTTACTCTACTAAACAAAGATCATGTCGACAATTTGGACGTTAATAATTCATGGATTAAATAATTCTTGAACTTGTTTTATTGAATTACTATGTCATTGTCATCATCCTCATGTTATATTATGTTATCTTTCGCTTACGCAAGCATAGATGAACTTAGTATGATTATGACCGACTGTGGATCATTCTAAGATAATCACGACTTGATATAAATGATGTGACAAAAGTCCTTAGTGGCCTCAGAATGCGTTGATGGATAGTTTTTGGTATGATTATGACTGGGGTGATTAAGATAGTCATGACCATTGATAACTTGATGAAAATCCTCGACCGTAGGATGTGGATGATTAGATGTGGTGGTTTATTTTTGTCGAGTCTCAAATGATAAAATTGATGAAAACCTTTAAAACCTAAAAGATAGTAGACTTTATTCTCTACTGACTGTTAATGGATTGCTTATTCCACCGCAGCTTAAACTTGTTGTCTATTGTATTTTATCGCTTAACACTCGTTGAAGGCTAATGATAATTTATTCTCGCATTATCTTAGTCATAATATTTTTCATCGGGCTAGTTGAGCTCACCCTTTCTTTCACCGTTCTCTCGTGAAATGAGAACATAGCCGGGATTTAGTCTGGGAACGGAGTAATGGTCCGAGGATAAGATTAGTAGTCCTCACTATTCGTGAAATAGTGTGATAATAGTTGTAATGAGGACTCCTTTTCGAGTTCAGATAATATCTAGTAGATAATATTTGTATTCAAACTCACGCTTTATGTCGATTGTATACCATGCTTATATTAGTAAGTCAGATTTGAATTTATGTACCATGTAAGTGGCGACCCAAGATGGGTGACGATACCTAATTTTGGGGCGCCACATTGGTATCGAGCTTAGGATACGATCCCCGCTAAGATGTGAGAATAGTACTAGGAGGGGAGAGACGGGAATTTTCGCTAGTATATGACCTACCTAAATTTATTTGGTATTTAATTGGTCTGGCCACGAGTATAGGATAATATGTGATATGTTAATTAACCCTTATTTTGTGGCAAGATTTGAAAATGGCATCCGAGAATGTTGAGAATAAGAATGGAGCACGGAGATCGCTGATTCTCCACGCATCAATAATCGAACAATGTACAACAGATGGCGATAATCCTCCCGTAAACAACAACACCGATCAATTGACTAACGATTTCAGACGCTTAAGAGGTTTTTAGAATTCATGCAACATCAAAGTAAAAGCGACTCGCCCAAAACGTAGGTGGAAACACGGAAAACTCTCTCAAGCGGTCACCGCTAAACAATTCAAGGAGTTGGGACCACCGAGTTTAAGGGAGAGCTAAAACCACTTTCAAGTGAAGCATGGATAAAGCAGATTACCAAGATATTTGATGTCTGGGATGCTCCGAGGAGCAAAAGGTTCCTTTCGCCGCTTTTATGTCATATGGCGGAGAGGTGACATTGGTGGAAATCCAGAAACGACTCAACCCGTTGATCAAGATATCTTGGGAGAAGTTCCAGAGTCGTTTCAACGACAAATACTTTCCGAAAGTATTCGCCATACGAAGGAGGTGGAGTTTATCAAGTTAGAACAAAACAATACGACCGCGTGTCGCAATACGAGGCAAAATTTATGAGTTATCACGATTCAAGGCCCCACTTGGTGGATAATGAAGAGAGAATGCGCGAATGTTTTTAAGAGGTTTGAAGTCAGTAGATACGCCAACATCTTATTTCATAAACCGTGTTTTTATTCGGATGTTGTAAATAGGGCTCAATTAGTGGAGAGCGATAACGAGTCAACCCAACTAAAAGAAAGTAGCCGGCAAAATTATAATAATAAATGTAGAGTAGTCATCAAGCGGTGACAACAAGCGTGAGGAAATCAACAAAGCCGATATGGTAACCACTTTGGTGGTAATCAGGCCAAAATAATAAGAATGGACATTTCAAGAAAAGGAGATTCAACAATGATGGAAAGACGCCAAGACCAAAGACCCGTTTCAAAGGAAGAAGAACGACCACCCATTATATGCTTCAAATGCGAGGAGAGGGACACATCGGCCCCGGATCGCGCCATGCCATTCAAAGCATGTTATAATTGTGGAAGAGAAGGTCACTTAGCTCGATTTTGTCGCCATCAAGACAAATTCAACTAGGATGGAGGCACCAAAGGTCGTCCCTGCATAAACCAAAGCCAGTAGTTTAAGAGAGAGCTTTTTTTTTTTCGTGACGAGGAACCCGAATAAAATTATCACTTGTAAGTTAATCGTAAGCTCACAAGTCTATACCGTGTTAGATACCGCTTCTACCCACTCTTTTATTTCACCTAGTTGCATTCAACGCTTGAATTTGACTCAAGAAGTTAAACTTTGACTTATTGGTTGAAACTTCGTAAGTAGGAGAGCCTTCATATCGCTACTATTTTTAAATCTTGTTTAATTCAAATAAACATTTTCACGCTATTCGTCGATCTTATCTTTTGAAAATATTTGCCTTTGATGTGATTTTTGAGTCAATTGGTTAGCTACTCATCATGCTTTTCGTAAGGTTGTTAGCTTTTATATTTATAATAACCTCTGTTATACTAATTCAAAGTAACCAAATCCTAAAGTTAATCATCATCATATCAAGCCATAAGTAAAGAGCCCGAACCTTTCGTTGTTAACTTCCTTGTGTGGAATGCATCAAGCTAGGCTTTCAGAGGCTTACATCGTGAATGAAGATGGCAAGTTTATAGGTATCATTGTGAGGTACTATCTAGGTTAAGGGATGAAGTCACGGTTGGTATCAATGTGATGTACTATCCAAGTCTTGGACGAAGAGTAACAGCTTTTGAATGATATTTCTATCATTAATAAATTTCTTGGCGTATTCTTGAAGACTTCTTAGCCTACCCTAGAGCGTGAAATCGAATTTTGTATTGACCCCAAAGACAAAACCCATTTCTTAAACCCTCAAATAATTCTTCAACTAAAATGAACAGCTTTACGTGGTTTATGATGAAAGTCATAATAAAAGCATAGGACTAATGAAAATCATGGGTATATGAGGTATTAGTAAGTTTTATGATGAGTTATGTTGGTTAGTATGTGAAAACATGAAAGTTTCTTAGAAATCACAAAGAGTTGAAAATCGATTTTGGTGAAAAACGTAATATGAAATTCAATTGACCATATCTCCTATTATATTTTGAATTTTTGAATGTGGTCAAGTCCTAGAGTTAGATCTATGAGTTACCTAACTAATCCAAGTGGAATTACTGGAAAAGGTGTTGTAGATTTTTGTGTGGACTGATTTTAGCAAAGGAGTGCAAAGCTGCAAAAACCAAAAAAAAGCTTCGCCATGATTTTAGAGAGGCTATTTCGGCCACTTAAATTATGAGAAAAATTCTGGCCTTTTGGGACATGAAATTATATGGTATAAAGTACCTCCTGTCCAAAAATGAGCTCATTCTCGACTTAAAATGAGCAAGTTATGACTATTTCAATATTTAGGTTTTTCCGATTTAAAAAACGCTATAACCGAGTTCTATAACTCCGATGACCATGAAATTTAAACTGAAGCTCACGTTAACATGTGTAAGGTCCTGCCAAGATTTGGGAATTTTGGAGTTAAAATTGAGGTAGCTAATTTCTTAAGGAATTAAGTGGAAATTGATTTTTAAAAATAGTAAATGAATTTTTAAAATTCGAGAAAAATATATTTTCATTATGGGACTATATTATGCTAAATCCCTGAAAAGAAATATTTTGGGGCTAATTTGGTATTTTTCATGAAAATAGTTTAGTTACTTAACATATGAATTAAATATGTTATGTGAAGTAACAAAGTTGAAAATAGGATTTTATGGCTAGAGAATCCTATATAGTAGTATATGCATATTTTTGATGAGGATTTGATAATTGGTGATGATATCTTATGAGTATGACATTTTTGAATGATTAAATGCATTATATGGTAAAGTGTAAACAATTAAGATAAATTATTTATAAATTTAAGAAGTGATTAAAATATTGTTATAATATTAATGTTATTAGATTATGAGATTATTAAATGATTGATAACATGGGGATATTCTTGAACTCGGATAAATTATATTATAAATGTTTAATATTTATCCTTTATCTCATTTTGATTGATTCTTTATATCATTATCCTCATGTTTATATTATGTTGAAAGTCATTTCAGGGTCTGTAGTGCATAGATGGACTTGGTATGATTATGACCACGGATTATTCTAAGATAATCATAATCAGTAAATGAATACACAATTATCTTTGGTCAGTAGTGCATGGATAATTTGTGGTCGTGATACTAATGAATATCCTTGGCCCCCGTAAAGGTGGATGATTCGATGATGTGGATTAATTATCGAAATGAGTCTCAAAGAATGAAATATTAATTCATGGATGTGTTCAAAGTCATCCGTGGCTTACGTGCATAGATGGACTTGGTATGATTATGACTGTGGATTGTTCTAAAGATAATCATAACAGTAATTGAAAACACAATTATCTTTGGTCAGTAGTGTATGGATAATTTGTGGTCGTGATACTAATGAATATCCTGGCTCGTAGAAAAGTGGGATGATTCGATGATGTGGATTAATTATTGAAATGAGTCTCAAAGAATGAAATATTAATTCATGGATGCGCTCAAAGTCATCTCGGTTTACGCAAGTATAGATGGACTTGGTATGATTACGACTGTGGATTGTTTCGCAGATAATCATAATCAGATTGAAAACACGTAATATCCTCGCCAAATGGTGTATGGATAATTCGTGGTCGTGATACTATTAAGTCGCGCCTTAGCATTATTGGTTTTATAGCTTGTATATCTTTAGCTCAGTAGTAGCAAAGATGAATTGTTAATGAATATTTTGGCAGATTTCAAAGATGAATTTAATATTTTTAAACGATAAAGGTATTCAAGGTATCCTCATCTCTTTATCATACCAGTATCGCATTCTAATTTCGAGGGCTTAAATTCCATAAGGAGGGAGATTGTGAGACCCCAGATTTTATTAATAAAGATTTAAATTTGGTCGAAATAATTTTTAATATTATGGTGTGAATTTGAGATAATATTATAGTTGTGGGTAGTATTTACAAAATTTTGCAAAGTATGCAAGTGGTTATATTATATTTCGATTGGCCTGGGGAATATTCTGGTTTAGCAGGAATATTCGTGATAACTACCAATCATGGTGGACCCCATAATGTAATTATTCATTTGATCGAGAAAACGACAAAAAATATTTTATTAAAATAACTACGGAAGTTTTACCGTTGATATCGTTGAACTACTTGGTAGTAAAAGTACAAAGAATACGTGTGGTCAGATAAGAAGCACACCCAGATCGATTATCGATGCCTATGTGAGAAGTCACCGGTTTGATTCTATTATTGTCAATTAATAATATGAATTATTATAAGCGATAATGACGCTTTTGTTTTATTCAGTATTATTAACGTAATAAAATGTAAACATCTTTTTATATAAAATAGAATACTTTATTAAAGTTATTCTATAAATGTAATATATTATATTTTATTATGATAGTGTTGTATAGTATTTTGCATAGTGTTTTGCATAAGTATTGCATAGTGTTTGCATAGTAAAATGTTTTATATAAATAGAATATATTATATTTTATTTAAAAGATTTTTCTTTAAATATGGACCGTCGATTAAAGTAAATCAACTGGACCGCTCATGGATTAGTTACTATGCATTCCATTTTTCTATAAATAAGCTCATTCCTTCATTATTTTCTTACTTAATTCATCAAACTCTGAGAGAGAAATTATAGAGAGAAAGTTTATAGAGAGAAAGTTATAGAAAGAAGAAGAGTATTTCGCTACTTCACTACTTCTATATTCGGGTTCATTTTTACTGTAGTGGGTGTTATTCTTTCTTCTTCAAGAGAACTTCATTATTCCATTCATTATTATTATTCATTGAATAACTCGTAAAGAGTGGCATACCCTATACATAACTCAGATACGCCAGATACCCTATACTTGGTGAAATCCTTATGTTATTCCATTGCTTATTATTCGTTGAATAACTCAGATAATGCCGGTTTAATACCTATACTTGGTGACATTCTTCTACTATTCATTTTGAACATCCCTGCTCATGTGTTTTTTACAGGACCGGTTCCGCTTTTTATTATTCTCGTTGGAACATCCCTGCTCATGTGTTTTACACCGACCGGTTAAAATTTTTATCATTCTCATTGAATATCCTATCTCGTGTGTTTTACACCGGATCCGGTTCCATCTTTATTATTCGTTGGAACATCCCGCTTGTGTGAATTTCACCCCGACCGTTCCGTTATTATTATTCTCATTTGAATAACCTGCCTATGCCAAGCACCGCATGCATGGTGATTTCTTTTGTTATTCCATTCTTTATTATACCCAATTGGTTAAAACTTTGACTTTTATACTCCATGAAATTAGTAGAATATCCTCGATATTCGCGTTTCATCCAAAGATCTTTCATGGAAATATTCTTCGATCATTCTTGAATTTTACTCACTTAAACAAAGATCATGTCGACAATTTGGACGTTAATAATTCATGGATTAAATAATTTTTGAACTTGTTTTATTGAATTACTATGTCATTGTCATCATCCTCATGTTATATTATGTTATCTTTCGCTTACGTGCATAGATGAACTTAGTATGATTATGACACTGTGGATCATTCTGCAGATAATCACGACTTGATATAAATGATGTGACAAAAGTCCCCAAGTGGGTCTGTAATGCGTTGATGGATAGTTTTTGGTATGATTATGACTGGGGTGATTTTAAGTATAGTCATGACCATTGATAACTTGATGAAAATCCTCGACCGTGGTATGTGGATGATTAGATGTGGTGGTTTATTTTTTAAGTCGAGTCTCGCCGATAAAAATTGATGAAAACCTTTAAAACCTAAAAGATAGTAGATTTTATTCTCTACTTGACTCTGTTAATGGATCGCTTATTCCGCCGCAGCTTAAACTTGTTGTCTATTGTATTTTATCGTTTAACATCTGTCAAGGCTAATGATAATTTATTCGCATTATCTTAGTCATAATATTTCATCGGGCTAGTTGAGCTCACCCTTTCTTTCACCGTTTCTCTTCGTGAAATGAGAACATAGCCGGGACGAGTCTGGGGAACGGAGTAATGGTCCGAGAGGATAAGCATTAGTAGTCCTCACTATTTCGTGAAATAAAGTGTGATAATAGTTGTAATGAGGACTCCTTTTGAGTTTGTATAATATCTAGTAGATAATATTTGTATTCAAACTCACGCTTTATGTCGATTGCACACCTACGCTTATATTAGTAAGTCAGATTTGAATTTATGTACCATGTAAGTGGCGACCCAAGATGGGTGACGATACCTAATTTTGGGGGCGCCACAAAGATACCCTATACTTGGTGAAATCCTTATGTTATTCCGTTGCTTATTATTTCGTTGGAATAACTCAGATAATGTGATTTACCCTATACTTGGTGACATTCTTCTATTATTCGCTGGAACATCCCGTCGTGTGTTTTACACCGGACCGGTTCCGCTTTCTATTGCTCATTGGAACATCCTGCATCTGTGTGTTTTACAGGACTGGTTCCGTTTTTATTATTCATTGGAACATCTGCTGCGTGTGTTTTACAGGACTTTGGTTCGGTTCTTTATCATTCTTACATTGGAATATCCTATCATGTGTTTACACCGGATCCGTTCCATCTTTATTATTCTGTTGGAACATCCCGCTCGGTGTGAATTTCACCCGACCTGGTTCCGTTATTATTATTCGCATTGAATAACTGCATACATCACAAATACCGCATGCATGGTGATTTCTTTTGTTATTCCATTCTTTATTATACCCAGTTGGTTAAAACTTTGACTTCTATACTCCATGAAATTAGTAGAATATCCTTGATATTTGCGTTTCATCCAAAGATCTTTCATGGAAATATTCTTCCGATCATTATTGAATTTTACTCTCAAAACAAGATCATGTTGACAATTTGGACGTTAATAATTCATGGATTAAATAATTCTTGAACTTGTTTTATTGAATTACTATGTCATTGTCATCATCCTCATGTTATATTATGTTATCTTTCGCTTACGTGCATAGATGAACTTAGTATGATTATGACCGAGGATCATTCGGTATAATCATGACTTGATATAAATGATGTGACAAAAGTCCTCAATGGGCTGTAATGCGATGATGGATAGTTTTTGGTATGATTATGACTGTGGGGGTGATTCTAAGATAGTCATGACCATTGATAATTTGATGAAAATCCTTGACCGTGGGTAGTGTGGATGATTAGATGTGGTGGTTTATTATTGTCGAGTCTCAAATGATAAAAATTGATGAAAACCTTTTAAAACCTAAAAGATAGTAGACTTTATTCTCTACTTGACTCTTTTAATGGATTGCTTATTCCAGCTGCAGATTAAACCTGGTTGTCTATTGTATTTTATCGGTTTAACATCTGTTGAAGGCTAATGATAATTTATTTCGCATTATCTTAGTCATAATATTATTTCTTTTGGGCTAGTTGAGCTCACCTTTCTTTCACTTTTTTCTTCTTGAAATGAGAACATATTTGGGGACGAAGTCGGGGAACGTAAGTAATGGTCCAGAGGATAGCATTAGTAGTCCTCACTATTCGTGAAATAGTGTGATAATAGTTGTAATGAGGACTCCTTTTGAGTTTGTATAATATCTAGTAGACAAAATTTGTATTCAAACTCACGATTTATGTCAGATTGCATACCTAGCAGCTTATATTAGTAAGTTGTATTTGAATTTATGTACCATGTAAGTGGCGACCCAAGATGGGTGACGATATACCTAATTTTTGGGGCGTCACGGTTGGTATCAAAGCTTAGGATATGATCCTGGCTAAGATGTGAGATAAGAACTAGGAGGGAGAGACGGGAATTCCTTCGCTAAGTATGACCTACCTAAGTTTATGTGGTATTTATTTGGTCTGGATCGGAGTATAGGGATAATATGTGATATGTTATTTAACCCATGTTTGGTGGCAAGATTTGAAAATGACATCCGAAAATATTGAGATAAGCAATGAAGCACATGAGACCGTTGAGTCATTTCAACCAAAAGGTAATGAGCAACAACACGATAATAATCATCATATCGGTGGCAGCGGCCATCTGGAACAATGATAACCATCGTGGGGAAATTATCATGTCAAGAATGGTAACCACTTGGTGGTAATCGGGGCCAAAATAATAAGAATGAACATTTCAAGAAAAGGAGATTCAACAATGATGGAAAGACGTCAAGACCAAATTTTTGTTGTTAAGGAAGGAGAAGGACCACCTATTATATGCTTCAAATGCGGAGGAGAGGGACACATCACATCAAATCTGCGCCATGCCATCCAAAGCATGTTATAATTGTGGAAAGAAGGCCACTTAGCTCGATTTTGTTTTCATCAAGACGAATTCAACTAGGATGGAGGCACCAAAGGTCGTCCCTGCATAAACCAAAGCCGGTAGTTTAAGAGAGAGCGTTTTTTTTCTCGTGACGAGGAACCTGAATAAAATTATCACGGGTAAGTTAATCATAAGCTCTTGCGAAGTCTATACCGTGTTAGATACCGGTTCTACCCATTCTTTTATCTCTCTTGCTTGCGTTCAACGTTTAAATTTGACTCCGGAGAAGTTAGACTTTGACTTATTGGTTGAAACTTCGTTAGTAGGAGCCTTCGTTACCGCTACTATTTTTTTTTAATCTTGTTGTTTCAAATAAACACTTTCACGTTACCTGTCGATCTTATCTCTTTGAAAATACTTGCCTTTGAGGTAATTTTTGAAAACGATTGATTAACTACTCATTATTCTTTTTGTAAGGTTGTTAGCTTTCATATTCCTAACCAACCTGTTATACGAATTCAAAGTAACCAAACCCTAAAGTTAATCACTGTTATATCAAGCCATAAGTAAAGAGCCCCGAACCTTTCGTTGTTGACTTCCTTGTGTGGAATGCACCGAAGCCAGACTTTCTCAGAGGGCGACGCCATGGTGAAGATGGCAAGTTTATAGGTATCATTGTGAGGTGCTATCTAGGTTAAGGGATAAAAGTCACAGTTCAGTATTAATGTGACGTATTATCCAAGTCTTGGATGAGAGTAATGATTTTGAATGATATTTCTATCATTAATAAATTTCTTGACGTATTCTTGAAGATTTCTAGCCTACCCTACCTAGAGCGTGAAATCGAATTTTGTATGACCCAAAGATAAAAAACCCATTTCTTAAACCCTCAAATATTTCTTCAACTAAATGAACAGTTTACGTGGTTTATGATGAAAGTCATAATAAAAGCATTGGAATAATGAAAATCATGGGTATATGAAGTATTAGTAAGTTTTATGATGAGTTATGTTGGTTGGTATGTGAAAACATGAAAGTTTCTTAGAAATCACAAAAAGTTGAAAATCAGATTTTGGTGAAAAACGTAACATGAAATTCAATTGACCATATCTCCTATTATATTTTGAATTTTTGAGTGTGGTCAAGTCCTAGAGTTAGATCTATGAGTTACCTAACTAATCCAAGTGGAATTACTGGAAAAGGTGTTGTAAATTTTTGTGTGGACTGATTTTAGCAAAGGAGGCCAAAGCTGTAAATTTCGAAAATGCTACTGCCCAGAAACTTTAAGGGGCTGTTTCGGCCACTTAAATTTTGAGAAAAATTCTGGCCTTTTGGGACATGAAGGTATATGGTATAAAGTATCTCCTGTCCAAAAATGAGCTCATTCTGACTTAAAATGAGCAAGTTATGACTATTTCAATATTTAGGTTTTTCCGACGAAAAACGTTATAACCGGAGTTCTATAACTCCGATGACCATGAAATTTAAATTAGAAGCTCATGTTAACATGTGTAAGGTCCTGCCAAGATTTGGGAATTTTTGGAGTTAAACTTGAGGTAGCTAATTTCTTAAGGAATTAATTAGAAATTGATTTTTGAAAAATAGTAAATGAATTTTAAAAATTCCGAGAAAAATATATTTTCATCATAGGACTATATTATGCTAAATCCCAGAAAAGAAATATTTTGGGGCTGATTTGGTATTTTCATGAAAATAGTTTAATTACTTAACATATGAGTTAAACATGTTATGTGAAGTAACAAAGTTGAAAATAGGATTTTTATGGCTAGAGAATCCTATATAGAGTATATGCATATTTTTTGATGAGTGATTTGATAATTGGTGATGATATTTTATGAGTATGACATTTTGAATGATTAAATGCATTATATGGTAAAGCGTAAACAATTAAGATAAATTGTTTATAAATTTAAGAAGTGATTAAAATATTGGTATAATATTAATGATATTAGATTATTAGATTATTAAGTGATTGATAACATGGGGATATTCTTGAATCTCGGATAAATTATATTATAAATGTTTAATATTTATCCTTTATCTTATTTGATTGATTCTTTATATCATTATCCTCATGTTTATATTTTTTTTAAAGTCATCTCGTGGGTCTGTAGAGCATAGATGGACTTGGTATGATTATGACCGTGGATTGTTGGTAAGATAATCATAACAGTAATTGAAAACACAATTATCTTTGGTCGTAGTGCATGGATAATTTGTGGTCGTGATACTAATGAATATCCTTGGCTTTGTAGTGCGGGGATGATTCGACGATGTGGATTAATTATTGAAATGAGTCTCAAAGAATGAAATATTAATTCATGGATGTGTTCAAAGTCATACGTGGCTTACGTGCATAGATGGACTTGGTATGATTATGACCAGGATCATTCGGTATAATCATAATCAGTAATTGAAAACACAATTATCTTTGGTAGTAGCGCATGGATAATTTGTGGTCGTGATACTAATGAATATCCTTAGCTTTGTGAAAGCGGGGATGATTCGACGATGTGGATTAATTATTGAAATTTGAGTCTCAAAGAATGAAATATTAATTCATGGATGTGTTCAAAGTCATACGTGGCTTACGTGCATAGATGGACTTGGTATGATTATGACCAGGATCATTCGATATATAATCATAATCAGTAATTGAAAACACAATTATCTTTGGCAGTAGCGCGCGCATGGATAATTTGTGGTCGTGATACTAATGAATATCCTTAGCTTTCAGTAGTGCGGGGATGATTGACGATGTGGATTAATTATTGAAATGAGTCTCAAAGAATGAAATATTAATTCATGGATGTGTTCAAAGTCATCGTGGCTTACGTGCATAGATGGACTTGGTATGATTATGACTCAGGATCATTCTAGTATAATCATAATCAGAATTGAAAACACAATTATCTTTAGCCGTAGTAGCATGGATAATTTGTGGTCGTGATACTAATGAATACACGATTATCTTTGGTCAGTAGTGCATGGATAATTTGTGGTCGCGATACTAATGAATATCCTGGCCCGTAGTGTAGTGGGGATGATTCGATGATATGGATTAATTATCGAAATGAGTCTCAAAGAATGAAATATTAATTCATTGATGTGGTAAAAGTCATCTTTGGTCAGTAGTGCATTGATAGACTTGGTATGATTATGACCACGGATTATTCTTGGTATAATCATGGATCAGTAATTGAAAACACGAATATCCTTAGCCAAGAAGGTAAATGGATAATTCATGGTTGTGATACTATTGTCGAGTCTCAAAAGATTATTGGTTTTATAGATTATATATCTTTGGCTCGTAGTGCAAAAGATGAATTGTTAATAAATATCTTTGGCACCAGAAGTGCAAAGATGAATTGTTAATGAATATCTTTGGTAGGATTGCAAAGATGAATTTAATGTTTTCAACGATAAAGGTATTCAAGGTATCCTCACCTCTTTATCATATCAGTACGCATTCTAATTTCGGGGCTTAAATTCCATAAGGAGGGAGATTGTGAGACCCCAGATTTTATCAATAAAGATTTAAATTTTGTCAAAATAATTTTTTAATATTATGGTGTGAATTTGAGATAATATTATAGTTGTGGGTAGTATTTATAAATTTTGCAAAGTATGCAAGTGGTTATATTATATTCGATTGGTCTGGGAATATTCTTGGTTTAGAGAGGAATATTAAATACAACTACTCAATCATTGGTGGACCCATAATGTAATTATTTTCGGATTCGGGAAAACGACAAAAATATTTTATTGAAATAACTATGAAGTTTTACCGTGGTTATTGTTGAACTACTCAGTAGTAAAAGTACGAAGAATAAGTGTGGTTGCATAAGAAGATTACCAGTATTGATTATCGACGCTTATGTGAGAAGTCACTCGGTTTGATTCCATTATTGTCGATTAATAATATGAATTATTATAGCGATAATGACGTTTTGTTTTATTCGTATTATTAACGTAATAAAACAGAAACATCTTTTTATATAAAATAGAATACTTTATTAAAGTTATTCTATAAATGTAATATATTATATTTTATTATGCATAGTGTTGCATAGTGTTTTTTGCATAGTGTTTAAATAGTGTTATAAATAGTGTTTGCAGGTTAGTAAAAATGTTTTTATATAAATAGAATATATTATATTTTATTTAAAAGATTTTTCTTTAAATATGGACCGCCGAGATTAAAGTAAATCAATCTGGACCGTTCATGGATTAATTCTTACGCATTCCATTTTTCTATAAAATAAGCTCATTCCTTCATTATTTTCTTATTTAATTCATTGAAACTCTAGAGAGAAATTATGAGAGAAGCTATAGAGAGAAAATTATAGAAAGAAGAAGAAGAGTATTCTCGCTACTTCACTACTTCTATATTCAGGTTCTTTTTACAGTAAGGGTGTTATTCTTTCTTCTTGAAGAGAACTTACGTTATTCCATTCATTATTATTCATTGGAATAACTTTGTAAAAGTGGCATACCCTATACATAACTCCTGAGTACATGGCAGATACCCTATACTTGGTGAAATCCTTATGTTATTCCATTGCTTATTATTTACATTGGAATAACTCAGATATCTGGGTTTACCCTATACTTGGTGACATTCTTCTATTATTCTCATTGGAACATCCATCGCGTGTGTTTTACAGGACCTGGTTCCGCTTTTATTGATCATTGTTGAACATCACATGCATGTGTTTTACACCGGACCGGTTCCGCTTTTTATTATTCTCGTTGGAACATCCTCATCTGTGTGTTTTTTACACCGGACTGGTTCCGTCTTTATCATTCCATTGGAATATCCTATCTCGTGTGTTTTACACGGATCCGGTTCCATCTTTATTATTCTGTTGGAACATCCCGCCGCTTGTGAATTTCACCGACTGGTTCCGTTATTATTATTCTCATTGGAATAACTCGCCTATGCGGCACCGCATGCATGGTGATTTCTTTTGTTATTCCATTCTTTATTATACCCAATTGGTTAAAACTTTGACTTCTATACTCCATGAAATTAGTAGAATATCCTCGATATTTGCGTTTTCATCCAAAGATCTTTCATGGAAATATTCTTCCGATCATTATTGAATTTTACTCAAGCTTAAACAAAGATCATGTCGACAATTTGGACGTTAATAATTCATGGATTAAATAATTCTTGAACTTGTTTTATTGAATTACTATGTCATTGTCATCATCATCTCATGTTATATTATGTTATCTTTTCGCTTTACGTGCATAGATGAACTTAGTATGATTATTACACTGAGGATCATTCGGTATAATCATGACTTGATATAAATGATGTGACAAAAGTCCTCAAATATTGGTGAATGCGATGATGGATAGTTTTTGGTATGATTATGACTGGGGTGATTCTAAGATAGTCATGACCATTGATAATTTGATGAAAATCCTTGATCGCAGTACGAGGATGATTAGATGTGGTGGTTTATTATTGTCGAGTCTCAATGATAAAAATTGATGAAAACCTTTAAAACCTAAAAGATAGTAGACTTTATTCTCTACTGACTTTTTTAATGGATATTTATTCCACCGCAGATTAAACCCGGTTGTCTATTGTATTTTATCGTTTAACATCATTTGTTGAAGGCTAATGATAATTTATTCTCGCATTATCTTAGTCATAATATTTCTTCTTGCCATTGAATTAACCTACCTTTTTTTCATATTCTCTTCGTGAAATGAGAACATATATTTGATTTAGTCGGGGAGCAAGTAATGGTCCAGAGGATAAGATTAGTAGTCTTTCACTATACGTGAAATAGTGTGATAATAGTTGTAATGAGGACTCCTTTTTGAGTTCAGATAATATCTAGTAGACAAAATTTGTATTCAAACTCACAGCTTTATGTCAGATTGTATTATACTACGCTTATATTAGTAAGTTGTATTTGAATTTATGTACTCATATAAGTTTATGACCCAAGATGGGTGGACGATACTTAATTTTCAAAGGCGCCATGATCATATATATACCAAATAAAAAGGATGAATTCTACTTTACAAATAACCTAGTATAATATATAGCCTAATATATATATATATATATATATATATATATAATTTTAACAAAAGAAAATAGTTGATAAAAACACTGAGACCTCTACCACTTATTTCAAAAATAATGTCAGGGTCTCAAATAATATAATATTAAATATTTTAATAATAATTTATTACATAATTAATCAAATTAAATATATCTGACTAATGTTATAATAACACATTTTTTAAAATAAAAAATTTAAAACCACTAATATCACGCTAAAAATATTAATAATGACTTGCATATTTTATCCCCTTAATTTTGTGAGTGTATTTTTTAGTGTGTAAATGGGCTGAGCCTTGAACCTTCTTAGAATGCTCACTCACTCACTCGTCAGAATTTCATTCTCTCTCTCTCTCTCTCTCTCTCTCTCTCTCTCTCTCTCTCATATCTTCTTATTCCACCTTACCTCATCAGCCGCCTCTATTCTATTTTTCTCTCTCCAACACCGAAAAACACGCAACCTTTTCTAGACCAAAAAAAAACCTAGTCGACAACACGTGTTAATTTTATCCATCCGCCGGAAAAAAATTCATTTTAACGGTTTGGTGGAATGACCGACTATCGTGTACCCACCGCCGCCATGAATCTCTGGTCAACCACTACCACAGACGATAATACCTCAATGATGGACGCTTTCATGTCTGCCGATCTGACTTCGTTTTGGCCACCCCCTACTCCTCCACCGCCGCCGCCGCCCCAATCCTCCTCCACTTCAACCTCCACCGCAGCGGCGGCCGTTTTCAACCAAGAAAGCCTACAACACCGGCTCCAATCATTGATTGAGGGCGCTAAAGAAAGCTGGACCTACGCAATCTTCTGGCAATGGCAGTCTGCCTCCGGCGACATCGATTACTTATTCTCCCAGTCATCTCTCCTTGGCTGGGGCGACGGCTATTACAAAGGCGAAGATAAGGAGAAGCAATTGAAAAGGAAACCCACCTCCGCCGCAGAGCAAGCCCACCGGAGAAAAGTTCTTCGGGAGCTCAATTCGTTAATTTCCGGCTCCCAATCTTTCCCTGACGACGCCGTCGACGAAGAAGTCACCGACACCGAGTGGTTCTTCCTCGTTTCCATGACCCAGTCTTTCGTCAACGGCGCAGGCCTCCCTGGCCAAGCGTTTTTCAATTCGTCTCCGGTCTGGGTCACCAGAGCTGAACGCCTACTAAGCTCGCCCTGCGAACGAGCCCGGCAGGCGCAAACTTTCGGGCTGCAAACCATGGTTTGTATCCCGTCGAATAACGGCGTGGTGGAGTTGGGCTCGACGGAGTTGATTTATCAGAGCTCGGATCTCATGAATAAGGTTAGGATTTTGTTCAATTTCAATTCTATTGATTCGGGTTATTGGCCGGTACCGTCGGAGCCTAATGAGTCCGATCCATCGGCGCTTTGGCTCACGGATCCCTCACCGTTGCCAAATGTAGAAATTAAAGAAATCCCTATGAATTCTGCTAAACCGCCGCAAATTGGGTTTGAAAACCATAGTTTTAGTACTTTGACTGAGAACCCTAGCACTAGCAGTGTAATTAATGTTCAAAATCAACATTCTAAACAATCACAGCAGCAGAATGGAAATATAACTAGGGAATTGAATTTCTCTGGATTCGGGTTTGATGGAATAAGTAGTACTGTTAGGAAAGGGAATTCGAATTCACATGTTTGTAAGCCTGAATCCGGAGAAAAACTGAATTTTGGGGAAAGTAAGAGGAGTTGTAGTGGAAATGGGACTTTGTTTGCAGGACATTCACAATTTGTGGGAATTGTTGAGGATAGCAAGAAGAAGAGATCGTCGAGTTCGAGAGGTAGTTATCATGAAGAGGGTGGTATACTTTCCTTCAGTTCTGGTATGATTTTGCCGTCTTCTGGTATCTTAAAATCCAGCGGTGGTGGTGGGGATTCTGACCACTCGGATCTTGAACCCTCTGTAGTTAAAGAGGCTATTGTTAGTCAAGTTGTGGATCCAGAAAGAAAACCACGAAAGCGGGGAAGAAAGCCGGCTAATGGGAGAGAAGAGCCATTGAATCATGTTGAAGCAGAACGACAGAGGAGGGAGAAGCTTAACCAGAAGTTCTATGCCCTCCGAGTAGTGGTACCTAATGTATCAAAAATGGACAAGGCTTCACTTCTCGGAGATGCTATTGTTTTCATCAATGAGTTGAAAGCCAAACTCCAGACATCGGATTCAGAAAGGGATGAGTTGCGAAGCCAATTGGAGTCTTTGAAAAAGGAGTTGGCTAGTAAAGAATCGAGATATTCAAGTCAGATGGCAGCTGATAAAGATCTCAAAATATCAAATGACCATGGAAATAAGTTTATTAATTTGGACATAGATGTGAAGATTATTGGTTGGGACGCGATGATCCGAATCCAATGTAGTAAGAAGAACCACCCTGCAGCTAGATTGATGGCGGCTTTGGAAGAGATGGACCTAGAAGTCAGCCACGCGAGTATATCCGTCGTCAATGATTTGATGATTCAACAGGCTACGGTGAAGATGGGTAGTCGATTTTACACCCAAGAACAGCTTAGAGTAGCATTGGCAGACAAAGTCTCAGAAACAAGATAAGTAGCATTTGTACTACTGAATTTTTAATTGAGGCTCTGGGAAATTTTATTTATCCCAGTAGCTACAAATCTTTAGAATACGCATGTACAATATGTTCTTTATTAGGTTTTGTTTTAATGTAGTTTGAAGTCGGCTCAGGTGAACAATTTGGATTTCTTCTTTATTTTCTCTTGTGAACTTTGGTCTAGTTACATTGAAATGCATATACTATGTATTAATGTAAAGCCTGTAGAATTTTCAGGCTCCTATTCATGTCAATCAGAAATTATATGTTGTTATTCTTGGTTGATTTAAGTTTGCAGCTAGATTCTGGTATTTTTGGTTTTGTCTCTGTTTATGCAGTTGTATGAAGATTGTGTCCTCAGGTTCAGTCTCTATTGATGGAAACCAGTAGATGGAGACTGCATGTATTGCCTAATCTATATAGCTTCAAGATAGAAGAAAAACACGTGGTTTGCATGAGCTTTTAAGATCATGTACCAAACGAATTATAATTTTAATCATTAATCAGTAATGACGCCTTCATTAACTTATTTGTTTAGATGTGACAATTGAGTATTAATATCTTTAACCTCTTTTGATCTTAAAGCTCAAATGGAGAGTTGGTTGGCTTCCCCCTCCCCGCCGCCAAATCTAAGCCTTTTGACTTTCTTTCTAACCTATTATAATTGCTATTACCTACTACAAGTCTACTGTGAAAAGCGTTTCCTTTTCGACTGTATTTTAGGTCAGAAAATATTCATTAATGACTTAAATGGCATTGTTCCTACTCTTTTTCTGATCCTTCTATATGTGGTAATCTGCAATATGCAGAGTAATTTTCAGTTCTGAAAATATATAAACATGTCTGATCTATTTTTCCCTTACCATTCTTGAATAATATGACAATTTGATGGAGGCTTGATATATAGGTGGTGACATTATTTATTACTTTCTTGTTCTGCCCAAATCAGGCCAACCCACATTTGAGCGAAACTACTTACAAATTCTCCCCTAGAAACTTGTGGCCTGTCCAAATATATCAGCATCTCAAAAGTTTGACCAGTTATTAGATATACTTGGTATAGTTTTCTCATATTAAGAACAAGTTAATGATTACTCCTATAATATCTACAGTAAAATAGACAAACGCTCACTTGTCTTTAAATATTTGTTGTTGTAAATAATCATCTACCTGCTTGATGATTACTCATTTACGCTCATCAATGTGGAGGAAAAGAACTAACAAAAAAAATTTCTAATAATGAAAGGAGGATGAGGATCATATTTTACAATAGAAGTTATATGGGATATTTACGATCTACTTCTTTGACCAACTTTTTTGGCCTTTTAGAGAGAGGAAAATAAATAATTAAAAAAATGACCCCACGAGATATTCTCCTTATTTTTTTTAAGAATCCTACAAACACTTATAAAGAACTCTTACAAAAATTAATTTATAAAATAATGTATCAAAATGTAATTAATGAATAATTTATTATATATGGATAAGTCTAGTGTTTATAACCAATTAAAATCAAACATATTATTTTATATATCCTTTTTATAACAATCCTTTAGTCACCCTAATATTATTATTCTTTCAATTATATAAATTTTAGAACTTACATGAAATCAAAGAGGAAAAAAGTAATTTATTTTCATTTCCCATATGATTGAACTGACTTGTTTTCTTTTCTGATGTTCTTATAAAATCAATCACGAAAATATCCAAAGATTTTAATGCCTCTCTTCATATTTTTCTTGATGATCATGTATAAATATCTCATACGAAAATAAAAATATTCTGTAATGGTACTTGACTAGTTAGTGATTATTAGAAATGAAAATGCAGCTCTCAATTGAAAAATAAACTGACAATGAACCTATGGAAACTAAATCCACGAAATAACCAACATGTAGTTTAATTTCCATAAATAAATCGATCCACATAATTAGTTACAATTCAAACATGCAAATCCCTAACTATCAAACTTAATCAAATATTAACATCCGTACGTATGTGCTCCCTAGTGTTCAAGAATCCAAGAGAAATGACATGCTAACGGAATATTCACACTTATTGGAAATTAAATTGAAATCACATTCTAGTTTCCTATCCAATTTTAATTCCAAACATGCAGGAAGAATTCCCATGCAGCTGTAAACAATAACAAACGTAGCATTCTTCTCCTTTTCTCTTAAATTCTTGAGAATATTTCAACCTGAGCTTTGGCCATTTGCCTCAGATCCTCAAAGCTCCAATCCCTTCTCATCCCACAGCTTCTCACCATCTTTGGTTCCTCCTCCTCGTCGTTAAACGACCCGATGGAACGGCTTGAATGCAACCGAAGAGGAGCCTTATTCTTGGCCACTTTCTTTGGTGGCGCAAGAGAAGAAGCACTTCTCAATGTTTTCATTTTCTCATAATTACTATTAATATTTGGCCTAGAAGGTCCCAAATTCCCTGTCCAGCTGCTCCTCTCAAGCTTCCCCAAACCAAGCCTTAAATTTCCCCCTCCTTATCCGAATTCGTCCTCGGAATGCCTTGGCATGTCAGGCAATTCAGAGTCATGGCTAGAGATTTCGATTAGGTAATTAAGAAATTAAATTAAACAATAATGGGATTAACGATAATTAATTTCGTATCCTTTTCGATTGATATATTACAAGGTTTAGGGAAGAGGCTTGAAAAGCTGCCTTAAGGGAGAGAGAGAATGTGGGAGAGAGGTGTGGGCCCAAGTGCAAATTAGGGTTCAATTGACCTAATTGAATTAAATGCACAAATTAAGGTTCGTATTATGATTAAATGGAAAGACGGAAGAGCCGAAAATAAAGAAGCAAGATCTGAGAGAATCTTTCACGTGTCCCGAGGCAGAAGCACGTGGAGGTGACTCATTTTGGGAATTGATTAAGGGATTGGATTGGTGGGCTAGAAGGGGAGACGATCTGGGCATTACTTTGATGACTAAGGGTAAATTTGGAATTTCTCCGAGGGACATGTGCCTATCACATGACCACTCTCCAAAAACCCTATAAATATCTCTTCCACTCCATTGGGAAGGGACTTCTCCTGGAGACCGAAGACTTGGACTCTTGGAAGATCAAGGGACCCTTTTGGTGACTTAAAGGCTTGGAGATTCCACCTAAAAAGCACCAAAGGGTTTGGACATTCTCTCAACTTGAAGGACTCAAGAAGGCTCTTGGAATCCTGTTACCCTAACACGGTTCCGGATTCTAGGGAGTTACGCCACGCGTCGTTAGATAATCGCCCAATTGCGTCGTTCTCCCTCTTGATCAATCAATCAATTCCAGTACTTTTCGTGGATTTCTCTCCTCCTCACCAACACGAAAACCCTAACCCCTAGAAGGTACGATTTCCTTGCCCACATTTATTTGGCGACTCTCACTGGGAGGTGTAGAATTCGTGAAAGGTATGCCCACAACTCGAAGTGGGAGAACTACAGGAAGAGTCGCTTCACCAACAAACAAGATTACCTCACCGGATCCGGTTCAAGGCAAGCCACTCAAGCTTTCCAAGGCGCAAACACGGATTTTGACCAACCACTTATGAAGACGCTTGGAAGGAAGTTCGGCGTCACCACATATGGCCAATCAACAACAAACCAACACAAGAAGGCAAGGCGAGGATGCGGTGGAGACCCGAGCCGAATGATGTGCAAATGGAGATGCTCAAGGCATTGAAAGAAGCACGCGAAGAAGGGCAAGGAATGATGATGGCCATGATCTTTGGAAATGGAGAGGAAGCAAGAGGAGATAGGAATTTCCGCCAATAGTTGATCTGATTCCCACTTTCAAGGCCATGTTCCCGGTGAAGTTTGCGTGGGGAACAGTAGGTGTGGAAGACAACAATAATGGTAGCAACAACAAAGAGAACCACATTGTACCTCCATTAACGGAAAGTCAATTGGTTCCAATAATCAACTTAAAGCCCGTAAGCGGTGGTGATGTGCCACAACCTAGGATGGAAGCAAGCCAACCTCGTGCAAACATCATCTCAAACTACTATTCCATCATTTTCACGGTGCAAATGCCAACCATTCCAAGCAATGTCCAATGAATGAGCCAAAGAACTTCCACCGGTGCGGTATTTGTTCATGATGCAAGTGTCCATCAACCAATTTCTCTACCATACATACACACCGCCGTCAAAGAAAGATATCACAACACCCCGGAGAGTTCACGCTTCTGTTCCGTATGTGACGAAGGATGATATGATTGACCGTGATCAATCAACTTCGCAGACAGACATCTCGACCCTCGGAGTTGGACTTTACTCCTCCTTACCCTGCACACATTCGGAGGCAACCTTACCCAACAGGGTATATTGAGCACCCCCCGCAATTTCCAAAATACAACGGGGAAAAAGGAAATGCTAGGGAACATATTGCCAGGTTTGTAGAGTCAATGTCTCCGTGGCTCGGATATGACGAAGTGAACAACCACAACTTGTTGATGCGGGAATTCAACAAGACTTTGATGGATAGTGCCTTTAGTTGGTACTACAATTTGGAGAAGGGGTCGGTCCATGATTGGGATGACTTAAAATTACAATTTTTCAAGAAATTTTTCTATGCAAGTAAACAGGTAACCATTGTGGAGCTTATGCGGTTCAAGCAGTAAACCGAATGAGAGTTGTCAGATTATGTTGTGAGTTCAAGGCCGAGCACGAGAGGTGCAAAGCCAATTGAAGAAAAGAACTTGGTTAGTATATGCAACAATGGTGCTTTAGACGCCTTCAAGCCCCACCTCATTACCAAAGCTTGTGATTCATTTGCGACCCTCTCATCTTTTGCACAAGACTTGGGAGGAATCATGACATTTTCCACCAGCCATGCGATGGTTACATGGAAGAGCAAGAGGACAGCAACCGTGGCTTTGGTTGATTCTCGATCAAAACCCTGAGAAGAGAGGGAGAAGAATGAGAAAATTGAGCGAAGTAGAGAAAAGCATGGTGACAAGTATACCAGAATGCCAGTTCTGGAGGCTATTACATGCAGCGAGAAGGCATTCAGGAGCCTGTACGAACAATGGGTTGAGCATGGATTCGTGAAGCCTCTAAGACCCCGGTTGGTTATATGGAAGAGATGAAAGAAGATAGGACTTACGTGTATACCACCAATACGCAGGACATTCCACTATGGACTGTTACAGTCTGCAGAGGATATACCATGAGAAGCTGACGGCGGGGGAGATTGAACTAGGAGAAGAAACGTGTAACACTATCACCCATGGTTCAATCCCAGAAGTCAAGAACCCAAATACTGGCTCTACCATCAAAAAACTCTGAACTACAGATGAATTAAAAATCCACCTAAGATGGTGGTCCACCAAAATGGTGGTTTAAGTCCTCGGAGTATCCTTGCCAAGTAATTGGATGACCAAGGTTGGAGGCACAAGAATTGTGAATTAAATATATATATATATATATATATATATATATAAAAGAAAATCCACCCAAGATGGTGGTCCACTCTAAATGGTGGTCAAGTCCTAAGATGACGTGACTTGCAAGAAATTGGACGACCAGTGACGAGGCACCCGATTTCAAGTCCTCGTAGACCGCACTTGCCAAGAAAGCGGGCGACTCAAGTGACAAGGCACCGATTTCAAGTCCTCGTGAAGATGCGACTTGCCAAGAAATTGGACGATCCAAGTGACGAGGCACTCGAGTGTTACACTTTATCATTAAAAGTGAATGAGGCACTGACTATAAGTCCTTAGACCCAAAAAGTTATACTTTTAACTTTAAAAGTAATCGAGGCACTGATTATAAGTCCTCGAACCAAACAAGTTATACTTTCAACTTCAAAAGTAATCGAGGATTTATTATTTGAAACGTTATGCTTTTCGTTAAAAGCAATTTTGTTATCAATAAATTGTCAAACTTCCACTTATGCTTGAATATTTTTCTAATCTCTTTAAAAAAAAGTATAGATTCAAGTGTTAGTTTGCATATAAAAAACATGTTTTTCTTGAATAGATTCATGTTTCTTTGTTTTATGAGGCCTATTGGTGTCTTGGAGTCTTAATTGAACAACTTAAGATTCAATGTTAAATATTGAGTTTTAAAGAATCGTTCAAATTAAAGGCAATCAATAAGGATAAAAGAAACTACAATTTGATAAATGAAATATATGTACATTAATTTTACGATCAGAAATGGAAAAAACTATGAAAGTTTATGATCTAAAGGCCGTGACATTGTCGAACTAAAGAGAAGGAATAACTAAAGCCTTCAAGTCGACAATGGTGTGGTACCATGAGCCTTCAGTATTAGAGGCTATCGAGCCTCAAGGTCTTGGGTGGTGACTCGATTTCCCAAAAGCTTGGTCTTCAATTTATGTATGTCATCTTGAAGCTCCTAAAGTTTATATAAAGTAAGTCATCCTCGTGGAGGCGTGAAGTGACTTCGAGCGAAGTGCAACAACATGATGATTGGAAATAAAAGATCCAACCTAGCATAGAAAGGAGACATGTCCGAGGAAAGTTAGGAGATACCTAGATATTCTTGAAGAGATCCTCAGGGATTGCCCTCCCAGGGTTTGCTCCCCTAGAGGTTCACTCTCCTAGGACTTTTGTTTCCAAGGCTTGCAAAACATCAAGCTTCAAAAGAAGTGAAGACTTCAACACTTAAAATATTTTGCACGATCATCTCACCAAAGGCGTGACTCGCGCTTGGGGGGCAAATGCTTCTTGGTAGATGACATAGACATCCTCTAGAGTTGGGGTGAACTCCCCAAGTAGTGACAAATGTACATGTGGAAGAACACGGCGTGAAATCAAGACGGTAAGAGCATCTTGGTCCTGTCGGATACGAAGATCCCTGCATAATTGAATGCAACGCAAAATGTCGGCCCTCTTCAGTATATCCACATAATCAAAATTTGCGAGAACCTCGTCGGTCCAATGTTGCCACCCCTGAAGACGATTGGATAAGTCGGATATGAAATGAATGGGACTGTAGGGGTATTCCTGTTTTTCTATACACATACGAGGAATGCGAGCAGAATAGGAAAAGCTGCCTAAACTTGCGCAAGCCGTAGCATATAGAAATAAGCCTACTTTCTCAGGAGGAGGAAAGGTTAGACGATCATAATTCTTCACTTGCTCCCGAAAGCGTCGGAAGACCCATAAAGGAGCCTTTCCCGATCGTTGATGAAAGGAACCTCCTTAGTAGTTTTGAGATTACGTGGAGCGTTCTTTGGAGTTGGCCTGCAACAAGAAAATATAACATGAGAATTCTAGAAACAAAGAAAGAAAGTGAATGAGCATTTGAAATTAAGTGTTTACCATAACAAGAGAGAGGGTATGAAACTTAAATAAGAAGATTGGATTTGGGAAAGGAAGATCACGGACACCTTGGATTTGGAAAGGAAGATCATGAACACCTGAAAGAAGAAAAGAGCACAAGCATTAGGAGCCATTCAAATAAAAAGGGTAAAAGAAGAACGGGGAAATGTGAAAAAGGAGGCCATTAGGTCGGTTCCCCTAAGGGTTGACCCGTAGGATTTAGCCACCTAAGGAGCTCTCCCTCTTACATTTAACTTCTCCTTACTAAATCGAATCAACTGATTGGAATGAATGCTACTTCATAGGAACATCCAGAACTAAGATCCTTGTTAAGGTGAAATGGCTCGGAATAAATTCTTCCTCCTTGCGATGTTGTCCTTTCTTTCAAAATATCCAAAGTCAATGACCTTGTTAAGGTGAAATGGCTGGAATAAACTCTCCTCTTGCGGGGTTGTCCTTTCTTTCAAAATATCCGAGCCAAGGACCTTGTTAAGGGAAATGGCTCGAGAATAAATTCCTCCTCCTTGCGTTGTTCCTTTCTTCAGAATATCCGAGCCAATGACCTTGTTAAGGTGAAATAGCTTTTGGAATAGATCCTTCCTCCTTGCGGTGTTCCCTTTCTTCCGAATATCCGAGCCAATGACCTTGTTAAGGTGAAATGGCTCAAAATAAATCCTCCTCCTTGCGGTGTTGTTTTTCTCTTTGAGAATATCCGAGCCAAGATCTGTTAAGGTGAAATGGCAGGAAAAGAAAAAAAACTACAATCACTGAAAAGAGAAATCGATGAAACAATTAAGAAAAAATTAAACAAAAACATCAACCAACAAACAAACAATCAATCGACAAAATAAAATAATTATACATGAAAAGAGTTTGAAATTCAACTAAATAAAAGAATTATAAAACAAAGATTTTTCTTGAAAGTAAGTCACCTTCAACAATCGAAACGAATTATGAATTAGAGGGCGATTATAATCAATTTCCCTCGGTCTAAAAAAAAAAAAGAAAGAAATATATATATATATATATATATATATATACCAGGTCTCGGATTTGTCAGTGCAAATGAGGTGATTTCTATCCCAAGAGAATTGATTGTTGATGGTCTTATGGGCTATTGTGAAGAAGAGATGGTGGAATATCTTCTCTTTTATTTTCAGACTACGAGGAGCCTTTGGACGCTTGTGTTCTCATTGAATCATTGTGTAGAATCACTTGGGTAATGCCAGGATTGATCAAGAATGACGGGGAAGGAGTGGAGAAGGCTACATGACTTGATGACTCATGGGATATAGCAGAGCGGTTTGAAAGGAACCAAATAATTGGCATTGGGAAGCGAGAGGGGTTAATCATGTTCATTCTTTTCATGGGCTTATTTTCTTTTAGTTTCATGAGGTGTTAATCGATAGTCATTGGATGAGGTGAAGGCATGTATAGCTTCAACGGATCTTTTTCTTATGGCAAAAAGAAGCGACCGACGATAATTAATCATGGAGCAACAGGACCTCTCAAAAATAAGATAAGTAAATATTTTATTTATTTATTTATATATTTTATTTTTATTTTTTGAAAAAAAATAAAATAAGATTTTATTTTATTTTATTTTCAAAAAAAAAAAAAAAAAAAAATAGGGTTCAGCCAGCATTAAAAAAAAAAAAATGTTTACCTCATTTTTGTATAGGGTTCGGCCAAAAAAATAAAATAAAATAAAAAATAAATTGGACTAAGGGTTCGGCCGCCGAACTTTGGCGTGAATAGAAAGGGACTATGGCTATCATGCATAATCATATGATTTTAGTTTATTTCATATGATTTTATGATTTTGATTTGTTTTAAAAAAAAAAATCTCTTTTCAAATTAAGAAAGATTTGATTTGATTTTCCAAAATAAAGAAAGATTTAATTTCAAAAAATAAAATTAAGATTTGATTTTATAAAATTAAGATTTGATTTTATTTTGGAAATAAAAATTAATATTTGATTTGATAAAAAGGAAAGACTTGGTGTATCAAGATAAAAAAAATTTATTAGGAAGATTATTGCATATATATATATATATAAGGAGTAAGATCCTATGGGTTTTAATTATAAATGTATCATATGACATGATTATTACTTTTACAAAAGTCAATCAATTATGCATACATATAGATTATAAAACAATATTTTATATATTAGCTCCATTGAGCACTGAGCATGCCTATATATCTTTAGGGAATTCTATATAAAGTTTGTTGTATCATACTATCCGAGTACTACTCGAATTAATTATTAATAAGAATGTGTTGAATTTGATAAAAAAAAAAACTCATGAATTGCTAATAAAGTTCTCCTAGAGGAGATTAGCGATTCTTGAAAATATATATGAACGAGGAATATTTTATGGGGTCTTACAATTTGGAAATTATGTGGGTAATTGTGATAAATATAAGGTAATTAACTAGACAATTAGGCGTTGCTGAATTTACGCCTTCAATCATAACTAGAGAATTATATGCATGGGATATAGGATTTGTCATTTGTATATCCATTTTATAAATTGAGGAAAAGAGGTTGTTTATCATTTCGGTGACCCAAGCATCATACCATTATTCAGAGTCCTTCCCATAATATTACTTATGGAAAGTTAGAATTATAGCCAATCAAAAGATGCCTTGATTGATCATTTTAGTATCGACTTGCGAACTTTTATTTCATTTTATATGGAAATATTTTGCAATGACCAATCACAGTTTCACAAGGAATTCTGTCAAAGCTAAAATAATGATTTGGTTTTGAAAATGAAGCTCGCGTTCACGGGAAGAATTAAGCGCTCATTTTTCACTTTGAATTGTAAATGTGTTGATTTTTAAACATCGATTCTTCATGATTGTTTCATTTGTTTATCTTCCCAGAAAGCTTCACTACCACTATTACTCTGCAATTTCTTCTTTTTCCCTTTAGTTTTTTTTTTCCGTCTTCTTTCTCTAAAATACATGTCCGGCCAAAATCAATTGCTAATTTGCTATACTTATGTCAGTGGAATCAATTCTGTCAATCCCCATAAATGACTACTGGCGGTATCACCAATTAAGGGAAGAGATCTTGCGTTTAAAAAATAATAATAATATTATTATTTTATCAAATTAAATTATTCTTATTTAAAAAAAAAAATATTTCTCGATTTTCAAAAAATATTTTCGTAAAATAATTTCTTCCTAATTTTATTTTATAAGTATATAAATAAAAATAATTTGATTTTGTTTCCAAAATAATAGGAATGATTTGATTTTCTATAAATAAGGATTTGATCTTATTTACAAATCAAAATAAGATTTGATTTTATTTGACAAATATATAATTTATTTTGATTTAGTTTCAATATATGTATATATATACATATAAAAATTAATTAGGGAAACAAATATTATGCAAGGTTTGGAAAGATTTGATAGAGGATTTCCAAAGATATATTGGGAGAGCTCCCATAGGTTACGTCTCCTATGATTTTCTGTTTTCAGGACTTGCAAGATCGAGCATTTTTCAAAAAATTGAAGCAGTATTCACAGAGTTAAAGTATTTTGCACGATCGTCACTCCAAGGACGCGACTCTCGTGCAGGGGGCAAATGTGAGCCCAAGTGCAAATTAGGGTTCAATTGACCTAATTGAATTAAATGCACAAATTAAGGTTCGTATTATGATTAAATGGAAAAGGAAGAATAGAAAATAATAAAGCAAGATCTCGAGAGAATCTTTCACGTGTCCCGAGGCAGAAGCACGTGGAGGTGACTCATTTTGGGAATTGATTAAGGGATTGGATTGGTGGCTAGAAGGGCAGGACGATCTGGGCATTACTTTGATGACTAAGGGTAAATTTGGAATTTCTCGAGGACATGTGCCTATCACATGACCACTCTCAAAAACCCTATAAATATCTCTTCCACTCCATTGGGAAGGGACTTCTCCAGAGAGGCGAAGACTTGGACTCTTGGAAGATCAAAGGGACCCTTTTGGTGACTTAAAGGCTTGGAGATTCCACCTAAAAGCACCCGAAAGGGGTTTGGACATTCTCTCAACTTGAAGGACTCAAGAAGGCTCTTGGAATCCTCATTACCCTAACACGGTTCCGGATTCTAGGGTTCTCGCCGCGCGTCGTTAGATGTCGCCAACAATCGTTCTCCCTCTTGATCAATCAATCAATTCCGTACTTTTCGTGGATTTCTCTCCTCCTCAGCCAACACGAAACCCTAACCATAGCAAGGTACGATTTCCTTGCCCACAAGAGGAAACAAAGATCTTTGAGGGGCATTTGGTTGAAGTTTCTGCATGCATGCATGCATGCAAGTTATAAGCTTATAAGAATGGGTGGATAAGAATTATAAGAAGATATATATTTAATGGGCAGTTTTTGATTGTTTAGGTGGTGGGAGGGAATGTTTACAACTACCCCGTTTTGTTGGAAAGACCAGTAGCTGTCTTTCTTTTTAACCATTGTTTTTGTGTTCCAATTGAAACTATATATTAGATGAATCCTTAAAAAAAAAAAAACGGTTAATCCTAGAATTTCCTATGTTTAGCATGCCTGCATATGGCAATTTGAGGATGTGAACGTACGCGCCATTAGTTTAATGATGCATGGAATTTCTGTCTCGCAATGAGACGAGAAGCTTATAGAATTTGTTAACTTCTTTTCAAAGCTAGCGTATTAAAATTTAACTAAGATCTAATCATTATTTCTTTTAAAAAAGAAACTATAAGAAGTTACTTCAAAGTTTACTCTTGACAACTTATTATAAAAATGAGTTATCAAGTCGGATCCGATGAAGTTAGCACTAACTTCACTTTGATAAGTTCTATATATAACTTATTATTGTATTGGATATAGAAAAAATTATATTGATAAATTCTATAGATTTTTATTGATATGTTCTATACCCAATGTAGTAAATAATAATATGAAGTTACTACGGTAAAATTGGTGCTAATTTACCCTAACCAGATCTACAAGTCAAATTGAACTCTCATTTCAAAATAAAAAAAGGGTCTCAAATCTTTCAATATATAGCCGTCAGCACTGATCACGTACTCACACTTTCACATAAGAAACTACATGGATATTGATTTAACTGCATTATACTTTCTGAAAAATACAAAATTTTAATTCATTTTCTGATCTCTTTTAATCCCTTTCTTTTGTCACAATGTGCCTTGAAATTCTTGATAAGAAACCAGACCCTGATGCTTTATATTCATCAATAATTATTTTAAGATAAATATAAAATGGAGTTTTAAGTCGATCATACCCAAGAATTATTATGACCAAACTGTTTATCTCGCCGTTGTGTTTGATTTCTAATTCCAACGCGGCTGTTTTTAAACCAATAATTCTTTTTAATTCTGTTTCCTTTTCTATAGACAAGGTGGTAAGCATTAGCATAGCTAGAACCTGCAATTAAGTAGCTTAAAGAAAAAGGATCCGGTATCAAATAACCACATGAATTTCCAAGATTATACTTAAATACAATCTGGGAAACACTTTCAGCAAATTGTATCTCGAGAAATCTATGAAGTCAATCGCCATCGTCTATCTTCATAAATTTCATCCTAAATGTGAAATACTCGAAAAAAATGTAGGGTTTTTATCATGAAAATCAAGTAAAATCATTTTTTTTTTTTTTTTTTTTCCATTTTTTATATTTTTCTTGACTTGTGCAATGTCTCATTTTCTTAGGCTTTTCAAAATTACACATGTAGCGAGTGTTGGACCAATGACTCCCAAATCAGTTGGCTTTAGAGCACTAGGTGTAAAGACACACGTAAGAATTTACTAACTCAAGTAACAAAGACCACAAAATTAGACTACTCAAGCTGCTTTTATCCATCACAATTTTCAGCGTAAATATCGATACTTTATTGAGGCTTGGATACCCAGTTATTTCGTTTAATGAACATTGAAGCAATTATTTATTTCTTTTTTCAACTTTTTTTTTTCAATTTCTTTTTTTTTTCTTGAAATTGCTCGAATCATGGTTTATAACCACAACTAAGAATTAGTGCAAACGTGAAGTGAAAAAATACTTGTGAAATCAATTTTAATCCAGATGGTGTTTCGAACAAAGATTTTGTATCTAATCAAAAGTTCAATATTTCTAAATCTTTTAATCTTACTCATGAATTTTTAACTCCACAGACACAGTGAAGTATCGATTTTCGATACCTCGTCTGGATGATATGTTAGATTAGTTGTCCGCACTAGTGCAAAGTACTAAATAGACAACGCTTAAAAGAAGACAACGTTTTTTATAAAAACGTTGTGGTATTTTTTTCCACAACGTTTTTAAACAAAACGTTGTAAATATATATATGCAAAAACGTTATCTATTTAAAATGACATTTTTTAATTTTAACTAGATAACGTTTTTTTTTAAAAAAAAGCTGTCTATCTAAAAAACACGGAGCTTAAAATTTTGACAGAGCTTAAAATAAATCGCGCTTTTCACTTGAAATTAAAAACCCTTCCTTGCGGCCTTGCTTCCCAGCCTTCCAACGTCTGAAGTAGTTCTCCAAATCCCAATCTACACCCTCCCGGCCTCCCCTATCTCTCACTCATCTTCACTCTCTCATCTCAATCAGATCGGAAAACAACTTTGAAATCGGTGCCGTCCCCTTCAACCCTGACGACAGGGGACCGGTTGAACCCTCCGCCGGAACCAACACTTCTCTCCTCCCCAACCACCCCGTCCGCGTTCCCTTCGCTCCCTTTTCTCGGTCCAGATAAATCGCTATTCTTTATGCCTTGAGAGCATAACTTTTTGAATTTAAAACCCAAACCCGATTCGGATTGAGGGAGACTCTCGCACGGAGACCTATTTGAATGACATAGAAAGTAACGGAGAAGACCGAGATAGAAAAGAGGAAATGGATCGTCACCATGGGGACAGAGGCAGATTCTGAGGAGAGGGAGTGGTGTAAGACCCCAACTTATTATAAATAAAATTAAATTTTCCTCTATTCATTATTCTAAATTAATAAGGCTTAATTTGATATAATGCTTTGGTTATGGGTAAAATGTGCAAATTTTACAAAATAAGCAAGTGGTTTTAAAATATTTCTTTTGTCGGGGAATATTCGTTTGGTCGTGAAATATTCTTTTTGTCGGGAATATCCGTACGACGGCGCAGTCAATTGTGGGCCCTATAACGGAAAACGGTTGGATGAAGGAAAACGACAAAGTTTGAGTTTTATAAATAATAACAGTAATTATTTACAGAATTAACCTTTGTTGGAATACCTGGTGGTTAAAATACAATAATATGCATAGTTGCACACGGTATTGCACAGTATAGTTGAATTATTGATTCTTACGTAAGAAGGCACTACTCAATAATTGTTATAGTAATCATTGTTCAATATTTTATTTTATTGATTCAATAATTGTTGCGTTGATAGTTTATATTATTGTTGTTTCAATAATTGTCACTGCACAGTATTTCCCATTATCAGATCAATAATTCATATTATTTGAATAATATTATTAGATAACATTATTGGCAATGTCTAGAAAGTTCTTTCAAGGAGAGGTTTGGTCACCTAATTGCGTGCCAGTAAGGAGAAATCCTTATTGGAAAGCCCCCTCTTTCTTGGGAACTGCCTGGTTGCCATTATTGTGATTCTATAATATTATTTATGAATAATTAATTATTAATTTATATGATAAGGAAATATTTATTTGATGTGGATATAAATGATGGATTTATTTATTTTATGTGGTTATAAACGAATGAATTAATGCTGAGGTGTTTTATCAGTATTTTGTCGGAAGGGAAGTATTAAAAATCACTCGTTTGTGGATTTCAGATATTTTTTGTTTGGAATTTGAAAAAACTCAAAGCTATAAAGTTGTAGAGAATTCGATTTCGTGGGGAATGGACATAAAATTCGTATTTTTCTGATAAACGGGCTATTTTTTATGAATTACTGAAGTTTTGAAAAATAAAATGATTTTTATTAAAATTATGGGTGGGACCCACTTTTATTTGAAAACATGTGGGCTGCTGATTTTTGGTTCAAAGGTGGCTGGTCTTTGTTGGCAACTTAGGTTGCGTAAGAGAAAAAATAAAATATGTGACGCCCCCAAAATAGGTATACATCACCTATTCTGAGTCGCCAAATACATGGTACAAAATACAAATACAATCTTTAATATACAACAAGAGAGCTGTGAGTTTTAATACAAATATTGTCTTCTAGACAATATCCACTCTCAATTTAGTCCTCATTACATTTATTATCACACTATTTAACATAATAGTGAGGACTACTAATCTATTATCTCGGATGAGTCACTCGTCCCCACTAGTCCATTGCCACGTTCTCATTTCTGAAGAGAACAATGAGAGAAAGGGTGAGCTCAACTAGCCCAAAGAAGAAATATTATGACTAAGATAATGCGAGAATAAATTATCATTAGTCTTCAACAATGTTAAAGCGATAAAATATAATAGACATCAAGTTTAAGCTGCAATGAACAAGCAATCCATTAAAAGAGTCAGTAGAGAATAAAATCTACTATCTTTTATGATTTAAAAGGTTTTCATCACTTTTATCATTTGGGACTCACTTAATAAATAATCCACATCATCCCGCACTTCTACCGAGGATATTCATTAGTATCACAACCACAAATTATCCATGCACTACGGGCGAGGATATTCGTGTATTCATCGATGGTCGTGATCATGCCAACAAGCGTCCATCAATGCACTACAGGCCAATGAGGACTTTTACCACATCATTTGTAACATTACTACCATGATTATACCGATTAATCCTCGGTTATAATCATACCAAGTCCATCTATGCACTCTGGTGCCACGAGATGACTTTCAACATAATATAAACATGAGGATAATGACAATGATATAAGAATTCAATAAAATAAGTTGAAGAATTAATTTATCCAAGAACTAAAAGCGTCCAAATTGTCAACATGATACTTCTTTGTAGAGTAAAATTCAAGAATGCTCGGAAGAATATTTCCATGAAAAGATCTTTGGATGAAGCGCAATTATCGAGGATATTCCACTAATTTCATAGAGTATAAGTCAAAACTTTAACCAACCGAGTATAATAAAGAATGGAATAACAAAAGAAATCACCGGGCATGCGATAAACCGCGTAAGTAAAAGTTATTCCAATGAGAATAATAAATAACGAGAACCGTGTCGGTGAAAGCGCACGAGTGAGGATATTCCAATGAATAATAAATAACGGAACGTGTCGGTGAAATTACACGCAAGCAGGATGTTCCAACAGAATAATAAATAACGGAACCAGGTCATGCATAAACGCACAGACAAGATGTTCCAATAGAATAATAAATAATGGAATAACAAAAAAATTTCACCAAGTATAGAGTAGCCCGCGTATACAGATTATTACAACAGAATAATAAATAATGGAATAACAGAATTTCTATTCATGAATACAAAAGAAATAATACCCCTTACCATAAAAGAAACTGGATATAGAAGTAGTGAAGTAGTAGAATATTATCTAGAAGATAATATTTGTATTTAAACTCACAGTATGTGTTGTAGTATTTTACACAACATTTGTATTATTGAAGTTGTAGTTTACTTTCTGTACCATGTATTTGGCGACTCAGAATGGGTGTTGTATACCTATTTTGGGGGCGTCACAGTTGGTATCAAAGCTTGGGGATATGGTCTCTGGCGGAGATCGGGGAATAGAACTAGGAGGGGAGAGATGAGTAAATCCTTCGCTAGTGTGTCCTATCTAAGCTTATTTGTTGGTCGGTCATAATATAGGGATATTATGTGATATGTTAATTTGTTTAATTAACCTTTATTTTATGGCAGTGTATGTGATTGTGGAACAACTTTTAGTCATAAACCAGGAGAACGTGCAACAAGAAGGCAATATTCCTCCTGTAAACAACACTACCGAGCAAACGATGAATGATGGAATGTTTAGGAGCTTTTTGCAGTTCATGCAAAATCAGATGAGGGAGACTCGTGTACAAAATACAGGTGGAAATGATGGCAACGCTACGATGCCCATCTGACCCAAGCGATTCAAGGAGTTGGGACCACTAGATTTACGGGGAAAGCCCTATCCGATTAAAAGGCGGAAACATGGGTCGAGCAAATCACCAAGATATTCGATGTCTTGGGATGCGACGGAGGAACAGAAGGTTCCATTCTCCACCTTTATGTTAAAGTGGTGAAGCGGATTCTTGGTGGGAATCGTAAGCGTACCTGACCGGTACACTCAACATCGCAAAGAATGACATTGGCTTGATTTGTTGAAAGATTACGATCACACTATTTGATATCATCTGGAAAAGCTAACGTAGTAGTCGGCGCATTGAGTAGAAGATCATATCGCGAGTCTGAGTGCGATATTGTCAACCAAAGGCACATTTTGTATGACTTGCAAAGGATGGAGATAGAATTAAAGACTCGAGGACCCACGTGATGATGGCGAATATACGAGTAGAACCTACTTTAATCGATAAAGTTAAAAGTCGCTCAAGCTACGGACACAGGGGTGATGCGTATTAAGAAGAAAGTGCAAGAAGGAGCTATTCGTAAGCAAGAATCAATGAAGAATGAATACTTGAGTCAACTCTAGACTTTGCGTTCTAACGATTCGACTTGAAGCATAGAATCATGATGGAGGCACACAATACCCGTTTGTAATCCATCTAGGAGTACCAAAATGTATCATGATATTCGACACACATTTTGGTGGAACAATATGAAGAGAGAGATCGCGGAGTTTATCTCGAGGTGTTTAACTTGTCAACGAGTAAAGGCGGAGTATCAAGTGCCAAAAGGTTCATTGCAACCAGTTGAGATTCCGGAATGGAAGTGGGAACACATTACCATGAATTTCGTTACAGGTCTTCTCAAAGTTTCTCAAGGCATAGATGCGATTTGGGTTATTGTTGATAGATTAACCAAGTCTGTTCATTTCTTGCCGATACGTGAGACTTATTCCCTTGAACATCTTGCTTGTATGTACATGAATGAGATTGTGAGATTACATGGCATGCCAGTATCCATAGTTTTGGATCGTGACCCAAGATTCACTTCAAGATTTTGGGTTAGCCTACAGAAAGCTATGGGCACAGATTTACGATTCAGTTCAGCATACCATCCTCAAACGGACGGGAAATCGGAAAGGACTATTCAAACCCTTGTAGATCTATTAAGACTCTGTGTTCTAGACTTCAAAGGGAGTTCGGATAAATACTTGCCACTGGTGGAATTTTCCTACAACAACAGTTATCAAGCAAGTATAGGCATGACTCCATTTGAGGCGTGTAGATAGACGAAAGTGTCGATTCTCCGATTATCTTTGGGGACGAGGTGGGTGAAGCAAATTTATTGGGATCAGAATTAGTACGCATGACTACAGAAAAGATCCAAATAATTCGACAACGTATTCAAACCTCGCAAGATCGACAAAAGAGTTATGCTGATTTTCATCGAAAGGATGTGGAATTTAAAATTGGGGATCATGTATTGTTACGTATTGCTCCATGGAAGGGAGTTACAATATTTGGAAAGAGAGGAAAGCTCAATCCAAGATTTGTTGGTCCATTTGAGATTCTTTACTGAATAGGAAATGTAGCCTATAGACTCGCGTTACCTCCAAGTATGTCTCGTGTTCATAATGTTTTGCACATATCTATGCTTCGTAAATATGTGAAAGACCCGAACCACATTATTGCGTTAGAACCAGACAAGATAATTGAAGATTTAATGTACGAGGAGGTACTTGTTAAGATCTTGGATAGGAAAGAACATGTCCTACGCACCAAGGTTATACCACAAGTTAAGGTTTTGTGGAGGAACCATGCTATTGAGGAAATGACTTGGGAGTTGGAATCAGAAATGAAAGCGAGGTACCTCACCGTTTGAAAACACCAGTCGTACATCAATTTCGAGGTCGAAATTTTATAAGGAGGGGAGGTTGTAAGACCCCAACTTATTATAAATAAAATTAAATTTTTCTCTATTCATTATTCTAAATTAATAAGGGTTAATTTGATATAATGCTTTGGTTATGGGTAAAATGTGCAAATTTTACAAAATAAGCAAGTGGTTATAAAATATTCCTTTTGTCGGGGAATATTCGTTTGGTCGTGGAATATTCTTTTTGTCGGGAATATCCGTACGACGGCATAGTCAATTGCGGGCCCCATAACGAAAAACGGTTGGATGAAGGAAAATGACAAAGTTTGAGTTTTATAAATAACGGTGTATTTGTTACCGTTAACATTGTTGGAATACCTGGTGGTTAAAATATAGTAATATGCATAGTTGCACAGTAACACACGGTATTGCACAGTATAGTTGAATTATTGATTCTTACATAAGAAGGCACTACTCAGTAATTATTACAGTAATCACTGTTCAATATTTTATTTTATTGATTCAATAATTGCTGCGTTGATAGTTTATATTATTGTTATTTCAATAATTGTCACTGCACAGTATTTCCCATTATCAGATCAATAATTCATATTATTTGAATAATATTATTAGATAACATTATTGGTAATGTCTAGAAAGTTCTGTCAAGGAGAGGTTTGGTCACCTAATTACGCGCCAGTAAGGAGAAATCCTTATTGGAAAGCCCCCTCTTTCCTGGGAACTGTTTGGTTGCCATTATTAGGAGTGATCATTCGGTTATAACCGAACCGAATAAGCTATTCAGTTATAACCAAAAACCGAATTAATGCCAATTCCACTATCCGAAATGCTAACCAAAATGTGAAAATAACCGAATTACCGAATTGTAATTTCGGATATTCGGGTAATAACCGAAATATCATACAACATAAATTACCTGTCAACTGTTTAGCAAATTAACTGCCCAACAGGCAGCAACTATTAACTTACTTGTCCAGCAGCAACAACAAGCCAACATGGAATTTATGACTTAATAAAGCAAGCCTAATTAATCGCATCAAAATATGACAAACAAGTCAAGAACAACAAGACAACAAAAATTAATCGTCTCTATGACTCAAATCCTTAAGAACTTAACAAATTTATGACATAACAAAGCTGCAACAAGCCAACATAAAATTAATCTAGCGATCAAAGAGAGAGGAGTAGTGCCCGGCAATGCGGCAAAGAGCTAGCAAACGGTAGCGATTGTGCATTTGTGCTTACAACAACCAACAATCCAAGTGTCCAACAGCAAGTCAACAACAGCAACATCAACATGCAACACAAATCCTATACATCACATGACCAAGGCCTCAATTAAATAACAGTGCTTGGAGTATGGAGAACATGTAAATTTAAAGATGGCCATTCACAAATAAGTAACTAACATTAAACCAGATACAGAGTAATTAAGCATAAAATATCAAAGCTCTTGAGCAAAACATATGTAATATGGCTAACCGTCATGAACATTTGAAGATTCAGAAGAACTTTAATTAGTTCTTTTTTTCCTTGTAGATATAAGACACGACTTGATCCTTAAGAGTTAAGACTTAAGACTCATTAACATATTTTCTTTTTTTTTTCTTTTCTTTGTTTCATTTTTGCTGGTAAGCTTGGCTGCATTGCACATGTGCACATTGCACACACACGCACTGCACACAAACAAGTGAAAAAAATTACTACAGTCACATCTTGTAAAGGAAAAGAGCTTAAGAGGATGGAGGTCAATGATGAACAAGTGGACAACTAAATAAGATCAAGGACAGATGATGATATAAATGAATATGCCATACATAGTATTGTGAAGCATAAAAGCATTTCGTGAATGGAATATTCTACTAGGCAAGCATCATTTAGGAACCAAAGTTCTGATAGCATTGGTTTTTAGAAACACTGCTCAACAAAAATAATATAATTTCTAATAAGGTATCACTAAAAACAGGCAGAAATACTTAATTCTACTAGTATATTTCAGTTGGCATATAACATATGGTCATAAAACTAGTGTAAAAGTATACACTAGTCTAAAACTAGTATAAAGTATACACTAGTCTAGCATGATAGCATCATACGACAGCATGAGAATTGAGAAAGACTATCATCACAGAAAAGGGATCCAAGTTTGAATTTAAACAATACCAGAAGGTCCAGAACATAAATATGTGTTCATATAAAAGGGTAACAAGCTCTATATAAAGAAAGCAGTCAATACAAATATACAATAGTTATACTCATATAGTCATATTAACACTTTTCTCACATTATCCCAAATTCCCAATCCATGGAATTATATAATAAAGATCCAAAAAAAAAACAAAATTAGATGAAACCAAAATAAGAAACACACAGTATACCACTGCTAGCTACTGTACGTACGAAATACTAATTTATGATTAACTTTGAAAGAATCAAATGATTACCCACCTTAGAAATCATAACCCAAAGTCCTAACTAACAAAATCAGATCGAATCAAACGATTACCCACCTTAGAAATCATAACCCTAAGTCCTAACTAACAAAAAAAAACATACCAGTATACCACAGAGGCGTAAGAGAGCAGTATAACACTAGGCAAAGGCCGAAGGGGGAGAGGGCAGAGCCGCAGTGAGCACTGGGCAGAGGCCATTGGCCGAGAGGGAGTAGTCGATTGTCGACTTTGTAGAGAAAGAGGCAAGCAAGTAGCAACTGAAGCAATCAAGCAAAGAGTGAAGAAGAAGAACTGAAGATAAGGGCTAGGGCAAATGTCAAATGTGAAAGTGAAATGGACCGTCGACTCGGTCACTTAGGATTATAGATAGGAGTGAGATATAATAATATTATAATTTTTTTTTAAGAATTAAGGTTCGGTTATTCGGGTATCCGAATAACCAGTTTTTGAACACCGAAACCGTAACCGAATACTAAATAATAATTTGGATATAACCAAAATTGTAAAAAAAACCAAAAAATCAAAATAATTCGGTTAAAAAATTTCGTTTCGGTTCGGTAATTCGGTTTTATTCATTTTTTGCTCACTCCTAGCCATTATTGTGATTCTGTAATATTATTTATGAATAATTAATTATTAATTTATATGATAAGAAAATATTTATTTGATGTGGATATAAATGATGAATTTATTTATTTTATGTGGTTATAAATGAAGGAATTAATGCTGAGGTGTTTTATCAGTATTTTGTCGGAAGGGAAGTATTAAAAATCACCCGTTTGTGGATTTCGGATATTTTCTTTTTGGAATTTGGAAAAACTCAAAGCTACAAAGTTGTAGAGAATTCGATTTCGTGTGGAATGGACATAAAATTCGTATTTTCTGATAAACGGGCTATTTTCTATGAATTACTGAAGTTTCAGAAAATAAAATAATTTTTATTAAAATTATGGGTAGGACCCACTCTTATTTGAAAACATATGGGCTGCTGATTTTTGGTTCAAAGGTGGCTGGTCTTTGTTGGCAACTTAGGTTGTATAAGAGAAAAAATGAAATAAATTATTATTTTATTATTTTAGTCTCCTATGACGTTCTAGCATTTTTCTATAAATAAACGCTTAGGTTAGAATTGAAAATCACACCAGAAATAAGTTTTCTTTCTCTCTAGATTATCAAGCGTATTTTTATGAGTATTTAGATACTTTGAGAGTTATTGTTTGGTGCAAGTTTCCTTCGGCTTTCTATTCGATATTAGATTAAATCTAGTTATTTTGAGGTAAGGATGTTATTTTCTTCTTAAATGATATTATTTTCTTTAATATCATTATCTTAGAAATATTGGTGAACTTTTAATCAAATTTGAAACTTTTGTGTGTGCGAGTTCTTATTCACGATATCCAAGATTTATTCACGAATACGACACTATTCACCAAAAAATAAAATTTTCTTTTTTGTCCAAGATGTCTATTTTGGCTACTATCTTTGATTGTATCCATGTTTTGATCGTTATTTTTGAATTCTACTTCACAATTGGTTATTTTGAAGTATTATTAATCTTGGATAAAATTTATTATCTGAATCCCAATATTGATCCTTACATCTCCATTGGATTTTTTTTTTCATCATCCTCAGTCTTAAATGATGATATTACTGAGTAACTTTTGGCTTGTAGTGCAAAGATGAATGATTAACTGATGAATATTTTTGGCCCGTAGTGCAAAGATGAGCAGGTGTTGAGATGAATATTACTAACTGGTGATACAAATGAATATCTTTGGCCTGTAGTGCAAAGATGAATATTTGATTAAAGATGTATATTGATTGTTATTACTGAGGAATAAAATATTGATGATGAACTTTTAAATCTTAGAAGATAGTAGAATTCATTCTCTACGTGACTCTTCTAATGGATTGTCATTTTCGTTCTCGAGAATATTGATCTAAAACTTATTATCATTATATTCTATCGATTTTTTCATGTTGAAGACTAATGATAATTTGTTGTATATTATCTTACCATAATATTCTTTCAAAATTAGTTGAGCTCACCCTTTTCTTTTGTTCCATTTTTTTTCTTCGGGAGGTGAGAACATGCAGCGAGAATTGAGTCGGGGTAGTGAGTAATGGTTACGGAAAGATGTTTTAGCGATCCTCCATTATATTTTTGTAAAATAGTGTATGAATAATCATAATGAAGACTTATTTGAGTGTTAAAATTATCTGAAGACAATATTTGTATTTAAACTAACAAGATGTGTTGTCAGTATTTTACACGACATTTATATTATGAAGTTGTAGTTTCTTTTGCACTATATATATTTGATATTTCATAATAAAGGTGGTGTATCACTATTTAAGGGGTGTCATGGCGGGGTGAGAGAAGGAACGAGTTAGAGATAGAGATGATGATGACTATCCTAGGAACCGAGACCATGAGAGGTAACACCGTAATAGAATTCAAATATTTCTTTTCCTCTTCTTTTGTTTTGATTTTATCTCATATTTGTTAGCTGCTTTTTGAATTTGGGATTTGACTGCAGGAGAAGAGATTATGACAGGGACAGAGAGGATAGGCATAGACAAAGATCTGAGTCTCGCTCTAGGGGTAGATCTGAGCACAAATCAAAGTTAAGATCTCGTTCTCGTTCACGCTCAAAAAGGTTGGTTTTGCCTTTTTCTGAGAAATATTTATGTATTCAGTATACATAATTAATTTTTGATTTCATGTGTGGAAAGACTATTTGATGGATATTATTCAATGATTAATGTGCGGTTAGAAATGAATTATCAAGTTTTTACACCATTATTTTTATGCTCCTATATTATGCCCCTAATGCAAGTGACTATATAACTGTTGCTGGAATACTACAAGAAGTTTGATTTGGTAGTTTTGACCATCAGACTATTTATTATGCTTAGTATTGTTTAATGGGAGTGAACATGCAATAACCAGTTGGGTGTTACTGTTACATAAATATGGGTCCCAGACTCCCAGTAAAGGACTGTTGAGTCACTGACAGTTCCCAACTTTTCTGAATGCAGTTTAGGTTGCCCTTTTATTGTTCTTGCATGTATTGTATTTAACATGATTTAAAATCTCTTGTAAAGAGCATTCTGTACAAGCAAACAAGTTCCGTTTATATAGAAGAAAGTAATATGTATCTCTTGATGTGTCCTGAATTTGTTTTATGTTTATGTCAGCATTAATAAGCATGTTAACAAATTGTCAGTATTTTATTCGGAACATGATACATTAGCCATAACATTCGTAATAAATAAGTAATATCCTTATACCATGCTTTCATTATCGTATTTATGGTACATCTTTTTTGGTGGTCATGATATGTAACATCCACCTTCATATATTTTGAGTCCTCAATATATCTCGTTTAGAATGATGATTAAAGCTATTAAGAATATGCTACCCTATTGGAATATCATTTAAATTTTTATTTTATCTCGCTCCTTTGCTAGATTGAATAAAATTTTTGAGACTCTCATCATATTAAGCTAATTTTTTCGTCATCAGCATATAGAAGAATAAGAACAATTTCTCACTTAATGAGTGATCTAACACAGTTAGCCATGACAGGCCCTAATGAATATGCATATGTTTCGGATTTGGTTATTTGCCTTTCCAAAATGATTTGATTAATGCTGCTTTTATTTTGAATATAACTCACAAGTATTCATCCAGTGTGAGACCCCAGATTTTATGAATAAAGATTTAAATTTCTCGAAATATTTTTTAAATATTATGGAGTGGATTTGATATAATGTTATAGTTGTGGGTAGTATTTATAAATTTTGCAAAGTATGCAAGTTGTTGTATTATATTCGATTGATTGTGGGGAATATTCTTTGTGTGGGGAATATTCGTCTGACAACCAAGACAATCGTTGGTGGACCCCACAACGGAATTATTGTCTGATCGAGAAAACAACAAAAATATTTTATTGAAAATAACGGCGAAAGTTTTACTGGTTGATCTTTGTTGAACTACTTCGGTAGTAAAAAATACGATGTCTGGCATTAGTTACATAAGAAAGCAACACCGGTATTGATTATTAATGCTTACGTGAGAAGTCACTCAGTTTTGTTCATTATTATTGCTATAGTAATTGTTGCATAATATCTCACGTTATTTGATTCAATTATTGTCGATATTTTATATAATATTAAATAAATAATTGAAATGACAGAGTTATTAATATTATAAATTACAATATTAACGATGTCAGAAGTTACTGCCAAGGAGAGGTTTGGTCACCTAATCAAGCGCCGCTGATAGGAGAAATCCTTATTGAAAAGCCCCCTCTTTCCTGGGAACGACCTGGTCGATTAATATTGTGAATTATAATAAAGATGATAAATGTTGTTAAAATTATTAAGGTGTTTTTTATGAAGTTTTGCTTATTTTATGGATTCCTATTTACCCATTTTTAAAATAATCGATAGAAAATTATTTAAAAGTGGGGCCCACACGTGGGGCCCATATGTGTTGGGAAATGATTTTGGAAATGGAAGAGTATACGTATGGAAGTATATGTATGTTTTGAGTATATAGTGGAAGAAAATGATATGTGAAAGTGATAGGCGTGTGATGTGTGTGTGAGTGAAAAATGGTGGAAAAGTAGTAGTGTGATAGTGATGTGTAAGAGTGTAGTGAATTTGATTATTGGGTGGGTGGGGGATTGATGTTGGTTATGGGGGAGAAAAATTAAGTGGTGTATATATAATATTGATATATATAAGTTGAAAACATGTGTTTATATATATGTATTATATTTTAATTTTTGTTATAATTTTATTGGTTAGTTGATTGACTTTATTGTATTTGGTTGAAGAAATAATTCTGCAGAATTATTTTTCCTTGCACAGTACACTTCCATTCTCCTATAAAATAAGCTCATTCCTTCATTATTTCTTACAAATTCATTGAAACTCGGAGAGAGAAAGTATAGAGAAACTATAGAAAAGTATTACGCTACTTCCTACTCTTATATTCGGTTTAGATTTACGGTAAGAGGGTGTTATTATTTCTTATTCATGAAGAGAACTTCTATTATTTCAATTCTTTATTATTCTATTGGAATAACTTGTATACGCGAGCTACCCTATACTTGGTGACATTCTTCTATTATTACTGTCTTTATTATTACATTGGAACATCACATACGTATGTTTTTTACAGGACTGGTTAAAGTCTTTATTATTATTATTCGTTGGAATATCACATCGTATGTGTTTTACATCGAACACGGTTCCGCTCTTTATTATTATTACATTGGAATATCACATTCGTGTGTTTTACGGACTGGTTCCATTATTTATTATTCCGCACTTATTATTCTGTTGGAACATCCTGTCGGTGTGAATTTCACCTGACCTGGTTCCGTTATTATTATTCTGTTGGAATAACCTGTCTATACGAAGTACCGCATGCATGATGATATCTTTTGTTATTCCATTCGTTATTATACTCAGTTGGTTAAAATTTTGACTTCTATACTCCATGAAATTAGTGGAATATCCTTGATATTTGCGCTTCATCCAATATTTTTCATGGAAATATTCTTACGAGCATTCTTGAATTTTACTCTACAAAGCAAAGATCATGTTGACAATTTGGGACGTTATTAGTTCACGAATAAATTAATTCGCGAACTTGTTTTATTGAATTCTTATATCATTGCCATCATCCTCATGTTTATATTTTTTTAAAAAGTCATCTATGGCCTATAGAGCATGGATGGACTTGGTATGATTATGACCAGGGATTATTCGGTGTAATCATGACTGTAATATAACAAGTGATGTGGTAAAAGTCCTCATTGACCGTAGTGCATTGATGGACAGTTGTTGGCATGATCATGACCATTGATGAATACACAAATATCCTTGGCCGTAGTACATGGAATTTGTGGTCGTGACCCTAATGAATATCCTTGGCTGTAGTGCAGGGATGATGTGGATTATTTATTAAGCTGAGTCCCAGCGATAAAAGTGATGAAAAACCTTTTAAAACATAAAAGATAGTAGATTTTATCCTCTACTTGACTCTTTTAATGGATTGCTTGATCCGCTGCAGTTAAACTTGATGTCTATTGTATATTATCAGTTTAACATTGTTGAAGACTAATGATAATTATACTGCATTATCTTAGTCATAATATTTCTTACTGGGCTAGTTGAGCTCACCCTTTCTTTCACCTTTGTTCTCTTGTGAAATGAGAACGAAATTTGAGACAGAGTCGGGGAGCGGAGTGATGGTCCTAGATGGTGTATTAGTAGTCCTCACTATTCTGTTAAATAGTGTGACAATAAATGTAATGAAGACTTTTTCTGAGAGTGGATATTGTCTAGAAGATAATAATTGTATTTAAACTCATAGCATGTATTTTGTCGTACTATACACGACTGTTGTATAATTTAGTTGTATTTTGAATTTTGTACCATGTATTTGGCGACTTAAGATGGGTGATGTATACCTGTTTTAGGGGCGTCACAGTTGGTATCAAAGCTTAGGGATATGATCCCTGGCTGAGATGTGAGATAAGAACTAGGAGGGGAGAGACGGGGAATTCCTTCGCTAGTATGACCTACCTAAGTTTATTTGTTATTTAATTAGTTGGTCAGAGTATATTGATAATATGTGACATGTTAATTAACCCTTGTTTTGTGGCAGTATTTGAAAATGGCAGCTAAAAATGTCAACAATGGAGTGAATGAGACTGTGGAGACACCTCTAATCACCAACCAAGATAATGTAATATCAGGCGAAGAAGAAATTAGAGATATCTACGTGATAAGTGAAGAACTAATAGTTGCACCCGAGCTAGTTGCAGAGGTAGCAGCTGAGAGTGAGGAAGAAGAGGAAGAAGAGGAACCAGAGGAGAATTGGTTAAAAGAAGTTTATGATTAAAATTTAGAATTTCAAAATCGTATTCGTGAGTTAAAAGAACAGGTTGAAGAACAGCAAGCGGTCGTGGAACAAAGGGATACAATAATTCAAAATTGTGTTACCCGATATGTAATGCTCGAACAAAATCACGCTTTGGCATAGTGTAAGATATTAAAGTTAGAATCTGAGAATTCAAATATCAAGGATCAGCTGAAAGAAGAAATAACTGAACGAGTGAGAATGAAGGATGCGTGGGTAAAAGCCGCACGACATGTTGATATTGTAGAAAGAGACGTCCGATCCAAAAAGGCTAAAATAGATGATATACATTTCTCTTTTTGGACAGCAATTGGAAGAACCCAACATCGAGTTTTGAATTACCCTGTATAAAGCGGTCAATCTCAATTCGATATGGATCGAAGATTGATGATTCAGATTATGAATCAGGAGTACGATGAAGCAGTTGAGGGTATAATATGCCCTATAAAAAAGTCAGTTCCAACGATAGTGATGACACCAAATGCTACCCGCACAAGTCAAAGCCGGGTAGTTCAAGGAGAAGCGGTTGTCATGACTTCCCAACAAGTGAGGAACCCAAATGAAGTTATCGCATGTAAGCTAATCATAAACCCTTGCGAAGTTTGTACCTTATTCGATACTGGTTCTACCCACTCTTGTATTTTACCTAGTTGTGTTCAACGTTTAAACTTGGCTCTTCAGAAATTAGACTTTGACTTATCTGTTGAAACTTTGTTAGGAGGAACCTTCGTTACCTCCACTATTTATAAATCTTGTTTGATTCAAATCGACACCTATCGATCTTATCTCTTTGAAAATACTTGCCTTTGATGTGATTTTAGGAATCGATTGGTTAACTACTCATCATTCTTTTTGTAAGGTTGTTAGATTTCATACTCCTAACCAACCTGTTATGCGAATTCAAAGTAACCAAACCACTAAAGTCAATCATTGTCATATCAAGCCATAAGTAAAGAACCCCGATCCTTTCATTGTTGACTTCCTTGTGTGGAATGCACCGAAGCCAGACTTTCTGTAGGCGACGTTGTGAATGAAGATGGCAAGTTGATAGGTATCAATGTGACGTTCTATCCAAGTCTTGGATGAGGGTCACAGTTTTGAATGATATTTCTATCGTTAATAAAGTTCCTGACGTATTCTTGAAGACTTCTTGGCCTACCCCTAGAGCGTGAAATCGAATTTTGTATTGACCCCAGTACAAAACCCATTTATTAAACCCTCAAATATTTCTTCAACTAAAATAAACGTAACATGCGCCAAAGACGTTGACTCGAGCTGTTGAAGATTACGATCGTACCATTCAAAACCATCCGTAAGAAAAGCGAACATGGTAGCTGACGCGTTGAGTAGAAGATCGTATGCGGTTATAAGTAACGTAATATCTGAACCCATGTGAAGATAACGAATATACGAGTAGAATCGACTTTAATTGATAAAGTTAAAGCCGCTCAAGCTACAGACTCATAGCTGATAAATGTGAAGAAGAAGGTTCAAGAGGGCGTTATTCTAGAAGCAAGAATCGACGAAGAGAAGAAATCTCAACCCTCGATTTAATTGGCCCATTTGAAATCCTCGATCGAGTAGGAACTGTGGCTTATAGACTCGTTTTACCGCCAAATACGTGGCGTGTCCATAATGTTTTCACATGATCGATGATTACGTAAATATGTGGATGACTCGAACCACATTATTGATTTAGACCCAGACGAGATAGCGGATGATTTAACGTATGAAGATGTACTTGTTAAAATCTTGGATAAGAAGGATTACATTCGACACTCAAAGGTTATACCCCAAGAGTTAGAATTTGAAATGAAGTCAAGGTATCCTCACCTATTCAAAGATAGTATGTATCGACGTAAATTTCGAGGGCTTAAATTTCATAAGGAGGGAGATTGTGAGACCCAGATTTTATGAATAAAGATTTAAATTTCTCAAAATATTTTTTAAATATTATGGAGTGGATTTGATATAATGTTATAGTTGTGGGTAGTATTTATAAATTTTGCAAAGTATGCAAGTTGTTGTATTTTATTCGATTGGTCAGGGAATATTCATTGTGTCGGGTAATATTCGTACAACGACACAATCATTGGTGGACCCCACAACGGAATTATTGTCGGATTGAGAAAACAACAAAAATATTTTATTGAAAATAACGGCGAAAGTTTTACCGTTGATACTGTTCAACTACTTGGTAGTAAAAACAAAGATGTCTGGCATTGGTTGCATAAGTAGCACTACGGTATTGATTATTAATGCTTACGTGAGAAGTCACTCAGTTTTGTTCAATTATTGCTATAGTAATTGTTGCATAATATCTCATGTTATTTTATTCAATTATTGTCGATATTTTATATAATATTAAATAAATAATTGAAATGACAGAGTTATTAATATTATAAATTACAATATTAACGATGTCTAGAAGTTCTTCCAAGGAGAGGTTTGGTTACCTAATTGCTCGCCAATAGGGAGAAATCCTTATTGGAAAGCCACCTCTTTCCTGGGAACGACCTGGTCGATTAATATTGTGAATTATAATAAAGATGATAAATTTTGTTAAAATTATTAAGGTGTTTTTTTTATGAAGTTTTGCTTATTTTATGGATTTCTATTTACCCATTTTCAAAATAATCGGTAGAAAATTATTTAAAGGTGGGGCCCACATGTGGGGGGCACATGTGGGGCCCATATGTGTTGGAAAATGATTTTGGAAATAGAAGAGTATACGTATAGAAGTATATGTATGTTTTGAGTATTTAGTGGAAGAAAATGATATGTGAAAGTGATAGGTGTGTGATGTGTGTGTGAGTGAAAAATGATGGAAAAATAGTAGTGTGATAGTGATGTGTAAGAGTGTAGTGAATTTGATTATTGGGTGGGTGGGGGATTGATGTTGGTTATGGGAGAGAAAAATTAAGTGGTGTATATATAATATTGATATATATAAGTTGAAAACATGTGTTTATATATATGTATTATATTTTAATTTTTGTTATGATTTTATTGGTTAGTTGATTGACTTTATTATATTTGGTTGAAGAAATAATTAGTAATTATTTTTCCTTACTGATACACTTCCGTTCTCTCCATAAATGAAGCTCATTCCTTCATTATTTCTTACAAATTCTTTGAAACTCCAGTAGAGAGAAATTATAGAGAAACTATAGAAAAGTATTCTCGCTACTTCCCTAGTCTTATATTAGGTTTAGTTTACGGTGAGGGTGTTATTCTTTCTTATTCATGAAGAGAACTTCATTATTTCAATTCTTTATTATTACATTGGAATAACTCGTATATACAAGCCTACCTATACTTGGTGACATTCTTCTATTATTTTGTCTTTATTATTGTAACGACCCCAAAATAGGTCCATTCCATCCAACCCATTCTGAGTCGCCAAATATATGGTACGAAAAATAACTACAACTTTATTACAACAATTGTCGTACAAAATACAACAACACATATCGTGTGAGTTTGGATACAAATATATACCAATCTGAAGTACGTCACAATGACACCTTACATAAAGGTATTGTCAAAAGCTGCTTTAGAAATTAGAATCTTTGGGAAGTGCTCAAGAAACCTTCGCATACATGGGAGGCCATACTTTTAGGTTATGGTAGATATCATATGGCCACGTAATTATCCTTGGTTGACCCAATAGACCCCAAAGAAAAATGAGAAGATTACTATCATATTCTTCCCAATGGTGAGTCTTCTCTCGACATATCATTATCTCCTTCGCCTCTAATTGGGTATTATACTCCAAACAAACACCAAGATTATATAGGTAGTGCTTGTAAATATACTCAGCAAGTGGATGAGCACAACCATGTCTTATGATAACACGAGTTTGTATGTCATTAGACATCTTGTATGATAGTGACAAAACACCCTTCCAAAGTTGGGTTCGCCTCACCTTATTTAATTCACCAAAAATAACTATTAAATGATGTATAAAATACAACACACTAAAGTCCTCAATAAAATTATTTTCATACTCTTTAGGGAGAACCTCAACAACTATAGACCACCGTTCTATTCCCTTGTTATCCCCGCTTAACCCAGCTACACTTTTATTGTAAGACCCCGAAATTTTTAAATAAAAAGGAATTTCCTTTATTTATTATTTTGAAATAGTAAGGGTTGATTTGATTAATGTGGATAGTTAAGGGTTAAATATGCAAATATTTCAAAATAAGCAAGTGGTTATAAAATATTCATTATCGTCGGGGAATATTCGTTTGGTCGTGGAATATTCGTACTGTCGGGGAATATTCGTACGACGGCGCAGCCATGTGTGGGCCCCATAACGGAAAGCGATTGGATGAAGAAAACGACAAATATAAGTTGTTTTTAAATAACGGCGTAGTTATTACCGATTATCATTGTTGGAATACCGGTGGTTAAAACACACTAATACGCGTTGTTGAACAAGAAGATACAGTATTGCACCAATTATTGATTCTTACGTGAAGAAGGCACTACTCAATAATGGTTACGTAATTATCGCTCAAAGATTTTATTGAGTTAATAATTCTTTGCGTTGATATTTTATATTATTTGTTGTTTCAATAATTGTCATTACACAAGTATTTTTCATTATCGAAGCAATAATTCATATTATCTGAATAATATTATTAGATAACATTATTGGCAATGTCTAGAAAGTTACATCTAAGGAGAGGTTTGGTCACCTAATCAAGCGCAAGAAGAAGAATTCTTATTGGAAAGCCTCTCTCTTGAAGGGAACACCTCGCATTCATCAATATTGTGATTCTATAATATTATTTGTGAATAATTAAATTATTGATTTATATGATGAGGAAAATATTGATATAGATGGAGAAAATTTTAAAATGACAATTGTTGAAAATTAATATTTTATCTTTTTACGATAAAATAATTCATTTAAATATATTATTTTAATAATATATTAGCGGTGTTATTTTTACAACGAATGTGGGATATATGAGTATCTGAGGAGGAAGAGTATTTTGTTGCAATAAATGTTTAAAACATGTTAAACATGTCTGGTGGACCCCATTTATTGATCGAAATTTGATTATACCTTTGTAAAATCGCCTGGTTTGTGGATTTTTGGCCAATTTCTATTTGGAATTTGGAAAACTTTCTTCTTCAAAGTTGTAGAGAATTGAATTTCCTATACAAACTCGCAAGATTCGAATTTTCTGATGAAAGGGCTATTTATTATGAATTATTGAAGTTCCAAAGTCTCAAATAATTGATTTTTGTAAGTTTTAATTATTTATTTTATGAAAACGTTTTTATCATTTCTTTCTAGAAGGTTGGCATGTGGGAAATGTTGGGATCTGATTTCCAAAGAGGCGTGGGAAATTTATTAATAATAATATATTTTATTAAATTTTTCGCTTTTGGTGTTCTAAGCATTTTCCTATAAATAGGGTCTTTAAGTTAGAATTGAAAATTACACCGTAGGCTCAAGTTTTTCTCTCTATATTATCGGCGTATTCTTGTGAGTATTTTGAGTATACTTTTGAGTATTGCTAGCGGTGCAAGTTCCTTCAAAGACTATATAATTATTCTAGCTAAGAAATCGATCTTTCGAGGTAAGGGATATTTTTTTTTCAGAATGATATTATTTCTTCAATATCATTATCTTTGAAATGTTGATCTGAAGTTTTATCAAATTTGGAACTTTTTTATGTGGGGTTACTATTCATGGGTTACTTATTCATGAGTTACTTATTCACGAGTTACTTATTCATGAGTTCTTATTGACGAGTTCTATTCACGAAAGTACTATTCATGAAGCGTGAAGATGTTTTTGTAGAATTTCTATCTTTTGGTGTCTGAGTTACTATTCACGATACTGCACTATTCACGATATCTGAGATTATTCAATTGAAAAATAAAATTTCTTCTTTTTCGTCTAAAACATCTATTCGGATACTAACTCGATTGTATCCATGTTTTGATCATTCTTGAATTTTACACCACTATGATTATTTTTGAGGTATTTTTGGACGTGGATAAAACCAAGTACGTAATCCTTAATCCTTAATCCTTGTCATTTTGTTTCCTTTGGATTCGTTTCTTTTAAAAAAATATTTTTCATCATCCTCAGTCTTAAATGATGATATTATGGAATATCTTTGGCCTGTAGTGCAAAGATGAATGATTTCTTAAGAATATCTTTGGCCTGTAGTGCAAAGATGAATGATTTCTAAAGAATATCTTTGGCCCGTAGTGCAAAGATGAACAGGTGTTTAAATGAACATGACCAACTGATGAATATCTTTGGCCTGTAGTGCAAAGATGAATATTTGATTCCAGATGTATATTGATTGATGTTACAGGGATAAAATATAGACGATGAACTTTTAAATTCATACATAGAAGATAGTAGTTTGCATTCTCTACTTAACTCTTCTAATGAATTATTATTTCATTGCGAATATTGATTTAAAATTTGTTGTCTATTGATTCTATTATATTTTTCCTGTTGAAGACTAACGATAATTTGTTGTATATTATCTTAGTCATAATATTCTTTCTTGAGCTAGTTGAGCTCACCCTTTTCCTTTTTGTTCTATTTTTCTCGGGAGGCGAGAATATAGCGAAATGAGTCTGGGGTATGGAATGAAGGTTTTAGAAAGGATTGTTTAGTAGTCCTCACCATTTTGTAAAATAATGTATCAATAAATGTGATGAGGATTTATTTGAGTATAGATATTATCTGTAAGATAATATTTGTATTCAAACTCACAGTTTTACTGTTGTAATAATAAAGTTGTATTTGTTTCTGTACCATGTATTGACAACTCAGAATAGGTGATGTATACCTATTTTGGGGGCGTCACATTTATTACCTAAAAGGAATTGTGAAACAAAAGGGTGAGCACAACTAGCTCAGTAAAGAATATTATAACTAAAGATACATAAATTATCAATAGTCTTCATCAATAATAAATTAGAGATTTAGAACATATGGTAGATGATAAAACTTTTCAACCATAGTTGCAGCGGAACGAGCAATCCATTAAAAGAGTCAAATAGACTATAAAGTCTATTGTCTTCTCCACGTTAAAAGTTCACCAACAATGTTTTATCCCTGTAACATCAATCAACAGTTCCTTTCCACAATTATATGAATAATTCATAATCATAATTGTGATTCTAAATTCCTCTTCTCATCCAGGACGAAGATAATTTTCATCACCTGTCTTTACCTGAAACATCAAATATCATGGTTATACCAAATCACAGTTCCTGTTCATAATCATACTAATAAATTCATCTTTGCACCACGGGCCAAAGATATTCATCAACAGTTCATCTTTACACCAACAGGCTAAAGATATTCAACAACAGTCAGTCTTTGCATTACGAGCCAAAGATATTCATCAATAATTCATCTTTACCTACTGTGCTAAAAGATATTTCAACAACAGGTCGTCTCTTTGCATTACGAGCAAAAGATATTCATCAATAATTCATCTTTGCACTACAAAAGCTAAGATATTCATCAACAAGTCATCTTCAGACTACGAGCCAAAGATATTCATGTATCAAAGAAATACATAATCATTTCAGAAGTTATATAACAATAATTATAACCATGTTGATCAATTCACCTTTGCACTTAAGCTAAAAATATTCAATTGTAAATTCAATGGTCATGATCATACCAATCAACAATTCAACTTTTGCCTTTCATCGGCCAAAGAGAACCTATAGTCACGATCATACCAATAATCTACTCATCTTTACACTCAAGTCAAAGAGAAATATCATCATTAGGGTTATAAGAATGTTATATAAAAACAATATAATCAAAACATGGTTTTAATTTCAAAAGTAAGATTCATAAATCAATGATAATTTGGTCGAGAAGAAACCAATTTATCGTGAATAAGTAGTACCAAGTATTCTTACATAGTACCAGTATAATGCATAGTAACCTCCCTACAAAAAGATAAAGTTTCATAATAAAATTCATATCCATATTTATAACACCTTAATCCAAATGTTATAAATCACTTAATAATATCAAAATCTTAATATTCTTAATATTACAACAATATTTAATAATTTCTAAAACTTATAAACAATTTAATTAAATTGTTTACACTTTACTAATTAATGCATTTAATCATCATAAAAAGCCAAACTCATAAGATTTCATCACCAATAACCAAAACCCTCGTCAAAAATCTGCATATACCTCATATATGATTCTCAAGCTATAAAATCATATTTTTTCAATTTTCTTACTTCACATAACATATTTAATTCATTTACTCATAACTAGAACATTTTCATGAAAAATACCAAATCAGTTCCATAAATATTTCTTTTATGGGATTTAGCATAACATAGTCCCATATTGAACATATATTTTTCTCAAAATTTTAAAAATTCATTTACTATTTTTCATATGGCCAAAACCACCGAATATTTAAACATTTATCATAAATTATACTTTTATCCAACAATTCTGAAATTTACATGGTATACTGATATTATATAGATGTACTCCCAATAAAAATTTCATCAATTTTGGAGTTAATCACAAGGAGTTATAAGCGGTTACTTTTAAAATAGTCTTTTCTCATAAAATTTATAACTCTCAATCTATACATCCAAAATCACCATTTTGGACACAATATATAAAACTCATCAAATTATCATTTCAAATTTTTCCAGAATTTTTGAAGGTTCAGAAAAATTTCGAAACTAAAAACATAATAACCCTTAAAATCCCTTTACTACCCCCTTACCTCAAAAAAGAGCAATACTTCGATTGGAATAATTATTTGAATCTAACTTGCACAGTATAGCAATACTCAAAGTATACTCAAAATACTCACAAGAATACGCTTTCGATAATATAGAGAGAGAAAACTTCGATTTCGGTGTGATTTTCAATTCTAACCTAAACACCCTATTTATAGGAAAATACTTAGAACACCAAAGCAGAAAATTTAATAAAATATTAATATATATTATTTTTATTCCAAAGCACACTTATTTTGCTTCAAAACCTCAGCCACCAAACAGCCCACCTCACAAGACTTGCACAAAAAACGTTTTTGTTATTTAAATTATTTTAAACTTCTAAAAATCAATTATTTCAGAGCTTTAGAACTTCAATAATTCATAATAAATAGCCCTTTTATCAAAAAAATTTGAATCTTTTGAGTTTTTATAGGAAATTCAATTCTCTCACACTTTTAGAAGAAAGTTTTTCCAAATTCCAAAATGTAAATCAATGAAATCCACAAACAGACGATTTTACGATACTATAATCAAATTTCAACCAAGAAATGGGGTCCACCGACATGTTTAACATGTTTTAAACATTTATTGTAACAAAAATATTCTTCCTCCTCATATACTCATATATTCCACATTCACTGTAAAAATATCACCATTATTATATTATTAAAATAATATATTTAAATGAATTATTTTATCGTAAAAAGATAAAATATTAATTTTCAACAATTGTCACTTTAAAATTTTTTTCCATCTATATCCACATAAAATAAATATTTTTCTCATCATAAAATTAATAATTAATTATTCACAAATAATATTACATAATCACAATATTAACAAACTGTGCGGTTCAGAAAGAGGGCTTTCAATAAGAATTTCTCCTTCCTGGCGCAATTAGGTGACCAAACCTCTCCTTAGACAGAACTTTTCTAGGCATTGCCAATAATGTTATCCAATAATATTATTCAGATAATATGAATTATTGTCTCAGATAATAGAAAATATCGTACGTGACAATTATCAAACAACAATAATATAAAATATCAACGTAGCAATTATTGAATCAATAAAATAAAATATTGAACAATTAATTATGTAACAATTATCGAGTAATGCCTTCTTACAAAAAATTATCATGCATGCTTAATGAATAGTACTTGTGAATAGTAACTCGTGAATAGTAACTCATGAATAAGAATCGTGAATAAGTAACTCGTGAATAGAACTCATGAATAGTAATTAAAAAAAATTGAATACTTTTATTTCATAAAATTGGGGTCTTACAATTATTCCATTGGAACATCCTATCTCGTATGTTTTACACCGGACTGGTTCCGCCTTTTATTATTATTCTCGCATTGGAATATCACGTCTGCATGTGTTTTATCTGGGACTGGTTCCGCTCTTTATTATTATTATTCGTTGAAATATCCACGTGCGTGTGTTTTACAGGACCTGGTTCCATTATTTATTATTTCGCACTTATTATTATTCATTGGAACATCCCGCTTTGTGAATTTCACCGATTCGATTAGATTATTATTATTCATTGGAATAACTCGCTCACATCAAGTACCACATGTATGGTGATTTCTTTTGTTATTCCATTCGTTATTATACTCAGTTGGTTAAAATTTTGACTTCTATACTCCATGAAATTAGTGGAATATCCTTGATATTTGCGCTTCATCCAGTATTTTTCATGAAAATATTCTTCTGAGCATTCTTGAATTTTACTCTACAAAGCAGTATCATGTTGACAATTTGGACGTTATTAGTTCCTGAATAAATTAATTCGTGAACTTGTTTTATTGAATTCTTATATCATTGTCATCATCCTCATGTTTATATTTTTTTAAAAGTCATCTATGGCCTGTAGAGCATGGATGGACTTGGTATGATTATGACCAGGGATTATTCGGTGTAATCATGACCGTAATGTAACAAGTGATGTGGTAAAAGTCCTCATTGGCCGTAGTGCATTGATGGACAGTTGTTGGCATGATCATGACCATTGATGAATACATAAATATCCTTGGTCGTAGTGCATGGAATTTGTGGTCGTGATCCTAATGAATATCCTTGGCCGTAGTGCAGGGATGATGTGGATTATTTATTAAGCTGAGTCCCAGCGATAAAAGTGATGAAAAACCTTTTAAAACATAAAAGATAGTAGATTTTATCCTCTACTTGACTCTTTTAATGGATTGCTTGATCCATCCGCAGATTAAACTTGATGTCTATTGTATATTATCGGTTTAACATTGTTGAAGACTAATGATAATTTATTTCGCATTATCTTAGTCATAATATTTCTTACTGGGCTAGTTGAGCTCACCCTTTCTTTCACTGTTCTCTTCAGGAAATGAGAACGTAGCTGGGACGAGTCGGAGAACGGAGTGATGGTCCTAGATGGTGTATTAGTAGTCCTCACTATTCTGTTAAATAGTGTGACAATAAATGTAATGAGGACTTTTTCTGAGAGTGAATATTGTCTAGAAGACAATATTTGTATTTAAACTCACAACATGTATTTTTTCATACTATACACGACTGTTGTATAATTTAGTTGTATTTTGAATTTTGTACCATGTATTTGGCGACTCAAGATGGGTGATGTATACCTATTTTGGGGCGTCACAGTTGGTATCAAAGCTTAGGGATATGATCCCTAGCTGAGATGTGAGATAAGAACTAGGAGGGGAGAGACGGGGAATTCCTTCGCTAGTATGACCTACCTAAGTTTATTTGTTAAATAATTGGTTGGTCAGAGTATATTGATAATATGTGACATGTTAATTAACCCTTGTTTTGTGGCAGTATTTAAAAATGGCAGCTGAAAATGTCAACAATGGAGTGAATGAGACTGTGGAGACACCTCTAATCACCAACCAAGATAATGTAATATCAGGCGAAGAAGAAATTAGAGATATCTACGTGATAAGTGAAGAACTAATAGTTGCACCCGAGCTAGTTGCAGAGGTAACAGCTGAGAGTGAGGAAGAAGAGGAAGAAGAGGAACCAGAGGAGAATTGGTTAGAAGAAGTTTATGATCAAAATTTAGAATTTCAAAATCGTATTCATGAGTTAGAAGAACAGGTTGAAGAACGGAAAACAGTCGTGGAAACAAAGGGATACAATAATTCAAAATTGTGTTACCCGATATGTGATGCTCGAACAAAATCACGCTTTGACATAGTGTAAGATATTAAAGTTGTAAGACCCCAACTTATTATTAATGAAATTTAATTTTCTCTATTTATTATTTTGAAATAGTAAGGGTTGATTTGATTAATGTGAATAGTTATGGGTAAAATACGCAAATATTTCAAAATAAGCAAGTGGTTATAAAATATTCATTTTTGTCGGGGAATATTCGTTTGGTCGTGGATTATTCGTACTGTCGGGGAATATTCATACGACGACGCAGCCATGTGTGGGCCCCATAACAAAAAGCGATTGGATGAAGAAAACGACAAATATAAGTTGTTTAAAAATAACTAAGATAGTTATTACAATTAATACTATTAAATATACTGTTGGTTAACACACAAGAAGATACCAGTATTGCACCAATTATTGATTCTTACGTAAGAAGGCACTACTCAATAATGGTTACGATGAATTCTTGATCAAGATTTTATTTTATTGATTTAATAATTGTTGCGTTGATATTTTATATTCTTGTTGTTTCAATAATTGTCATTACACAAGATTTTTCATTATCGAAACAATAATTCATATTATCCGAATAATATTATTAGATAACATTATTGGCAATGTCTAGAAAGTTTTGTCTAAGGAGAGGTTTGGTCACCTAATCATGCTACAAGAAGTGAGAAATTCTTATTCGAAAGCCCCATCTTTCCTGAACCGCCTTTATTTGTCAATATTGTGATTTCGTAATATTATTTGTGAATAATTAATTATTGATTCATATGATGAGGAAAATATTGATTTTATGTGGATATAGATGGAGAAAAATTTTAATGTGACAATTATTGAAAATTGAAATTTTATCTTTTCTCGATAAGATAATTCATTTAAATGTATTATTATATTTTAATAATATAATAATGGTGATATTTTTACAACGAATGTGGGATATATGAGTATACGAGGAGGAAGAGTATTTTTGTTGCAATAAATGTTTAAAACATGTTAAACATGTCGGTGGACCCCATTTATCGATTGAAATTTGATTATACTCGTAAAATTGCCCGTTTGTGGATTTTGGTCAATTTTACATTTGGAATTTGGAAAAACTTTCTTACGCAAAGTTGTAGAGAATTGAATTTCCTATAAAAAGTTGTGAGATTCGAATTTTCGATAAAAGGGCTATTTATTATGAATTATTGAAGTTTCAAGCTCAAATAATTAATTTTGGAAGTTTAAAATATTTTTAATTACAAAAACGTTTTTTACATTGTTGGGACTCATTTAACATGTGTTAAGATTGCTGATTTCAGATGCTAAGTGTGCGTAGAGAATTTGTAATATATATAATATTATTATATTAAATTTTCGCTTTGGTGTTCTAAGCAATTTCCTATAAATAGGTGCGAGGTTAGAATTGAAAATCACACCGTAAACCCAAGTTTTCTCTCTATATTATCAAGCGTATTCTTGTGAGTATTTTGAGTATACTTTGAGTATTGCTATATCTGGTGCAAGTTCAAGTCATAACCTATCAGAAGTGTTTCATTTGAAGTCATTGTCTTTCGAGGTAAGGGATATTATTTTTTTTTGTAATGATATTATTTCTTCAATATCATTATCTTTGAAATATTGATCCGAAGTTTTTATCAAATTTGGAACTTTGGGTGTCGGTTACTATTCACGATACTGACTATTTATTCACGTATCGACACATTATTCACTTAATACGGCATTATTCATCGAAAAATGAAAATTTTCCCTTTCGCCTAAAATATCTATTGTGGATACTAGCTTTGATTGTATCCATGTTTTGATCATTCTTGAATTTTACACCATTATGATTATTTTTGAGGTATTTTTGGACGTGGATAAAACAAAGTACTTAATCCTTAATCCTTAATCCTTGTCATTTTGTTTCTTTGGATTCGTTTCTTTAAAAATATTTTTCATCATCTTCATCTTAAATGATGATATTATGGAATATCTTTGGCTTGTAGTGCAAAGATGAATGATTTTGAAGAATATCTTTGCCCGTAGTGCAAAAGATGAACAGTGTTTAGATTAACACATTAATCGATGAATATCTTTGGCAGTAGTGCAAAGATGGATATTTGATTCGGATATATATTGATTGATGTTACGGGGATAAAAGATAGACGATGAAATTTTAAATTCATACATAGAAGATAGTAGTTTACATTCTCTACTTAACTCTTCTAATGAATTATTATTTTCACGCGAATATTGATTTAAAATTTGTTATCTATTGTATTCTATTAGATTTTTCCTGTTGAAGACTAACGATAATTTGTTGTATATTATCTTAGTCATAATATTCTTTATTGGGCTAGTTGAGCTCACCCTTTTCCTTTTTGTTCCATTTTTCTTCTCGGGAGGCGAGAATATATACGAAAGATGCAGCCTGAGGTATGGAATGAAAGTTCTAGAGAGAGTTGTTTAGTAGTCCTCACCATTTTTGTAAAATAATGTATCAATAAATGTGATGAGAATTTATTTGAGTATAGATATTGTCTAGAAGATAATATTTGTATTCAAACTAACAGTTTTACTGTTGTAATAATAAAGTTGTAGTTGTTTCTGTACCATGTATTGACAACTCAGAATGGGTGATGTATACCTATTTTGGGGACGTCACAAAAGTTGGAATCAGAGAATTCAAATATCAAGGATCAGCTAAAAGAAGAAATAACTGAACGAGTGAGAATGAAGGATGCGTGGGTAAAAGCCGCACGGCATGTTGATATTGTAGAAAGAGACATTCGATCCAAAAAGGCTAAAATAGATGATATACATTTCTCTTTTTGGACAGCAATGGGAAGAACCCAACATCGAGTTTTGAATTACCCTGTACAGAGTGGTAAATCTCAATTTGATATGGATCGAAGATTGATGATTCAGATCATGAATCAGGAGTACGATGAAGCAGTTGAGGGTGGAATATGCCCTATAGAAAAGTCAGTTCCAACGATAGTGATGACACCAAATGCTACCCTAGACAAGTCAAAGCCGGGTAGTTCAAGGGAGAGCGGTTGTCATGACTTCCCAACAAGTGAGGAACCCAAATGAAGTTATCGCAGGTAAACTAATCATAAACCCTTGCAAAGTTTGTACCTTATTCGATACCGGTTCTACCCACTCTTGTATTTCACCTAGTTGTGTTCAACGTTTAAACTTGGCTCTTCAGAAATTAGACGCATGTACTCACCAACGAGGAGAACGTGCAACATGCTGGCAATGTTCCTCCTGTGAACAACACCACTGAGCAGATGATGAACGAGGGGATGTTTAGAAGCTTTTTGCAGTTCATGCAAAATCGCACGAGGAGACTCGTGTTCAAAATCTGAGGAGAAATGATAGCAATTCCACGGGTTGTCACGCAAGCGAGTTCAAAGAGTTGGGACCACCGAATTTAAGGGAAAGCCAGATCCGATCATGGCGTAAAACATGGGTCAAGCAAATTACTAAGATATTCGATGTCTTGGGATGACGGAGGAGGCTGAAGGTTCCATTCGCCACCTTTATGTTAAAGTGGCGAGGAAAGGACTCATTGGTGGGAGAATCGTGAAGCGCACTCCATCGGCCGCTTTCAAAGATGTCTTGGGAGACGTTTGAAACTATTTAATGACAAATACTTTCCTAAAAGTGTTCGTCTATTATATGAAGGAAGTGGAGTTCATCGATTACAACAAAACAACATGGCGGTGTCTCAAGATGCGAGGCAAAGTTGCAGAGTTATCCGTGTTTGCACCTCATTTGGTGGAGAATGAGGAACGTATGGCGCGGATGTTTACGAGAGGTTTGAAACCCTAAGATACGACAATATCTCATTTCTCATAAATTTTCTCTATTCGGGGATGTTGTTAATGTGGCTCAATTGTTAGAAGCGAGATAACGTAGTATGTTCAACCGAGGGACCATAACTAGGATCGTATCGGAGATAGCGATCAGCCAATGTAATAATGATAACCAATGGAGAAAGAAAAGCGACGGACAAAATGGTAACCACTCTGGTGGTAATCATGGCCATGAAAATAGAAGAAGCGAGTCGGGGAGGAGATTTTAAAAAGAGGAGATTTAACAACGACTATGTGAAGACGACAAGTCACGGCAAAGAATCGGGTTCTAAGGGAGGAGAACGACCACCCCATTATATGCTACAAATGCGGAAAAGAGGGACATATCACCAAACCGTCCACAACAGTTCAAGGTATGCTATAATTGTGGAAAGGAAGGACATATCGCTTTCGAGATCAGACGCAGAGCAAAACCTAGTTCAATGGGGGACGGTGACTCAAAAAGATCCATCCCGTAAAAGTCAAATTCAACGGTTCCGGAAAGAGCGTTTGTTGTGGTGGTCAAAATGCGAGGAACCCAAATGAGGTGATCACAGGTAAGCTATTTATAAATTCTTGTGAAGTTTATACCTTACTTGATCTACCGGTGTTACCCATTCATTTATCTCTCCGCATGTGCTCAACGTTTAAACTTGACTCAGGAGAAATTAGACTTTGACCTATCTGTGGAAACTCCGTTAGGAGAAACTTTCATCACATCCACTGTTTATAAATCTTGTTTGATTCAAGTTGGCACCATCACCTTACACCGTTGACCTTATCTCTTTAAAGATACTTGCTTTTGATGTGATTTTAGGTATTGATTGGTTAACTACTCACCATGCCAAAATTGATTGTTTTCGTAAGGTTGTTAGTTTTCATATTCCTAACCAACTTTGTTTATTTAATTCAAGCAACTAAACCATTAAAATCAACCAATCGTCATATCTAATCATAAAGCTATTCGTTTATTGAAAAGCGGATGTCAAGCTTTCTTAGCCCATGTTATGGATTTGAATAAAGACACGCGTCAAATTTGAATAATATTTCTGTTATTATTGACTTTCCGACGTATTTCTCAAGAACTTCCTTGCCTACACCCTTAACGTGAAGTTGAATTCTTTATTGATCTTGAACCTGTATAAAGCCCATTTCTAAAACCCCATATCGAATGGCTCCTATTGAACTTGAGAGTTAAAGGTCCAACTACAGGAATTGTTGGACATCGGTTTCATTCTGGCCCTAGTACATCTCCTTGGGGTGTCTTTGTTTTATTTGTAAAGAAGAAAAAGCGGGAGTATGCGACTTTGTATTGACTATCGGAATTGAACCATGTCACCATCAAGAATAGGTATCCTCTACCTCGTATTGATGACTTGTTTGACCCGATTTGCAAGGGGCACAATTCTTTTCAAAAATCGATCTTCGATTCGGATATCATCACCAAGATTAGAATCGAGGATATTCCAAATCACGCCTTTTAGAACTCAGACGGGAATTATGAATTCTTAGTCATGTCTTTCGGATTGACTAATGCTCTTGCGGCTTTCATGGATATGATGAACCGAGTATTGAGGAATATTTGGATCGGTTTGTTGTTGTCTTTATTGATGACATCCTCATATATTCCAAAAGTCGTGAAGATCATGAGCACCATTTAATTTGGTACTCCAAAGGCTTCGTGAAAAAAAACTATATGCCAAATTGAAGAAATGCGAGTTACGGCGAGGAAGTAGCATTTCTTGGGCACGCAGTGTCAAAACATGGAGTATCCATGGACCCGACAAAGATTGAAGCAATACAAAGTTGGGAGCAACCAAGTCGGTGATCAAGTCACGTAACTTTCGGGTCTAGTTGGTTATTATCGGAGATTCGTGGAAGGGTTTTCTCGAATCGCTACTCCATTAACCCAAACTTAACTCGGAAGGATACAAAATTCGTTTGGAGCGAAGAATCGAGAAGAGTTTCCAAGAGCTTAAGAGGAGACTTATTTTAAGACTGTTCTAACAATACCACCGGTTCGGATGGATTTGTTATCTCACAAATGATGCTTGAGCAAAGGGTTAGGATGTGTTCTCATGCAACGTGGGAAAGTCATAGCCTATGCCTCATGAAAACTTAAAGAGTATGAGAGGAATTATCCTACTTATGATCTAGAGTTGGCGGTGATCAATGCCGCGCTAAAGATATGGAGGCCTTATCTATATGGGGAGAAAGTGGAGATATATTCGGACCATAAAAGCCTTAAATATTTCTTCACTCAAAAGAACTCAACACGCGGCAAATGACGTTGGCTCGAGCTATTGAAAGACTACGACCACACTATTCAATACCATTTGGAAAAGCGAACGTGGTAGGCGTACGCGTTTAGTAGAAGATCATATATGCGGGAATGAGTGCGATGATGTCAAGTATACGCGACAGAGCCAACTTTAATAGAAAAGTTAAGGTTGCTTTCAAGCCACCGACCGGATGATGCGTATGAAGAAGAAAGTACTGAAGGAGCTATTAGGGCGAGAATTGATGAAGAAGGAATACTTGAGTCCACTCTGGACTTTGTGTCCCTAACGACTCGATTTGAAGTACAAGATTATGATGGAGGCACACAATACACCATTTGCAATCCATCTCGGAAGTACTAAAATGTATCGTGATCTTTGACATACATTTTGGTGGAACAATATGAAGAGAGAGATTTCAAAGTTTATCTCAATGTGTTTAACTTGTCAACGTGTAAAGCGAAAGCATCTAGTACCTAAGGGTCCGTTGCAGAACCACTTGAGATTAGAAATGGAAGTGGGAACACATTACCATGGATTTCAATTCATGTGTCTTCCTACGGTTTCTCAAGGCATCAATGTTATTTGGGTTATTGTTGATAGATTAACCAAGTTTGCTCATTTCTTGCCGATACGGGAGACTTATTCCCTTGAACGTCTTGCTAGTATGTACGTGAATGAGATTGTGAGGTTTCATGGCATGCCAGTATCCATAGTTTAGGATCGTGATCCAAGATTCACTTCAAGATTTTGGGTTAGCTTGCAAAAAGCTATGGGCACGGAGTTGCGATTTAGTTCTATTGTACCATCCCCAAAGCGGACGGACAATCGAGAGGACTATTCAAACTCTTGAAGATCTATTAAGACTCTGTGTCCTAGACTTCAAGGGCAGTTGGGATAAGTATTTACCATTGGTGGAATTCTCCTACAACAACACTTATCAGGTAAGTATAGGTGTGGCTCCATTTGAAGCATTATATGGACGAAAAGTGTCACTCTCGATATGTTGGGATGAGGTGGGTGAAGCAACATTGTTGGGACCCGAGTTAAGATCATATGACTCACCGAAAAGATCCAAATGATTCGATAACGTATACAAAGCGGCACAAGATCGACAAAAGAGTTACGCGGATCTTCATCGAAAGGACGTGGAATTTAGTATAGGGGATCATGTATTGTCATGAAGTTGCTCCATGGAAGGGAGTTACAAGATTTGGGAAGAGGAAAGCTCAATCCACGATTTATTGGTCCATTTCAAATTCTTGACCGAGTAGGAAATGTAGCCTATAGACTCGCGTTACCTCCGAGTATGTCTCGTGTTCATAATGTGTTTCACATATCTCATACTTAAGTAAATATGTGAAAGACCCGAACCACGTTATAGAGTTAGAACCTGGACGAAATAGCCAGAAGACTTAACGATGAGAGGAGGTACTGTCAAGATCTTGGATAGGAAGGAGCATGTCCTATGCAAGAAAGGTCATACCACAAGTTAAAGTTTTGTGGAAGAATCATGCTATAGAGGAAATGACCTAGGAATTGGAAACGGAAATGAAAGCGAGGTATCCTCACCTTTTCGAAACACCAGGTACGTACGTCAATTTCGAGGACGAAATTTTATAAGGAGGGGAGGTTGTAAGACCCCAACTTATTATTAATGAAATATAATTTTCTCTATTTATTATTTTGAAATAGTAAGGGTTGATTTGATTAATATGAATAGTTATGGGTAAAATATGCAAATATTTCAAAATAAGCAAGTGGTTATAAAATATTCATTGTTGTCGGGGAATATTCGTTTGGTCGTGGAATATTCAGATCTTTGTCGGGAATATTAAATGACTGTAGTAGCAACCATGTGTGGGCCCCATAACTAAAAAGCGATTGGATGAAGAAAACGACAAATATAAGTTGTTTAAAAATAACAGCGTAGTTATTACAAGTTAATAGTATTAAAATACTCGGTGGTTAACACACAAGAAGCTTACAGTATTGCACCAATTATTGATTCTTACGTAAGAAGGCACTACTCAATAATGGTTACGATGTAATTCTCGATCAATATTTTATTTTATTGATTTAATAATTCTGCTGCGTTGATATTTTATATTGTCATTGTTTCAATAATTGTCATTTACGTATTTTTCATTATCGAAACAATAATTCATATTATCGAATAATATTATTAGATAACATTATTGGCAATGTCTAGAAAGTTACATCTAAGGAGAGGTTTGGTCACCTAATTACGCGCCAAGAAGGAGAAATTCTTATTGGAAAGCCCTCTTCTCCTGGGCGCTGGTTGTCAATATTGTGATTTCTGTAATATTATTTGTGAATAATTAATTATTGATTCATATGATGAGGAAAATATTGATTTTATGTGGATATAGATGGAGAAAAATTTTAATGTGACAATTGTTGAAAATTGAAATTTTATTTTTTTCGATAAGATAATTCATTTAAATGTATTATTATATTTTAATAATATAATAATGGTGATATTTTACAACGAATGTGGGATATATGAGTATCTGAGGAGGAAGAGTATTTTTGTTGCAATAAATGTTTAAAACATGTTAAACATGTCGGTGGACCCCATTTATTATTGAAATTTGATTATAGTTTGTAAAATCGTCTGGTTTGTGGATTTTGGTCAATTTCATTTGGAATTTGGAAAAACTTTCTTCTCGCAAAGTTGTAGAGAATTGAATTTCCTATAAAAATTTGCGTGATTTGAATTTTCCGATAAAAGGGCTATTTATTATGAATTATTGAAGTTCTGAAGCTCCGAAATAATTAATTTTTGGAAGTTTAAAATATTTTTAATTACAAAAACATTTTTTACATTGTTGGGACTCATTTAACATGTGTTAAGATTACTGATTTTAGATGCTAAGTGTGCGTAGAGAGTTTGTAATATATATAATATTATTATATTAAATTTTACGCTTTGGTGTTTAAGCAATTTCTATAAATAAGGTGCTTAGGTTAGAATTGAAAATTACAATTAAAGCGAAGTTTTCTCTCTATATTATCGAGCGTATTCTTGTGAGTATTTTGAGTATACTTTGAGTATTGCTATCTGGTGCAAGTTCAAGTCATAACCTATATCAGGTGTTTCAACTGAAAGATCATCTTTTCGAGGTAAGAGATATTATTTTTTTGTAATGATATTATTTCTTCAATATCATTATCTTTGAAATATTGATCCGACGTTTTTATCAAATTTGGAACTTTTGGTGTCTGAGTTACTTATTCACGTATCTGGACTTTATTCACGATATCGACACTTATTCACGAATACGGCATTATTCATCGAAAAATGAAAATTTTCCCTTTTCGTCTAAAATATCTATTGTGGATACTAGCTTTGATTGTATCCATGTTTTGATCATTCTTGAATTTTACACCATTATGATTATTTTTGAGGTATTTTTGGACGTGGATAAAACAAAGTACGAATCCTTAATCCTTAATCCTTGTCATTTTGTTTCAATGGATTCGTTTTTTAAAAATATTTTCATCATCTTGATCTTAAATGATGATATTATGGAATATCTTTGGCTTGTAGTGCAAAGATGAATGATTTTGAAGAATATCTTTGGCCCGTAGTAAAAGATGAGCAGTGTTTAGATGAACATGACCAGTGATGAATATCTTTGGCCTGTAGTGCAAATATGGATATTTGATTTCGGATATATATTGATTGATGTTACGGGGATAAAAGATGAGCGATGAACTTTTAAATTCATACATAGAAGATAGTAGTTTACATTCTCTACTTCACTCTTCTAATGAATTATTATTTCATTGCGAATATTGATTTAAAATTTGTTGTCTATTGTATTCTATTAGATTTTTCCTTGTTGAAGACTAACGATAATTTGTTGTATATTATCTTAGTCATAATATTCTTCTTTGGGCTAGTTGAGCTCACCCTTTTCCTTTTCGTTCCATTTTTCTTCTCGGGAGGCGAGAATATAGCGAGTGAAAGTGAGGTATGGAATGAAAGTTCTAGAGAGAGTTGTTTTGTAGTCCTCACCATTTTGTAAAATAATGTATCAATAAATGTGATGAGAATTTATTTGAGTATAGATATTATCTAGAAGATAATATTTGTATTCAAACTAATGATTTCTTGTTGTAATAATAAAGTTGTAGTTGTTTACGTATTCATGTATTGACAACTCGAATGGGTGATGTATACCTATTTTGGGGACGTCACAAAAGTTGGAATCTGAGAATTCAAATATCAAGGATCAGCTAAAAGAAGAAATAACTGAACGAGTGAGAATGAAGGATGCGTGGGTAAAAGTCGCACGACATGTTGATATTGTAGAAAGAGACATTCGATCCAAAAAGGCTAAAATAGATGATATACATTTCTCTTTTTGGACAGCAATGGGAAGAACCCAACATCGAGTTTTGAATTACCCTGTACAGAGTGGTAAATCTCAATTTGATATGGATCGAAGATTGATGATCCAGATCATGAATCAGGAGTACGATGAAGCAGTTGAGGGTGGAATATGCCTTATAGAAGAGTTAGTTCCAACGATAGTGATGACACAAAATGCTACCCCAGACAAGTCAAAGCCGGGTAGTTCAAGGGAGAGCGGTTGTCATGACTTCCCAACAAGTGAGGAACCCAAATGAAGTTATCGCAGGTAAGCTAATCATAAACCCTTGCAAAGTTTGTACCTTATTCGATACCGGTTCTACCCACTCTTGTATTTCACCTAGTTGTGTTCAACGTTTAAACTTGGCTCTTCAGAAATTAGACTTTGACTTATCTGTTGAAACTTTTTTAGGAGGAACCTTCGTTACCTCCACTATTTATAAATCTTGTTTGATTCAAATCGACACCTATCGATCTTATCTCTTTGAAAATACTTGCCTTTGATGTGATTTTAGGAATTGATTGGTTAACTACTCATCATTCTTTTTGTAAGGTTGTTAGCTTTCATACCCCTAACCAACCTGTTATGCGAATTCAAAGTAACCAAACCACTAAAGTCAATCATTGTCATATCAAGCCATAAGTAAAGAGCCCCGATCTTTTCATTATTGACTTCCTTGTGTGGAATGCACCGAAGCCAGACTTTCTGTAGGCGACGTTGTGAATGAAGATGGCAAGTTGATAGGTATCAATGTGACGTTCTATCCAAGTCTTGGATGAGGGTCACAGTTTTGAATGATATTTCTATCGTTAATAAAGTTGTTGACGTATTCTTGAAGACTTCCTGGCCTACCCCTAGAGCGTGAAATCGAATTTTGTATTGACCCCAGTACAAAACCCATTTATTAAACCCTCAAATATTTCTTTAACTAAAATAAACGTAACATGCGCCAAAGACGTTGACTCGAGCTGTTGAAGATTACGATCGTACCATTCAATACCATCCGTAGGAAAAACGAACATGGTAGCTGACGCGTTGAGTAGAAGATCGTATGCGGTTATAAGTGCGAATATACGAACCCATGTGAAGATAACGAATATACGAGTAGAATCGACTTTAATCGATAAAGTTAAAACCGTTCAAGCTACAGACTCAGAGCTGATAAATGTGAAGAAGAAGGTTCAAGAGGGCGTTATTCTAGAAGCAAGAATCGACGAAGAGAAGAAATCTCAACCCTCGATTTAATTGGCCCATTTGAAATCCTCGATCGAGTAAGAACTGTGGCTTATAGACTCGTTTTACCGCCAAGTATGTCGCGTGTCCATAATGTTTTTCACGTATCGATGATTACGTAAATATGTGGATGACTCGAACCACATTATTGATTTAGACCCAGACGAGATAGCGAATGATTTAACGTATGAAGATGTACCTGTTAAAATCTTGGATAAGAAGGATTACATTCGTCCACCTATAAACTTACACAGGTGTGTAATTGCCTTTATAAGGGCAATTTTTGGTTTTAAATACATATGAAAAAATGTTATCTATTTATAAGTTGCCATACTCTATTAGAATACTTCTTGAGTCTGCAATCCGTAATTATGACAACTTTCAAGTGACTAAGGAAGATGTTGGAAAAATTATTGATTGGGAAAATACATCTCCCAAGCTAGTTGAGATTCCATTCAAGCCTTCCCGTGTTCTCTTGCAAGTGAGTAGTGATCATTAGCCCTTAATCGAGAAGTTATAATCAGTAAGCATATGTCATCTAAAACTTTTGCTTTGGTGGCGGGGATTTTCTTTCAAAAATGCTACCGTGGTTGACCTTGAATGTACGCGTGATGCCATGAAGAAACTAGGTCGTGATTCTAACAAGATCAATCCTTTGGTAGGTGTTTTTCCTTTTAACAATAGTTTATGTTTGAGTGAGTGATATATTATTGTTGTTTGAACTGCAAATGCGTTAGATTCATAAGAATGAATATTTGTCTATTTTATATGTCTTCGCTTTTTTGTGTCTGAATAAGTGAACAACATTTAGTTATTTGTTACAACTACTAATTAGTTTGACATGTCTCTCCTTCATACTTGGGATTCTGGCTTTATAGTTTTCTCATACTATTCTGTATTGCACTATTGTGGTTGCAGGTTCCTATAGATCTTGTCATTGATCATTCAGTTTAGGTTGATGTTACAAGGTCAGAAAATGCGGTGCAAGCAAATATGGAGCTTGAATTTCAGATAAATAAAGAAAGATTTGCTTTTTTAAAGTGGGGACTGGGGATCCAATGCATTCCATAACATGCTTATTGTTCCTCCGGGTTCTGGTATTGTGAATCAGGTATCATAATTTGCGAACAAAATTTTTTGGTCTCTTGCGAGGATCTAACATATTGCGTTACATAGCTGTTTCTAGACAATATAAAAAGTAATACATATTACATGTGACCTCCCTTTCTATTTTTTTTATCTAACATATTGTGTTACATAGTTGTTTTTAGACAATCAGTATTTGATTGCTTATATGGTAAGATTTCCGGCCATGTATTTGTTAAATTATGGCTAGAAGTGATTATGAATCAATAATTTTTTCCTTTTGTAGGCGAGATGTTGTTGATAACAATAAAAAGGAAGCGGATGATTAGTTGGATGGCGGTCTCTTTTACGCATCACATGTCTTGGGAAATCTCCAAAGACGTTTTTTCTTCCGAAAAGTACATATTTGAGTAATGTTGAAACCATAACTTCGTATTTCTTATGAGATGTCTAACCTTTTCTAATATGTTATTCTTCTTGTTTGTGTTTGATTGCTCTTTTTACTATTTTGTCATGTTTACATGATGGATTTTCTTCTTTGAGACAGTAAAAAGTTACTTCAAAAAATGGAACAACGTTCAAAATCCTTACACGAGCTTTTGAGGTTGTTCGGGAAAGATATAAGTCGATGAGATATATCGCAGCCTATTGTTATTACCAGTACTTTTATTTGTATCCTAGCCTTTTATGTCACCCTTATGATGTTGGTCGAAAGGAAGTGTCATTCCTCTTGGTTTTTCTCGCGCTTAGTCTTGTGTGGTTCATGGGTGATATGATATAATTTTTAACGACTACCGATATAGCTCTCTTCTTATTCTTGGCATTTGAGTAAATTTGCTTCCTTATTTGCATGAAAGATGATAGTATTGAAGGCATATATGATACTTTTCGACGAAATGCACGGGATGAAAGCAACGATGTGTGCAGCCTACACGTATAGAAGCATATATGATAGTTTGGTATATATTTTGTAGATGTAGTAATTTGAATTACACGAATGGTATTATTGGAATGTATTTTGAATGATTGATACATTTTGGCTTTAAATTTAAATGAGAATTTAGACCTTTTAGTTATATATCATGACATTAGCATATTGCAGGTGCATTGGTAATGTAGGTTAACCAACTTTTTTTTTAATCTACAACATTTTAAAAACGTTGTGTAATCATACCTTCTACAACGTTTTTATCCAGAAAACGTTGTGGAATCATACCTTCTACAACGTTTTTAAGCATTTGCTAATTTATGGATAACAAATCTACAACGTTTTTTTTCTTCTTAAAAACGTTGTGTAATGTGCTTAACTATAACGTTTTAAAAACGTTGTGTGAGGGTGTCAAATAGATAACATTCTTAACCACGACGTTTTTCTGACTGAAACCACAACGTTTTTTTCGCGTTGTCTATTTACTTTTTGAAAGTAGTATGCACACAAGCCAATCATGTTTGATGATAAAGCATATACTTTGTAACAATCTTATTCATTTATTAATAAAAAGTATTAATTTATTAAAGGCTTTTAATTATCTACATGATGCTGTTTTATAATATGTGATAAACCCATAGTTTTAAGCAATGCTTTTAGAATAATGATGATGATCATTCTAATGAGATCTAAATTCTTAGAAAGCTTAAAACTAAAATAGTTCCCAATCGTTGGATTACTAAATTGGGGATTAGTGAATCCAGGATAGATTGGTACATACGTTCTTTTGCTCATTGGATGAGGATGATTGATCTCATGATCATTTTGTGTGGAGACACTAAAGCAAGTATGTAAGTGCTTATTAGAGAATAAGTTCATCGAACATTGGCTCGCTAAGGAATACCTAATGGAGTTTTATTTGCTGTCATAGAATTCTGTAGTGATAGTAAGACAAGTAATCCTTGGACTTGAGATCATCATAGTATCTTGTGTATGATGAGTTATACTTTGACTTATTCCTTAAGACCCTTAGGGTATATCAAAGGGTATGCTTGGTTATAATAAGTTGTATATGGAGATAATGTATGATCAATAAAGAATCTACCACTTCTAATAAAAGAAGATAAATGTCCTATGTGATTCGATAAATGACAACCCAAAGAGTCCTTGGTTAAAGCGTAATGAAATTAGAAAGGAGTTTCTAATTTGCATTATTTGAGTTGTGCATTTAAGGATCGAAATACATATAATTAAATAAAATAAGACTTGATGAAGAATTCCATGTCTTATATTTAATTGGGACATTGTATGGTGGAAGGATTGAATTCATACCAAGAACTATTTACTCAAAGGTTCTTTAATGATTAATGTTGAAATCTATATTATCCGGAAAGTCGTTGATCATTAGGAGGCTTATCCCTATTGTAGAATAAATATTATTTATTTAAATAAATTAATTGTTTAATTTATTTATTTAAATAAGATTAGAATTGTTCTAATTGATTTATTCACAAGGTTTAATATGGAGAACCTAAAGGGTCACACCTTAAAAGGAAGAATAATTATTTAAGAAGTTAATGGCATAATCGTAATAATATATTATGTATATTTAATTTAATCTATGGTGATAGAATAAATTAAATAGCTTAATATTTATTATTTAATATTTTAGAAATATTAAATATAAATTAATAAGAGGAGTCTTATTAATATTATTACAATTATTATTATTTTAATTTCTAAAAGAGTTTAGGAATTAATTTAATATAAGTACTCTCATTTATTCCTAATTGGATTAGGAAGGAAAATTAGTTAAAGGAGTTTAATTAATTATCCCTAATAAGATTAGGGAGCTTAATTAATTAAAAGAATTAATTAATTAAAACCCAATTCCTTAATTGTTAAGGTGGGTTGCCCACATCTATAAATAAGAGGAGTCTTATTATGGGTGGTATGGGTTGTTGACTTTAACAAAGTACGTAATAATTCCAAGTTGTTGGGAGTATGCCTTTTCTATAGAGATAGAAAACTAGGTTAGCCATAACACCCATCTTCTTGAATTTTATTCTTCCTGGTGGATCACCCCCAGAGGCCAAACATTTGGGTGGCTAACGTTGATCAAAGGAAGGAACCAAACCCGGTGGATTCAAGATTGAACGCGAAAGGATTTGGAGGTGAACTTGTACCTGAGGAAGCTCGATCTTCAAGAGTATGATTTATTCTTTATCTTTTCGTTTAATTAATAATTATGCATAAAGGATGATCCGGGTATATGGTTTGTAAATTTTTTAAACTCTGATTTTACAAGCTTCCGCACTTAATTTTGCAATTTTGATTGCGTTATGAATATTACAAACCTAACACTTTTTTGTAGTAATGCCCGTGTAAAAGTCTTCTCAAAGATTGACATGAAGAGTGGATACCATTAGATAAGGATAAGACCTGAAGATGAATGGAAGATAACGTTCAAAACTCAGCATGGATTATATGAATGGATGACTACACCCTTTGGACTTTCCAATGCTCCCAATACATTTATGAGGTTCATGTACCAAGTTTTGTGACCTTTTATGAGAAAATTTATGGTTGCCTATTTTGACGACATTCTTATTCATAGTTCGACATGGGTGACACATCATGAACACCTCTGAGCTATTTTTAAGGCGTTAAGAAAAATATGTTTGTTCATCAATCAAAAGAAGAACTCCTATTTCACGTCAATGGTAACCTTTCTTGGCTTCATTGTATCTACCAAAGGTGTTCAAGCAGATCCGACCAAGTTCGAGGTAATATTTGCATGACCTACACCGAAGACTATACATGATGTCAAAAGTTTTAATGGGTTGACATCTTTTTACAGATGGTTCATCTGGAACTTCAACACATTGGTTACGCATATCACCGAGTGCCTTAAAGGAAAATTATTACAATGGTCCTAGGAGGCCGAAGACAGCTTTTAACTGGTCAAGAAGAAGATGATCGAAGCACCAGTACTAACATTTTCTAACTTCGAGAAGGTCTTTGAGGTAAATTATGATTCATCAAGAGTTGGTATTGGTGGCGTTCTTAGTCAAAAGGGTCGGCCAGTGACTTTCTTTACTGAAAAGTTATCAGGATCAAAGAAAAAATATTCTACTTATGATATGGAATTAATTATATGCCATAGTCCAGACGCTGAAGCATTGGCGTCATTATCTAATACAGATGAAATTCATTCTTTTAACAGATCATGAGGTATTAAAGTATATTAATGGTTAACATAAATTGAGCCAAAGACATACTAAATGGGTGGCGTACCTATAGGAATTTACTTTCATTTTGCGACATCAGGCGGGAAGTTTGAACCGTGTTGCCAATGCGTTAAGCTGAATAACGTTACTCCTTGGTACTATGCGTAACAAGGTTGTAGGGTTTGAAGTTTTCACTGATATATATGAAGGGGATCCTTTTGGGAAGATAGTTCAGGAAGTATGAAAAGGTCAACCATTTGACTTGGTCTTACTTAATGGGTATTTGTTTTGAGGACTCTAGTTATGTATTCCAGATTGTTCACTTCGGTAGAAGATAGTAAGTGAACTTCACAATGAAGGACACTTCGGGTGAGACAAGACATTGGTCTTAATACCAGCTGACTATTATTGGTCGAAGATCTTAAACGATGTGGCTCGCTATGTGAAGGGGTGTTATGTTTGTCAGAAGTAAAAAGTAGTTCTTACCAATGCAAGATTATACACTCCCTTACTTATTCCTGAAAGACCTTCACTACATCAAAAATGGCATCTAGTGACGAACAAATCCTTCACAAGACATAATATATCACTTACAAACATCTATTGGGAAGAAATATTTCCTTCACACGATTGCTCGCATACGTACGACTTCCTCACAATTGGGTATCCTTCACTAAATAGTAACTAAATATTTTTTTGTGAAGGATATATTGTGAATAACTTTTTATTCACAAATTATATTTGGTAATGGAATATTGTTATTTAGTGAAAAATTGGTTTTCTTCATGAATAATATTTTAAGAATGACTATTTGAAATTAGTGAATAACTTTATTCCCTCACAAATAATATATTGGGGAAAATAAATTTATTTCACGAGAGAATATTTTCCTTCGCTAATTATAAATTGAGAATATTTCTTCAATTTTGTGAGAGAAAATTTCCTTCATTAATGACTAACTAATTAACTAGAAAAGATTTACTGAGGGAAATCATCCTTCATTAATGTCCATTTCTCAAGTAAAATCCTTCACAAATTATAAATTTGTAAATAAAAAATTAATTGGTAAATAATCAAAATTCATTGCAAATTATAATTAATTTTCAAATCGGTGATTTCATATCTATTATTATTATTATTATTATTATTAATTGTTATAATAAATATTAAATTTAATATTTCAAGTTAATATAAATGACATACTTGTTTCAAACTAATTGATAAACTAATGCATAAAGAGCTAATAATTAAAACCAATACTCTATATATAAATAGATAATACTCAAGTCAGGATAACTACAGAATTAATTTGTTATTATATATTGGTCTCCTAAGGACCATAATACTTATAATATTTATTAACTAGGATAAGAAAATTGAACGTGGTTCGATGCTTTAGCTCTACGATGGAATTCACCAGGTAGAGGCAGACCTTGGGGTACATTCTTACACTTCTCTAGGTATAGATCCATTAGAAGCTTCAGTTATGCAAATCACAATTGATAAAGGCATAAGAACAAGAGTCATATATTTCACCTTTTCCAATATGTTAGCTTTGCATTAAGGTTATGCCGAGGACTTAGCTTTACCGTGAAGAAGTGCAGATAGTTTAAAGTACAAAAAAATTAAAAACCTAGGGCAAACACAGAACCCAAGAAACTCGTAGTTCATAATATTTGCCTCTTATCAACAATTTGATGGCCTATAAGAAAATAACAGCTCCTAGTGTACATTAATATCATATGAACATATATTTTAAAAGTTTCAACTATGCTCCACTTAGATACATTCAAACTTACAGGAGCCTTGACACTAAGATAAACGCACTAAGAGGATGTTAAATATTATTCTGGTTAGATTCCGATACTAGACCATGCATACCCTAAGATATATGCCTGTGATAACATAAACAATATAGGTCATTGTGGTTTTGGTCTGTTTTGGTTGAATCGTGTGGTAAATTTGGTTAAAAAGTTATTAATTGTAAATCAACCCAAATATGCATATAAAATAGACACGTGCTAAGTTTAAGCATGACATTAAAATATAAGGACAATTAATCATTTAGCCTTGTAAAAAAAACTCTAAAATTACTAATCCAAATAAGAATATAGTCAAACATGCATAAATTTTTTTACTAACACCCATATTCAAATATTGAAGTTAATTAAGCACCTGGAGCTTTAAGCTATTATTTCCATAAAATAACAGCCAAGTGCAAAATCCAAAGAGGTAAATAAGGTAGAATTGGTATTCACAATGTGAAAAGATAAAATACATCTTAAGAAGCTTACGTTCTTGAATTTCAGAAGCAGCCTTGTAATTTTGAAACTCCGGAGTCCGTAGAACCTTCAAGATAACAAAAGAAGCTCAGATTCTTCACGCTAGTAAAGATTATCAAGTCAATGAAAACACTATAGTACTGAAGTATAAAATTCCCAATATAAGTTCCCCATATCAATAGTAAAAAATATTATAATGTTAGTGGAAAGTAGATTAGTTTATTTATTATTTTCTTTTCCACTCTCCCCTACCTCATGCTATTTCCTTCTAAGGATTAAATAGGACAGTAATTGCATTACAATTCGAATTATTGTAAATTACTTAAAAATTATTATTAAGAATAAAACTTCTATTAAAATATTAATTGCATTATAATTTGAATTATAGTATATTATAAATTAAAGAATAAACTCAAACTTAATTCTTTCTGTAAAACATACGAATATTTTTTTGGTATTTGTGTTTTAATATTGATGCCATATAGGGGTTAAATGCAAAGACGACCTTGGACTTAAATTCGAACCTGTGACATATTGTTTGAAACTTTGACCATATTACCACTGGACCAACACAACTTATTTGTTAATATCTTGCAAGGATTAATATTTATATTAAAACATGAGATTTCCCCCATGTATTCTTTTCTTCTCCTTTACTACAAACCATAATAATAATAATAATAATAATAATAATAATAATAATAATAATAATAATAATAACTGCTGCTAATTGGTATGGTTGTGTTTTCTTATGCTTCAATGTAACTGCTGCTACAACTAGTTTGGTGTGTGAATTATTATTATTATTATTATTGTTGTTGTTGTTGTTGTTGTTGTTGTTAGTCAAGATGGCCGATTTTAATATTTTTGAGATAATAAATTGAACTTTGACTGGTTTAAAATTCACATGAATCATTACAAAATATATCTTTGATATTAATAAAGACTAGCTCAAAAAATTATATTTGAACTTTGTTGTTGATAATAACTTGCACCGTAATTTATTTTGATAAAAATTAAATTAAATACTCAAAATTATTAGTTATAATTAATTTATTTCGATAAAAATTAAATTAAATACTAAAAAAGTCTAAAAATTTATTCCTCTATACAACAAATGTGACGCCCCAAAATAGGTATACATCACCCATCTTGGGTCATGGATATACGTAGTATGTAATACAAATACAATCTTAAATATACAACAAAAGTCGTGAGTTTTAATACAAATATTGTCTTCTAGACAATATCCACTCTTTAATAAGTCCTCATTATAATTATTATCACACTATTTCATAGAATAGTGAGGACTACTAATGCTATCATCCGGACCATCACTCCGTCCCCGACTAGTCCCTCGCCACGTTCTCATTTCTCAAGAAAATAAAGTGAAAGAAAGGGTCACTCAACTAGCCCAAGAAGAAATATTATGACTAAGATAATGCAGAATAAATTATCATTAGCCTTCAACAATGTTAAACTGATACAATACAATAGACAACAAGTTTAACTGCAGCGGAATAAGCAATCCATTAAAAGAGTCAAGTAGAGAATGAAATCTACGTACTATCTTTTATGATTTAAAAGGTTTTTCATCACTTTTATTGCTGAGACTCAGCTTAATAAATAAACCACATCATCGAATCACCCCTACACTACAGCCAAGGATATTCTTTAGTATCACGACCACAATTATCCATGCACTACGGGCCAGGAATATTTGTGTATTCATCAATGGTCATGATCATGCCAACAACTGTCCATCAATGCACTACGGACCAATTAGGACTTTTATCACATCATTTGAAACATTACGGTCATGATTATACCGAATAATCCCTGGTCATAATCATACCAAATCCATCTATGCACTACAGGCCACAGATGACTTTCAAAAATATAAACATGAGGATGATGACAATGATATAAGAATTCAATAAAACAAGCTCAAGAATTAATTTATCCAGGAATTAATAACATCCAAATTGTCAACATGATACTTTTTTGTAAAGTAAAATTCAAGAATGCTTGTAAGAATATTTCCATGAAAAGATATCTTTGGATGAAGCGCAAATATCAAGGATATTCCACTAATTTCATGGAGTATAGAAATCAAAACTTTTAACCAACCGAGTATAATAAATAATGGAATAACAACAAGAATCACCACGCATGCGGTGCTTCGCATCAGATGTAAAAGTTATTCCAACAGAATAATAAATAATCGGAACTGTGTCGTGAAATTCACACCGATGTGGATGTTCCAATGTAATAATAAAGAATGAAATAACAACAGTAAATCACCATGCATTACAGTGCTTCAGATAAATAGGTTATTCCAACCGAATAATAAATACGGAATAATAAATAATGGAACCAGGTCAAGTGAAATTACAATTTATGTGATATTTCGATGTAATATTAAAGAATGGAATGATAGAAGAATTTCACCATGTATGCAAGATTTTGCATTTACAGGTTATTCCAACATAATAATAAAGAATGGAATAACTGAAGGATTTCACCAAGTATAGGGGAGTCCGCGTATACAGTTTATTCCAACAAAATAATAAAAAAATGGAACAACAGAAGGATTTCACCAAGTATAGGGAGTCCGCGTGATACAAAAGTTATTCCAATGTAATAATAAAGGATGGAAAACGATGAAGTTCTCTTCATGAATACAAAAGAATAACACCCTTCACCGTGAAAGAAACCGGATATCAAGTAGTGAAGTAAGAGAAAACTCTCTTCTTTCTCTCTATAATTTTCTCTCTCTCAGAGTTTCAAAGAAATTGCCGTAAATAATGAAGGAACGAGCTTCTATTTATATAAGAACCGAGAGTGGCTCTTGATTTTAACGAAGGGTTAAAATGACTTCTTGGTAATATTAAAGAGACAACTACTATTTGCGAATGGGCAATTAACTCTTGGAACAATCAAGAGGCAAATAACTCTTGGAAAGTCAAGGGTCAAATAACTCTTGAAAATCGAAAGGAAAAGTTACTATTAAAAACTCGTGAATAAGAACTCGTGAATAAGAACTCATAATATAGAACTCATAAATAGTAAATCATGAATAGTAACTCGTGAATAGTAACTCGACATGAAAAGTTTCCAATACCCGATTGAACAATATAACCTCCGGACATCAATTATCATCGTAATAGATGTCGATTTCTACTAACACAAATAATCCCAACATAATGAAACTATCAAATTCATCTTTAATCAACACGAACTTATTCATCATTAATATTATAACTCATAATATTTAGCAACCAAAGTTGTTCCTGTGAAAGAGGGGCTTTCCAATAAGGATTTCTCCTATCATGCGCGCAATTAGGTGACCAAACCTCTCCTCGATGTAACTTCAGACATTGTAAATATTACAATTTAATAATATGAATAACTTTGTCATCTCAATTATTAATTTAATAATATAACATATAATGCGGATGATAATTGTGACAATAATCGAATCAATAATGAGAGATATGATGCAAGAATTATCAGAAAGTAATAATTGAGTATAACCGAGTGACTTCTCACGTAAGCATCAATAATCAATACCGTGGTTATTATGCAACCACGCCGTATTATTGTACTTTTTTACTACCGAAAGTAGTTCAATAGTTTTAACAATAATACCTCCTCCAAGTTATTTATAAAATATTTTTGTCGTTTTTTTCAATCCGACAATAATTTCATTCATAGGGTCCACCAATGATTGTGCATTGCATTATCTAATATTCCCACATAAAGAATATTCCCCGACCAATCGAATATAATATAACAACTTGCATACTTTGCAAAATTTATAAATACTACCCACAACTATAACTTTATCTCAAATTCACACCATAATATTCAAAAAAATATTTCGAGAAAATTAAATCTTTATTCGTAAAATTTGGGGTCTCGCAACAAAGGGTAATCAGCACAATGATTCCGGAAAACTTCAAATCAGTTACAACCATGAAGAAATCACACCCAATTGTAGACATTCCAGCAGACCCCAACAAAATCTCAAAACAAATCGATCTGATGTGGAAAGAAACAAAGAACCCATAACGTAGAACCTCCGAAAAGATAAATCCACCGGAAAAACAGATTTGACCGAAGCAAACACCTATGAACAAACCAGATTAAATTAAACATATGAAAACATAATGAACATCAATTAAATCGGTACAATCACAGAAATAATTTCAAATCTGAGCATGAATAAAAAAGCAATAGGTACCCAGATCCGAACAAGCACATAAGGACATCAGATCCAAAAAGGCTATCATCCAAAAGCCAGAAAGACCCAACATCAAACAAATAATCACTTTAGGGACCAACCACACCTGAGTCAACCTTCAGACAAGGCACTCAAACAAGATCAAAACAACATGCCAAAACACCCAAACTCCCTCTACTAGGCAAATCGAAGAAGAGCACAACCGTCAAACCCTCGGACTTGGCTAAGATCGGTCGAAAAAAGGAGCCGTTCGGAAAATTGATTTGGGCTGTTGGAAGACACATAAAAGATAGAGGAGAAGGAGAAGGAGCAGGAGCAGGAGCAGGCATACATGTAAGGAGAAGCAGAGTTTTTATGGCTGGTTTTTTATTAGAAGCCCTAGGTTTTTGGACTTCATTTGGAGCCTGCTAGTTGAATCATTAGAGGGAGGAGAGGAATGAACGAAATGAATCTTAGATTTGTAAATCTGTGAAGTGTTTTAATTTTTTTTTGGAGAAATCTCATGTTTTGATATAAAGATTATCCCTTGCAAATTACTAACAGCTAGGCTCGTGGTGCTCGGGTGGTCAAATGACCAAAGTTCCAAACAATATGTCGCGGGTTCAAATCTGTGTAAAGACAAGTTTTGGGAAAAATTCAAAAGATCTGCCACGTCAGCGGACAAGTGTCAAATTTTAATATTAAATACCACGTCAGACCTGTTGACGTGTGCCACGTAGGCGTCATGTGTGCCACGTCACTAGGTCAATGCACACGTGGCGTTTCGGGGTTCAAAGTCCAAATTTTTGAATAGAAATGTGCTTAGTTTGCGTTGACCGGAAGAAAAGAACTCAATACCCAAATATACGAAAAATTCAGTGATCGACTTTGCATTTAACCCTGCCACATAGTGATGTACCAATTTATATCCGTGAAGATTAAATAACATAATTACTTCATCTTGATCAGATTATTAACGTACCTTGTGCCATGGATTAGCTTTGATTTGAGGAATCTTTAATTTAGTGTAATGTGGAATCATACATTTAACTTCCTCTATGATTGGTGTGCCTAAACTCTAGCATAACATAAATGTAAAAGTAGTAAGAGATGCACAATAAAATGATAAAAAAAAAAGAATCAAAACATCAATGGATAAAGTACCTTGATGCTCTCCACCAGTTGATCAACACTTCTTTCCCCGGGAAACAATGGCTACATACGATGCAAAAGGCAGTATAAATCAGACAAACTTGGAAACATGTTCACAAGAACAACGCACAAGAAATAAAACCAAACTTCACCAAGAAAAACCTATTTAAAGGGTAAAAAGTTATACTGCAAACTTTGGGAAATAAAAGAATTAAATATACAAAGATATACTTTTTTCCTTTATAAGTTCCGCATATGATCTCTTTCATTCTCCCACTCTGTGGATAAGTTAAGTTAATTAATTAAACATATATTTACTTGTAATTGATGAAATGACATAACTAGACAGATGCAAAGTAGCCTATAAATAGCCAACTAAATTCGAAATCTCTAATAACAAAAGACTACCATTATCTTCGTAAATTTCATTTGGTACTTTGCGAATTTAAATTAACATTTACCCCACATTACAAGGAATGAAAATGTATTCTTGTGTTACCTTTTGCAATCTCTTTAGTACTACTAGCTATGTAAATTTTTTCCTCTTAATAGTAACTCTTTTCAATCAGTTGCTCATCTCTATCTTTATCTCACCTATGGATTCTTTTAACAAATTAATTCACATACCTGTCATTTGCGAACGGGTTACGGGCAAGCCCATAAAATTGCAGAACATGTGAGCCATAAGTGGAGTAGTAAGATGTCCTGCAATTAACATACTCTAGATACATCACAAAAAGCACAAACTTTACCCATTTTAAAAAAGAATAATTAACTCTTGTTCATGTAAAACTCAAAAATGTATAAACAAAGGACAAATAACAAACAACATTAAATGGAAAAATAACTATGGAACCCCAAAATTTCTGGGTCTACATTAATATTTATATGGAAACAGATGCATACTACCTACATCAAACTTTGGATCTTGGATTTTCTGGGATTTAATGTGATTTTGCTTACATAAGTAATAGTAAAGGATTTAACTACTTGAACTGTGATATTAACAAACCATGCTTATCAGCATATGGATCTGGCATTTTTTTTGGCAGATGTAGGTTTGAAAATAATTAGGTATGTAGAATCCTAAGACTTTTGCTACCAAATCCTAAGGCTTAGGTTCTGAAAAAAAAAAATTTAAGTTCCTCATGCAAGGTACTTATAGATACAACCTTCCCGAAATCAATCTCCTACAAACCTTAAACTTACAAATTAACTATCAACTAACAAAATGATATTTCCACATTGTCCATACCAAACCACTAGAACTCTCTTGCTAATCTCTTATCTATCCTATCCACCACACCTACGCAAAGTAGTAATATAACCACCTTCCAGAAAGTAGACTACTCTATTCCACTCATCATATCACTTTGAGGCCTGCTACCTTATGGATCCTAAAAATGTTGAGCTAAGTTGAGAACTATGAAAAGTGCACCACTGACATGTTCTAAATATTTTCACAAGAAAGGATAGTACTAATATACTCCCTCCGTCCCAAATTAATTGCTCAGTTTTGACTTTTTAAAGTCAAATTGACCATTTTTAAAACTAATCTTTTTACTATTTTTACTAAAATATAGGTGAAGAGATTATAACCAAAAGAAAGTATATACAATTTATTACTAATCCTAATTTTTATAATTTTAAAAATATATTTATATATGCTTAATTATTAATTCTAAAAATAGTAATTTGACTTAAAAAAGTCAAACCGAGTTAGCTTAATTTTGGGATGGAGGAGTATAAGTTAAGAGGGAAAAATTGAGAAACTAATAGTCTTATTTATCCACCTCTCAAATTAACAAACAAACAGAGAGATTTTTTTTCAAGACTAGGTGATCTGTAATTTACAGAAAGTATTATGAAGTAAATTGGTATCCATACTCTTTATTAATAATCAAGCAGATTGCTGTTAGGAAACCCAAGACACCAAATGATCTTAAAAATTGGTTCTGTTGTTAATTCTACATTTCACTTTCTACTATTCTAAGTAAATGACATAATCTATACGTAGTGTGACAGAAAATCTTTAAAAATTGCATCAAAATGTGAAAATTCTGGACAAGAAAATGTGAAAATTCAAAGGGAAAAACTCATATACAGCACTCTCATCCAATTAGGGGAGGAACTATAGATCAAGACAAGCAAAACCTCCCAAAACATTATTACACCACCTCAATCTAAATGATACAGACATGATAAATTTGGAGCGAGTTGCATCAAAAGAGCCACCTCCATATATATTATAATGACACAACTAGAAAACTGAATTCCCAAACTACATTACACTTTACCCAAAAAAAAGAGAGCAAAAACTTAGACGCTTCTAGTAACAAACAAACATTATCAAATAGGAGTACAACCTATTGAGTCTGAATGCTCCAGGCTAGAGAGTAAGAAAATGAACAATTTTTCCAAGCCTCATAAAATACAAAATCTGTTAACTACAAATTTTCAGGCTAAACCCAATAATCAAAACAATAATAGATAGATATATTTGAAGTGAATAAATAAAATAAAATGTAACTAAATATTTTCACAAGAAAGGATTACCTATATATGTAAAAAATGATATTGCCTGTGAGCTCTTGGCATTTGCATATATATTAACCATCTTTTAATGCCACATATACCATTCTACCAGAATCTAGACAAAATATATTGGTATCCAAAGCAAGCTTGTTAAGGAAAGCGGCAAGGGGTGTTGTCTGGTTTAGAACCAGAACAAGGGCGGAGGGAGTTGTTTTCCAGTAGCAGCTTTCTTTTTCCTGGCTGAGTAGTTTCTCAAATCCCGAGAAGTGTGGTGGATGGGAATAGATAAGTAAGCATGCGAGTACATTGTTTCCGCCGAATACGTTAAATCACCCACCGAAGACGCATAAGAATAATCCGATGAATCATACATAGCGTAGGAGTGAGTCTTCATATTCGAGGTTGGGGGAATAAGGGAAAGCAAGTTACAACCCTTTAATCGATTAGAATAGTGATCCCATCCACGGATAAGAATCGCGCTTTACGAGCTGAAAACCATGTCTTTTATAAAATCTTTCGTGGTTAGGCTTGACGGAATGGAGGGTTAAACAAGATCATGAGCTCTGACTTTGCTTTTTGCTGGTGATAGTGATGGTGCGGGGTCGGGGGATGGATACTAGTACTGGGACTGATTCCGATGCAAGGAATGCTCCTACCCGCGCAGTCTCCTCGTCCATACCCAAGCCGAAAACAGATGAAAAACAAGTCCGCTGCATGAAATATCGTGGTAGAAGCTTTTTGTTTAGTTGATTCGGAAGCGGAGTCAGAGTAAATAAACGACAATCTCGCTTTGAAACAGCTCTGACCTTCTTTTCTTTGCCAAGCGGCTTTTAAAAAGGCCTCGTAAAAGGGGTAAAGTGAAGAAGGAGTCGGAGCTAACCATAGTAATATGAATGTCCGATCGACTTCTATATGCAAGTAGAACGTCGGATGCTCACTTTGCTAACCCGAAATTGACCAATACGAACTTCCCTTCGGAAACTAACTAAGGCAACTCCGATTGAATGCGGAATCCCACTAGCCATTATTCGTATGAACTCCTAGATCCATGAAGGACATGGGCATCTGTAAGTCGGTTAAGCGAAGAGCGGAAAGAAGGAATCACAAAAGAAATTCATTCCTTCTTAACTTAATTTGATTGAACTTACCGGTCTGATGATCTTAATCTAAGATAAGGAAAAAGAAAATCGAATTTCCTTTTTCAATCTCAAGGGTAAAGGTAAAATTCAGAATTCCATTCTGAGCCGCAAAAAGAAACACCTCGAAAGCTTCTTACAGTATCATCTCTGGTGCCAGGTCTTGATGTTTACAATGATTTGGTTGACGCCCCAAAATAGTATACATCACCCATCTCAGCTTGATACATACATGGCATGTAATACAAATACAATCTTTAATATACAACAAAAGAAAGTCGTGAGTTTTAATACAAATATCATTTTCTAGATAATATCCACTCGTAATAAGTCCTCATTACATTTATTATCACACTATTTAATGTAATAGTGAGGACTACTAATACTATCATCCTGACCATCACCCGCTCCCCGACTAGTCCTCGCTACGCTCTCATTTTCAAGAAGAGAACGTTGAAAGAAAGGGTGAGCTCAACTAGCCCCAAGAAGAAATATTATGACTAAGATAATGCAGGATAAATTATCATTAGCCTTCAACAATGTTAAACCGATAAAATACAATAGACAACAAGTTTAATCAATTTGAATAAGCAATCCATTAAAAAAGTCAAGTAGAGAATAAAATATACTATCTTTTATGATTTAAAAGTTTTTTCATCACTTTTATCACCGAGACTCATTTTTAATAAATAATCCACATCATCCTCGCACTATGGCCAAGGATATTCATTAGGTCACGACCACAAATTATCCATGCACTACGGGCCAAGGATATTCGTATTCATCAATGGTCATGATCATGCCAACAATCGCCCATCAATGCACTACACGCCAACGAGGACTTTTACCACATCATTTGTAACATTACTGGCCATGATTATACCGAATAACCTCGGTCATAATCATACCAAGTCCATCTATGCACTATGTGCCATGTATGACTTTAAAAAAATATAAACATGAGGATGATGACAATGATATAAGAATTCAATAAAACAAGTTCAAGAATTAGTTTATCCAGAACTAATAACGCCCAAATTGTCAACACGATACTTTTTCAGTAGAGTAAAATTCAAGAATGCTCAAAAGAATATTTCCATGAAAAGATATCGGATGAAGCTTAAATATCAATGATATTCCACTAATTTCATGGAGTATAGAAGTTAAAACTTTAACCAACCGAGTATAATAAGGAATGGAATAACAAAAGAAATCACCTGTGCATATGATAGATGCAAGACAGTGCAGTTATTCCAATAATAATAAATATGGAACTGTGTCCTGCCAGAACGCATGTATGTGATATTCAATGTAATAATAAGAATGGAATAATAAAGGATTTCACCAAGTCAAAGAGAAACGCATGCATGTGATATTCCAATGTAATAATAAAGAATGGAATAACATAAAGGATTTCACCAAGTATAGGAAGAAGTCATGATACAAAGTTATTCCAAATGTAATAATAAAGATGAATTTAATCGGTCCCGCCAGAAACGCATGCATATATGTGATATTCCAATGTAATAATAAAGAATGGAATAACATAAAGATTTCACCAAGTATAGGTATCCACAGATACAAAAGTTATTCCAATGTAATAATAAAGAATGGAATAATGTAAGTTCTCTTCATGAATAAGAAAGAATAACACCCTTCTACCGTAAAAGAAAAAAGACAACGGATATCAAGAAGTAAAGAAGTAGCAGTAATATTCTTCTTCTTTCTCTCTATAATTTCTCTCTAGAGTTTCAAAGAATTCGTAAGAAATAATGAAGGAATGAGCTTCTATTTATAGAAGAATGGATGAATAAGAATTCAATTCCTCGAACGGTCCAGATTGATTTACTTTTTAAACTGGACGGTCAGATTGATTTACTATTAAAACTTAAAGCAATGGTCCATACCGATTTACTATTAAAACTTTAAACCAATGATCCATATTGATTCACTATTATAACTTTCCACCAAATGCATCCATATTGATTCATCGATATAACTTCAACCAACTATTCGAAAAATTAGTAACATCTCCTCATGGAATAATATTGTACTCAAATACCCCGAATGCAGTGAAATACTAGAGTGAATAGTGAATAATCGGGTGAATAGTAACTCATGAATAGAATCGTAAATAGTAATTGTGAATAGTAACTCGTGAATAAGAATCATGAATATAAACTCGTGAATAGTACTCTCGACACAAAAGTTCCCTAATAACCGATCAACAATATAACCTCCAGACATCAATTATCATCTAATAGATGTCGATTTCTACAAACACAAATAATCCCAACACAATAAAACTATCAAATTCATCTTTAATCAACACTTAACTTATTCATCATTAATATTATAACTCACAATATTTAGCAACCTGTGTTGTTCCTGTGAAAGAGGGCTTTCCAATAAGGATTTCTCCCTATCGCATGCAATTAGGTGACCAAACCTCTCCTCGATGTAACTTCTAGACATGTAAATATTGCAATTTAATAATATGAATAACTTTGTCATCTCAATTATTGATTTAATAATATAACATATAATGCGTATGATAATCGTGACAATAATGGATCAATAATACGAGAGATATGATGCAACAATTATCGTAGTAATAATCGAGTATAATCGAAAGTGATTTCTCACGTAAAGCATCAATAATCAATACCACGTGCTACTATATGCAACCACGCCAGACATCGTACTTTTTTACTACCTAGTAGTTCAACAGCTTTTAATAAAGAAACTCTCCGCCGTTATTTATAAAATATTTTTGTCATTTTTTCAATCCGACAATAATTCCGTCATGGGTCCACTAATGATGTGTTGTCGCATTTAATATTCCCCACAAAAAGAATATTCCCAATCAATCAATATTTTATAACAACTTGCATACTTTGAAAAATTTATAAATATTACCCACAACTATAACATTATATCAAATCCACACCATAATTTTGAAAAAAATATTTCGAGAAAATTAAATCTTTATTCATAAAACTGGGGTCTCACAATCTCCCTCCTTATGAAATTTTTGCCTCAAAATTACGTACGACGCATTCGGTACGCCAAGAGATGAGGATACCTTGACTTTATTTTCGATTCTAACTCTCGAGGTATAACCTTTGAGTGTTGAATACGATCCTTTTATCCAAGATTTTAACACGTATCTCCTCACACGCTAAATCTATCCGCTATCTCGTCCGGCTTCTAAATCAATAATGTGGTTCGAGTCTTTCACATATTTACGTAACATCGATACGTTAAAAAACGTTATGAACACGTGACATACTTGGCGGTAAAACGAGTCTATAAGCCATAGTTCCTACTTGATCAAGGATTTCAAATGGGCCAATAAAATCGAGGATCGAGGGTTAAGATAACGCCTTTTGAACCTTCTTCTTCACATTCATCAAATTCAAAAGTGTAGCTTGAAAGCGATTTTAACTTTATCGATTAAAGTCGATTCTATTCGTATATTAGTTATCTTCACGGGTTCAGATATTTACACTCAGAACGATACGATCTTTTACTCAACGTCACCTACCACGCTCGCTTTTCCACGATGGTATTGAATGGTACGATCGAAATCTTCAAAAATTTCGAGTCAACGCTTTCGCGCGCATGTTACGTTCATTTTAGTTGAAGAAATATTTGAGGGTTTAAGAAATGGGTTTTCAGATTGGGTCAATAAAAATTTGATTTCACGCCTAGGGGGTAAGCTAGAAGTCTTCAAGGATACGCCAAGAAATTTATTAATAATAGAAATATCATTCAAAATCGCGACCTCATCCAAGACTTGGATAACACGTCACATCGATACCAACGTGACTTCTATCCCTTAACTGGATAGCACTCACAATGATACCTATCAACTTGCCATCTTCATTCACGACGCTGTTTATGTAAAGTCCGCTTCGCATGCATTCCACACAAGGAAGTCAACAACAAAAAGATCGGGCTCTTTACTTATGGCTCGATATAATAAATGATTGATTTTAGTGGTTTGGTTACTTGAATTCGCATAACAAAGTTGGTTAGAATATGAAAGCTAACAACCTTAAAAAAAGCATGATGAGTAGTTAACCAATCGATTCCTAAAATCACATCAAAAGAAAGTATTTTCAAAGAGATAAGATCGACAGTAACATGAAAATGTCGATTTGAATCAACAAGATTTATAAACAAAGTGGAGGTAACGAAGGTTTTACTAACGAAGTTTCAACCAACTAAGTCAAAGTCTAATTTCTCTCGAGTCAAATTTTAAACGCTGAACGCAAGCAAGAGAGAAATAAAAGAATGGGTAGAACCCAGATCAAATAAGGTATATACTTTGCAAGAGTTTATGATTAACTAACCCGTGATGACCTCATTCGTTCCTTTCGCTTTTCCGAGAAGTCACGAAAAAGGCTCTCCTCGAAACCACCGACTTTGACTTTTTCTCGGGACGACCTTTGGTGCCTCCTTCCTACCTGGACTTGTCTTCGTGAACGACAAAATTGGGCTAGTGACCTTCTTCCACAATTATAACACGCTTTGATGGCATCGCTAAGCATTTGACCGATATATCCATCCCTCCGCATTTGAAGCATATGATAGTGGTCGCTTCCTTCCTTAACAACGGTGATGGTGTTGACGCCTTTCCATCATTGTTGAATCTCTCTTCTTGAAATGTCCATTCTTATTATTTTGGCCATGATTACCATCAAGTGGTTACTATTTCTCGCATGTTGATTCCTCCACGCTTATTGTCACCGCTTTGATGACTACTATCACCGGTATTATCATTTTGTTTACCGCGCCTCTTTGGTTGAGTTGACTCATTATCGCGCTCCAATAATCGAGCCCTATTAACAACATCCAATACAAACAAAGTTTATGAGAGATGAGGTATCGACGATCTCGTGTTTCAAACCTCTTAGAAATATTTGAGTCATTTTATCCTCATTATCAACCAAATGGGACGCAAACTGGGACAACTCGGCAAACTTGGCTTCGTACTATGACACGGTCATGTTGTTTTCCTCCAGCTTGATGAACTCTACCTCTTTTATGACGATTTAATACTTTTTGAAAGTACTTGTCGTTGAACAATTCTTGAAACTTCTCCCAAGACATCTTCAAAGCAAGGCAGTTGAGTACGCTTTATAGATTCCCACCAAGAATCCGCCTCTCACACGCAACACGAAGGTGGTAAAGGAACCTTTGCTCCTCTGAGCAACCCAAGACATCAAATATCTTGTTGATTTGCTTTATCCACTTCTTCGCTTTTTAAGTGATTTTTTGGCTCTCCAAAAACTCCAAAGTGGTCCCAGCCTTGAATTGTTTCATGGATCGTCCGAGAGTTGCCAATGTTTCCACCGTATTTTGGACAGAGCCGCTTCTCACCGATGTTGCATGAATTGCATGAAGCCTCTAATATTCCATCGCTCATCATTTGGTCGATGTTGTTGTTTTGCATGAGGATTGTCGCTTCCTCGATGCACATTGTCCGGTTATCGATCCGTGGAGACTCAACGGCCTCTCGTGCTCCATCGATGTTCTCAACATTCTTGATGTCATTTTCAAATACTGCCACAAAACAAGGGTTAATTAAATATCACATATTAACCCTATACTCTAACCGACCAATTAAATAACAAATAAACTTAGGTAGGTCATACTAGTGAAGGAATTCCCCGTCTCTCCCTTCCTAGTTCTTATCTCACATCTTAGCCAGGGATCATATCCCTAAGCTTTGATACCAACTGTGACGCCCCCAAAATAGGTATACATCACCCATCTTGGGTCGCCGGATACATGGTGCAGAATACAAATATAATCTTTAATATACAACAAGAAAGCTGTGAGTTTTAATACAAATATTGTCTTCTAGATAATATCCACTCTCGTAATAAGTCCTCATTACATTTATTATCACACTATTTAATGTAATAGTGAGGACTACTAATACTATCATCCGGACCATCATCCGCTTCCTCCGACTAGTCCCCTCGCTACATTCTCATTTCTCAAGAGAACAAATGAAAGAAAGGGTGAGCTCAACTAGCCCAAGAAGAAATATTACGACTAAGATAATGCAGATAAATTATCATTAGCCTTCAACAATGTTAAACCGATAAAATACAATAGACAACAAGTTTAACTACAATGAATAAGCAATCCATTAAAAGAGTCAAGTAGAGAATAAAATCTACTATCTTTTATGATTTAAAAAGTTTTTCATCACTTTTATCGCCGAGACTCAAATTTTAATAAATAATCCACATCATCCCCCGCACTACTACCAAGGATATTCATTGTGGTCACGACCACAAATTATCCATGCACTACACGCCAAGGATATTTCGTATTCATCAATGGTCATGATCATGCCAACAACTATCCATCAATGCACTACGGCCAATGAGGACTTTTACCACATCATTTGTAACATTACTGGCCATGATTATAAATAATAATCCCGGTCATAATCATACCAAGTCCATCTATGCACTACATGTGCCATGTATGACTTTTAAAAAATATAAACATGAGGATGATGACAATGATATAAGAATTCAATAAAACAAGTTCAAGAATTAGTTTATCCAAGAACTAATAATGTCCAAATTGTCAACATGATACTTCTTTGTAAAGTAAAATTCAAGAATGCTCAAAAGAATATTTCCATGAAAAGATACTGGATGAAGCGCAAATATCAATGATATTCCACTAATTTCATGGAGTATAGAAGTCAAAACTTTAACCAACCGAGTATAATAAGGAATGGAATAACAAAAGAAATCACCGTGTACGTGATAGATAAAGACAAAGTGTAAAGTTATTCCAATGTAATAATAAATATGGAACCAGTCCACCGAAAACGCATGCATGTGATATTCCACGTAATAATAAAGAATGGAATAACATAAGGATTTCACCAAGTATAAGTCACAGATACAAAGTTATTCCATGTAATAATAAAAACGCATCCCAAGAAACGCATGCATGTGGATATTCCAATGTAATAATAAAGAATGGAATAACATAAGGATTTCACCAAGTATATAGTGGAGTCCATGATACAAAAGTTATTCCAATGTAATAATAAAGAAAACCAGTCCCATGAAAACGTACGCATGCATGTGATATTCCAATGTAATAATAAAGAATGGAATAACATAAAGATTTCACCAAGTATAGGTATGCCACAGATACAAAAGTTATTCCAATAGAATAATAAAGAATGGAATAATGTAAGTTCTCTTCTATGAATAAGAAAGAATAACACCCTCACCGTAAAAAACACTAGATATCAAGTAAAGTGAAGTAAGTAATATCTTCTTCTTTTCTATATAATTTCTCTCTAGAGTTTCAGTGAATTCGTAAGAAATAATGAAGGAATAAGCTTCTATTTATAGAAGAATGGATTGAATAAGAACTAATTCTCTAATCGGTCCGTATTGATTTACTTTTAAAACGACTGCTCAGATTGATTTACTATTAAAACTTAAAGCAACCATCCATACCGATTTACTATTAAAACTTTAAACCAAATGATCCATATTGATTCACTATTATAACTTTCCACCAATGGTCCATATTGATTCACTAATATAACTTCAAACCTATCAAAAAAATTAGCACATCTCCTCATGGAATAATATTGTGAATAAGAATAAGGTGAAATACCGAATAACTGCTGAATAAGAACTCATGAATAATAACTCATGAATGAATAATAAACTGAATAAGAACTCAAAAATAGTACTCACACCTAAAAGTTCCCTAATACCCGATTGAACAATATAACCTCCGCACATCAATTATCATCTAATAGATGTCGATTTCTACTAACACAAATAATCCCAACACAATGAAACTATCAAATTCATCTTTAATCAACACTAACTTATTCATCATTAATATTATAACTCACAATATTTAGCAACCAAAGTTGTTCCCAAGAAAGAGGGACTTTCCAATAAGGATTTCTCCCTATCATGCCGCAATTAGTGACCAAACCTCTCCTCGATAGTAACTTCTAGACATTGTAAATATTACAATTTAATAATATGAATAACTTTGTCGCCTCAATTATTGATTTAATAATATAACATATAATGCGATGATATCGTGACAATAATTGGATCAATAATACGAGAGATATGATGCAAAGAATTATCAGAGTAATAATTGAGTATAACCGAAAGTGATTTCTCACGTAAAGCATCAATAATCAATACCGGTAGTGCTACTACGCAACCACGCCAGACATCGCATTTCTTTTACTACCGGGTAGTTCAACAGCTTTAATAAAAAGAATACCTCCACCGTTATTTATAAAATATTTTTGTCATTTTCTCAATCCCGATAATAATTCCGTCATGGGTCCACTAATGATTGTGTCGTCGCATTTAATATTTCCCCGACAAAAAGAATATTCCCCACCAATCGAATATTTTATAACAACTGGCATACTTTGTAAAATTTATAAATATTACCCACAACTATAACATTATATCAAATCCACACCATAATTTTGAAAAAAATATTTCGAGAAAATTAAATCTTTATTCGTAAAATCTGGGGTCTCACAACAATGTTCTGTTGGATTACAGAGGATCACACCATTGCACGTTAACGCCTATTGGTTTATAAAAAAAGATGATTACTATGATTAAATGCTTGAAGTTAAAAGTTTAAACGATTTGCCACATGTGGTTAAGGTATAAATAAATTAAAAAATAGATAAGACTAACATTGGAGATAGGGCGCACCAATTCTTTTGGCCAGGCCCAAAAAAAGTTGAGTGCATCTTGAACAGTTAAGATTTCACCAGATAGATGCAGAAGTAATTGCTGGAAGACAATGGATGTTAGTCGGATCACCCACCTTTACTTTCGGGAGATTGTACATTTGCATGGATTTCCCTAGTCTATTACCTTCGATCGTGATACTAAGTTTATTAGTAATTTCAACAAAAGTCTGTGGAAAAAGCTCAAGTCGCAATTGAACTTTAGCAGCGCGGCCAGCGACTATCATCCTCAGATAGATGGGCAGACCGAAGTGGTGAACCGAAGCTTGGGTAATCTTTTAAGATGTTTGGTCGAAAGTAAGCCGAAGCAGTTGGATCTGGCGATTCCTCAAAAAGAGTTTGCTTAAAACCGTTCAAAGAATCAGATTACTAACATGAGTCCTTTTGAAATAATTTATGGCTAGAACCCTTATGGAGTCCTAGATTTGGTTCCTATTCCTCGGATTAGACGAGTTCCCCCCAAAGCGGATGAAATGACAGATCATCTTCTGGTTATCCATGATTAAGTGTACAAATCCATTACAGAAAACAATGCTATATAAGTACAAGGATCGGGTTGACAATCACCGACGTCAGGTTATTTTTAAAGTTGGTGATTTTGTTTGGGTCGTACTAACCCGGGATCGTTTTCCTGTTGGTGGCTATAATAAGCTTAAGAATTGAAAATTTGGTCCTTGCGAGATTTTGCAGTGGATCAATGACAACGCTTATCGATTGTGCATTCCTAGTCTTTTGCGAACTTCGTATGTAAGACCCCAACTTATTATTAATGAAATTTAATTTTGTCTATTTATTATTTTGAAATAGTAAGGGTTGATTTGATGAATGTGGATAGTTAGGGGTAAAATACGCAAATATTTCAAAATAAGCAAGTGGTTATAAAATATTCATTGTTGTCGGGGAATATTCGTTTCAGTCATGGAATATTTTTCTTTGTTTGGGAATATTCGATGCATTTACCTGTGAGCTTTTTGTGGGCCCCATAACGGAAAGCCATTGGATGAAGAAAACGATAAATATAAGTTGTTTAAAAATAATAACAGTAGTTTTTACCGTTAATCATTGTTAAAATACTCGGTGGTTAAAACACAAGAAGATTACCAGTATTGCACCAATTATTGATTCTTACGTAAGAAGGCACTACTCAATAATGGTTACAGAATTCATCATTTAGTATTTTATTGATTTAATAATTGTCATTGCGTTGATATTTTATATTGTTGTTGTTTTAATAAATCATTACACAAGATTTTTTATTATCGAAGCTAATAATTCATATTATCCGAATAATATTATTAGATAACATTATTGGCAATGTCTAGAAAGTTCTCGTCTAAGGAGAGGTTTGGTCACCTAATTGCGGCAAGAAGAAGGAGAAATTCTTATTGGAAAGCCCCTCTTCCTGGTGAATCGCTGCACTCGTCACAATATTGTGATTCGTAATATTATTTGTGAATAATTAATTATTGATTCATATGATGAGAAAAATATTGATTTTATGTGGATATAGATGGAGAAAATTTTAATGTGACAATTGTTGAAAATTAAAATTTTATCTTTTTCTCGATAAAATAATTCATTTAAATATATTATTATATTTTAATAATATAATAATGGTGATATTTTTACAACTAATGTGGGATATATGAGTATACGAGGAGGAAGAGTATTTTTTTGTTGCAATAAATGTTTAAAACATGTTAAACATGTTCATGGACCCCATTTATCGACCGAAATTTGATTATAAACAGTAAAATCACCCGTTTATGGATTTCGGTCAATTTCTATTTGGAATTCAGAAAAACTTTCTTCTATAAAGTTGTAGAGAATTGAATTTCCTATAAAAACTCGCGAGATTCGAATTTTCTGATAAAAGAGCTATTTATTGTGAATTATTGAAGTTCAAGTTCAAATAATTGATTTTGGAAGTTTTAATTATTATTTTAAAGAAAACGTTTTTTGCATTTAAGTGGGCTAACATGTGATATTAATTGCTGAAATCAGATCTTCAAAGATGGGCTAAGGAAATTTATAATATATTAATATTTTATTAAATTTTTCGCTTTCAGTATTCTAAAGATTTTCCTATAAATAGGTGCTTAGGTTAGAATTGAAAATCACATTGTAAATCAAGTTTTTCTCTCTATATTATCGAAAGCGTATTCTTGTGAGTATTTTGAGTATACTTTGAGTATTGTTAGGATTTGCAAGTTCCTTCAAAGACTATACTTTAGATTCCAAACTAAGTACTAATCTTTCGAGGTAAGGGATGTTATTTTCTTCTCAAATGATATTATTTCTTCAATATCATTATCTTTCAAATATTGGTTGGAATTTTTATCAAATTTAGAACTTTTCATGTTCTGGGTTACTTATTCATGAGTTCACGAAGTTACTATTCATGAGTTATTATTCACGAGTTACTATTCACGAAAGTACTATTCATTGAAGCGTGAAGATGTTTTTTGGGAAATTTCTATCTTTTGGTGTTGAGTTACTTATTCACGATACGACACTATTCACGATACTGGCACTATTCAATAGAAAAATGAAATTTCTTCTTTTTGTCCAAAATATCTATTCGGATACTAGCTTTGATTGTATCCATGTTTTGATCATTCTTGAATTTTACACCACTATGATCATTTTTGAGGTATTTTGAACATGGATAAAACAAAGTACTTAATCCTTAATCCTTAATCCTTGTCATTTTGTTTCAATGGATTCGCTTTCTTAAAAATATTTTTCATCATCCTCGCCTTAAATGAAGATATTATTGAATATTTTGGCACGTAGTAGTCAAAAGATGAATGATTTTCAAGAATATCTTTGGTAGTAGTCAGCAAAGATGAACAGTGTTTAGATGAACACGATTAATCGATGAATATCTTCGCCTCAGTAGTGCAAAGATGAATATTTGATTCCGTATATATATTGATTGATGTTCTGAGGATAAAAGATAGACGATGAACTTTTAAATTCATACATGTAAGATAGTAGTTTGCATTCTCTACATAACTCTTCTAATGAATTATTATTTCACGCTAATATTGATTTAAAATTTGTTGTCTATTGTATTCTATTAGATTTTTTCCTCGTCAAGACTAACGATAATTTGTTGTATATTATCTTAGTCATAATATTCTTTATCGGGCTAGTTGAGCTCACCCTTTTCCTTTTTGTTCCATTTTTTCTCTCGGAGGCGAGAATATAATGAAAGATGCAGCCTGGGGTATGGAATGAAGGTTCTAGAGAGAGTTGTTTAGTAGTCCTCACCATTTTGTAAAATAATGTATCAATAAATGTGATGAGGATTTATTTGAGTATAGATATTGTGCAGAAGATAATATTTGTATTCAAACTCACGCTTTCTTGTTGTAATAATAAAGTTGTAGTTGTTTCTGTACCATGTATTGACAACTCAGAATGGGTGATGTATACCTATTTTGGGGGCGTCACGTCGTATGTTTTCAACGTGAAGCATTTGAGTCCTTGTTCTGAGCAATTTGATGATAAAACTATGAGCTCGAGGATGAGTTCTTTCCAACCAAGGGTGACTGATGCAGAAAGATTCGAGGCTGATGATGAAGAGTTATTGGATAACATGTTGATGACCTTGGAGTATCATGAGTTGGAGGATCGTCGCAGGCATGGAGTTCATTAATGCCTTCGGCTTCGGGAGATTGGATGTCTTCAGGATCGTGGCATCATGACTTCCGGAATTCGACAAATTGATTTTACTATTGTTATCTCTTTATTGGTAGTAGAGTTTTATTAGGAACTAAATCTTTTATAAGAAGTTGTTACTTGCTAGAATTTCATTTCCATTAATATAGGAAGTTTGTTAGAATTTTGTTTCCGTATTTCTAAGAATTTTGTTATGACTTGGAGAGAAAGTTTTATTAGTTATAAAATCCAGTTTGTGGGTAAATAGATAATAACTTTGATTTTGATAAATATAATTTACATATTAGAGAGATTTTTTTGTGTTTTTGGTGAAACTCTTGTTCCATTATCTGTGAATTTATTTGTTTACTTAGCCCAGATGATAATGACTATTTTGTCTGACGTCAATGGACCATAAGGTCATGAGGGCTTTCTAGCATGTTCATTTTGATCATGGAACCCTACTAGAGAACCATTGATGGTTAAGGCATTAATTATATTTATGACAATTTTCCATCTAATATAAAGGAAGAAGCATCTTCGTTAATGAAGTCAATAAAGAACGGTGATAAGAGATTCTATGAGAATCAAAGGAATCTTTCTGCATATATATTGTTGGAGTGTGATTATTTGGATCTAATCAAGGTGTAACCCAATTTATTTAATGGGCTAGATTTGGTGTTGACCTATAATATATATTTATTTTGACATTGAGAGAGTTCTTATTTGGTGGGATAAGGAGGTTTAATTATGACTTTTATTCCTAATTGGATTTAGCAGTTATAAGGTGATTCTACAAAGAACTCCTAATTGGATTCAGGTGGATATGACATCTATAAATACAACAATAAGGAGGAAGAGATGGGGGACAAGAACACAAGAGATATAACACAAATACACAACTTGTACTCTCCATATTATCAACTTGTACTCTCAATATTATTATAGTGGGATTACTCTCTCTCTCTCTCCGTGATTTTTTTTTCAATTGGGTTTCCACGTAAATATTGTGTTCACAAGATTTACACTTTATATCTCTTTATTTATGTTTATGTGAATGTATTTCGTGAGTTTGATATAATCAACTACTCCATCAATCGTTAGCGCAATTTTTGCCTGCTGTTTTGGTGATTTCGTCAGGCGTACAAAATTTAGCGTTAACATTGGCGCCGTCTATGGGAAACAAGACACTTGTTCAAGTGTCGATTTAAAATCACTGATTCACTGAAGGAGATGAGTGATTCTTTTTTATTAAATTAAATATATACTTGTACGTGTGTATATATATATATTATGCCAATAGCAATTGTAGCATGATCGTAATTGATTATTGATACAACTTTACATACTCTCTTACTTATATTATGCATGTAGTGGTAGTATTCACATAATGCATGTAAAATCTAAACATTAACACTTTGGTCTAGGTGATGATAAATTGGTTCTGAAGTCAAGACTAGTAATCTAATTCAAACCAAAGACAAAGATAAAAGTTTAAGCTTTTATATCATCAAGTGCTTTAAAAGCTGCTTTTGTTTCATCATCAACCACGTAATGAAGGGACATGCCCATGAAATTGTTTTTCAATAAAAGTGGCAAATGCAATATGCATTATGCACGGTTTTCAATCTTCGAGTTAGCTGGGATTAAAAGCGGTAGAAAGTGTGGTTCTACGCAAGGACAAGCAAAGAATAACACCAAACGTCCTTTGAGAAGGCTTTGATCTCCCGAAAGGATGAACATTCTACGGATAAAAATCCCGAGGATAAAAATCCCACGAAGACTTTTTGAATACTCACTTATTTATAAGTTAATTCCTTATAAATAAGAGACTGTGGGGCAATGTTGGGATGTGATTATTTGGGTCTAGCCATGGTGCAGTCCAGTCTATTTAATGGTCCGGATCTGGTGATGGCCCATATGTATTTATTGTGACAGTGGGAGAGTTCTTATTAAAATAGGATTGTATTTCCTTATTTGGAGGGATATGGAGTCCTTTTCTCCTAGTTGGATGCGGGTGGAGGTGACTTCTATATATACAACAACAAGAGGGCGGACAAGAACACAAGAGATACAACACAAATACACAACGTGTACTCCCAATATTATTATAGTAAATTACTCTCTCTCCGTGATTTTTTCCCAATTGGTTTTCCACGTAAATCTTGTGTTCATACTTTGTATTCATTTATTTATGTTTATGTGAGTGTATTTTGTGAGTTTGATTTTACAACAATACAATCAACCGTTGGCGCAATTTTGCCTTCTGTTTTGGTGATTTCGTCAGGTGTACAAAATTTGGCGTTAACATTAGTGCCGTCTGTGGGAACGCAAAATTATATTCGAAAAATCACCAAACTTAATTTGTTAGCATGGGAAGGAATATTCACAACTCGTCTCAATTTAAAGTCGAGTCATCAGAATAAAAGTGGCAACCGACAACTATGCATGATGCACAGTTTCAAATCTTCAAGTTAGCTGGGATTAAAAACGGTGCAAGCGTGATTCAGCGGCGGACCAAGCAGCAATAGCACCAAATATCCTTCGAGAAGGCTTTGATCTCCCGAAAGGATGAATATTCTACGGTTAAAAATCCGGATGATAAAAATCCCGAGGATAAAAATTCCGAGGATAAAAACCCCGAGGATATAAATCCCGAGGAGACTTTTTGAATACTCTCTTATTTATGAAAGTTATAAATAAGAGACTGGGGGGCAATGTTGGAGTATGATTATTTGGGTCTAATCAAGGTATAACCTAATTTATTTAATGGGCTAGATTTGGTGTTGACCCATAATATATATTTATTTTGACATTGAGAGAGTCCTTATTTGATGGGATAAGGAGGTTTAATTATGACTTCTACTCCTAATTGGATTCAGCAGTTATAAGGTGATTCTACAAAGGACTCCTACTCCTAATTGGATTCAGATGAATATGACATCTATAAATACAACAATAAGGAGGAGGAGATGGGGGACAAAAACACAAGAGATACAACACAAATACACAACTTGTACTCTCCATATTATCAACTTGTACTCCCAATATTATTATAGTGGATTACTCTCTCTCTCTCTTCGTGGTTTTTTTCCAATTGGGTTTCCACACAAGATTTACACTTTATATCTCTTTATTTATGTTTAAGTGAATGTATTTCGAGAGTTTGATATAATCAACTACTCCATCAACCGTTAGCGCAATTTTTGTCTGCTGTTTTGGTGATTTCGTCATGCGTACAAAATTTGACGTTAACATATATAATTGCCCTTTTTGATAAAACAATTAATGACGTGTCTTAATTACCAGTAATAGCTAGTTAGTTTGTCTCCATGCAACATCCAGCTAGCAGTCATCCATTCCACCAGTTCAATATCTAGGCATCTGCTTCACGAAGTCGAAAAAACATCGCATGAGTGGCAATCAATCTGCTACCTCATCAATTCAAACCAAAGTTCAAGATCACTATCCCAAATGGTAAAAAATTACTAGTATAATGAAAATCTTCCTTTTAATTTCCAAGAAAGAGATATGCATGGCTTCACTGCATCCACATGCAATCTGTTAGATGGTAAATTCATAATTTTTTTGGGAGAAGGAAAAGTAAATAAGAAGCTTGCTAATTAAATGAGTGGCACAGTCAAGAGGAACATAAAAACACCTACCAGGCTACCACGCATAACAATCGTACGTGGATAAATAGTGTCATAAATATGATGCAATAGGTAAAAAAAACTACAGTACCTAAGAGGGAGACAAGTTGTCTAAACAGCCATAAAGACGGGCATCTTTTATCTTGAAACTTTTGTTTTCACTTCCTTGGAAGAGGAAAGGAAATATGCATGCATGTTGGAGTTGGACCACAAACACAAAAACTTCTCAACCCCATATTTTAAACCCTAGAAAAAACATAATTTCCCAAGTAAATGACACAAGAGTGGGTCCTTACGATCTCCTGGGACATCAACTTGTTTAAAGAAGAGTGTAAATCCTGGATTTCATATAAATTTTCAAAACTTTAATTAGGCTCAACAACAATGCCAAATATAGACACTAACACTAAATGCTTTGCTGTGCTCAAGAACTTCCAAGGCTTATTTGTATTAATGCGGTTCGTAGTGTTTATAGAAACGTCTGCGTGCTCAGTGAGCAACTTAGTTGCTCAGGAACACCAGGGAAAAACCCAGGACACCAGGTTGCCCTCTTTCCATCCATGAATAATCAGGAAGCACACAATTATATAGTATATAAATACTTGGCCAAATTTTAGGAAGCACATAATTGTAAAAGGTTCCATCTTTTTTATCTTGGGCATGTAACAAAGGAACCATTATTGTAACTAGCTAGTGAGAGCATTTGTACTGAAAGTTTATTTTTTTTTTTTTTTTTTTTTAGTTTGTTACATTCTTGTTTAAATGAGGTCTTTTGTGGATTTCTTTGGAGATCTATTTGCTTTGTGAGCATAATTAAGAATCTAGACTATGTTTGTTTGTAAGGATTATAATTCCGACCGGATCTATGAGATTATAATCTCAAAATTATTAATCCTAGGATTATAATGTTAGAATATTTTATTCTTTATATGGCATCTACTATTTATGTAATTATTGGGCTTACATAATGTATTAATTTAATCACTTTATTTATGGGTTTGGTAATTAATTATGTGGCCTATAAAATAATATTCTTAATAGTATTTGGCATAATGGGTTCTAGGGTTTCATAATCTTGATGGACGATTTTGACCATTAGCTATTCTATAAATAAAACAGTTAGGGTTTGGTCCCAATTGGTCTCAAGAATTTTATATACACCTATACATTCATTCTAAGATTGAGAGAGGCAATTGAAGACCTTCACCCTTAAGCGCAGTGGAAGCGTGATACATAAAAGATGACTTCTCTCAATTCATTTAAGTACTTAATATTATTATGAATATTGATTTTATTTTATTCAATGCAATAACACGTTCATGTATAATTTAAATTAACATATAATCCCGGGATTATAATTATAATGTCAAGACTATTAATTTATTTTATAATTTCGAGACTAATAGTCCTAATTTAAATTTAAAAACAAATAAAATACTTAAAATTAATAATCATATCCCAAATATAATTCTTGCATACAAACATAGCCCAGTTATAAGGTGTTATGGTAAATACACCACCTCATAGGCATCAGTCATCAAAGAACAACATAAGTTATAAGTCATTGTTAACTAATGTAGGTTGCACCTAAGGGACTGAAAATTTCGCATCATGTTCTTAATTAATTCCTATGTTTTCATATATATATATATATATATATATATATATATATATAAGGGTGTACAAGCCAGAAAATGCATACAAGTTTAATAACACCCATCACCCAACCCCATGCAACACAACCGGGGTAATCTCTCATCAACAATTTAAACAACTATAAAAGGGAAAATGCAAATATATATAGTATTAGAAAAACAATTTTAAAGAGAGAAATCAAGAAAAAATGTAGCTTTTTGGAGAATGCGTTCAAATGCATATAAATATCTAACAAACCCAAGTTTAAGTATTCTTGACCAACACCCTTGTGTTTTTAAGTATTCTTGACCGGCAAACAATTTTCAATCTTCAATAACTATTTCACATGTTGTTTTTTTTTTATATTTAAACTGAGAACAAATGTATGCTGATGTAGTCATGTGAGAGAAAATCATATAAAAATATCAAAAATAAATATAAAAATATCAATACCCTAAAAGAAATATTATTAGCTTTTAAAAACATACAATTTAGTGGTTTTTGACTTAATTACTCATAAATTAAAGTACATTTTACTTGGTGCCAACTATGTTTTGTTTAATTGAGTTAATATATAGGAGTATTTTTTAGTTGGGTACTTTACAATAATATACAACATTTAGAAAGTAATTACACTATTAGTGCACTCATAAAATATTTACACAATTAATACATTTTTATATTTATTTACAATATTAGTGCAATTAGGATTCCTTAATTTAGGGAATTAGTATGCAATTAGGATTCAATTCATAATAATAAGGAAACCTAAAATCAAGGAGAAATAACTACCATAATTAATAATTCAAATTCAAATATCTTGGATCTAACAACAAATTTAAATTCAAATTCAAATATTCAAAATTTGACAACGTCATCTTCCTTCTCCCCTTCGCCGGTCATCTTCCTCCTCCCCTTCGACGTTGCTTCAACACCATGGACGCCGATCTCCTCATCCATTACTGATTCATAATTTGCCATTATAATTTAAGGTTGATTTAGTCCGTAAATTAAAAAAAAAAAAAAGATAAATTTTAGTGCGGTTGGTATCCAAATATTTATACAAAGGTAATCATTTTAGTTTTGTGGGTAACCAAGAGAAATTTCGGTCTGAATTGGTAACCAAAACTTTCAAATGTAACAATTCTAGTTTTTGTTGGTTACATTTGTATTAAGGTTTATACCAATCAAGATTATAAAAAAAAATCTATAATAGATTTTTTATAATTAATTGGTAACCCAATAAAACCGAATTCGATACCTTTAGTATTAAGGTTTGCTACTAATCGCATTATAAAAAAAATCTACAATAGATTTTTTTAATTAATTGGTAACCCAATAAAACCGAATTCGTTACATTTGTATAAAGTGTTAGCTACAACTGCCTTTATTAAATTAAAAAATCCATAATTGATTTTTTAAAATAAATTAGAAACCTAATAACCTTTGAATTGGTTACCTTGGTATGAATGTTTGGCAACCAACTGTCATTTATAAAAAAATTACAAGAATCGCATTTATAAAAAAATCGCAGGTGGGGGATGGCGTTAACAAGTTGGAACTATCTAGGTTAATGGTGGAGGATGACGTTAATGGTGGAGGAGGGTGAAGGAGAAGGGCGGAGGAGAAGGGTGTTAATGGTGGGGGAGGGCGGAGGATGGGGACTGTCTAAGTTAATGGTGGAGGATGGCATTAATGGTGGAGGACGACGGAGGAGAATGACGTTAATGGTGGAGGAGGGCGGAGGATGGCGTTAACAAGTTGGGACTGTTAATGGTGGAGGAGGAGAAGACTGACAAAGGGCGAATGAAGCGTGATTTTTATTAAGGAAAGAGAAGGTGTGTTATATAATTTACTTATTAATTACTTAATTTAATAAGTAAATCAATATTAATCCCCTAAATTAAGGAATTCTAATTGCATACTAATTCCCTAAATTAAGGAATCCTAATTACACTAATATTGTAAATAAATATAAAAGTATATTAATTGTGTAAATATTTTATAAGTGAACTATTGTTGTAATTATTTTTAAAAATGTAATAGAATATGTAATTGTTCCTTTTTAGTTCCATATTTTAATCATAAAAATAATTATTTTTTTCCTTGGACTCTTTCTAAGTTGGGCTAAATATTAACCTAGTTAGTTCAAACCTATATCGGGGCCTAAATTGCCCTGCCCTGCTTTGCTCTGCTCCCATGTGTATCACTGGATTTGTATTATCAACCAAATTATAATATTATACCTGACGATATTATCTAATTATATGCTATCATTAATGTTGGGCCATGATATTTTAGATATTGGGCCAAAGGGCTTGGGTCGAGCTACTTGGTTAATCTACCGGGTCATTTCAGTTGGGCCCGATCAGTTGGGTCCTCTTTGTTGGGTCGGGTCAATGGGCTGACCCAGCAGATATTTAAATATCTTTACTTGGGTTTTGACCGGTGATGATGACAAAGATAATGACTGACTGATATCTTACATAACATTAATGAGGATCGACGATTGGTCAATGGTGGACAAAGGGATGGGATCAATGTAAGCTACACCGCAGTGAGTAGTAAAGGAAAGGGGGTTGCTGTACAAAATCGAATCTTGTAGTATATCATAGCAAGGAAGTCATACATGCAAAGGTAACTGATAATTTTATCTCTCTCAATACACTAGATATCTTATCCTCCATAGTTAACCCTTGTGATCGCATGTACTGACTCTCACGCCTGAGTTATCCCTCGACGGTCGAAGCCGCCAAGCTTTTGGTGTTGATCGTGTTTATTGTGCAGGATCAGGACGTCTTACGTGATTGGGATGGGGCAGAAGATCTTGTCGTTAACATTGGCGCTAGAATGAGGGCTGTGTTCTAGTGTCTTTGAGTTTTCAATCACAATCTTTTCAATTGTTCTACGTCAGAAGATGGTGAGGAGTAGAATCGTTATAACCGTGAGGAGGAGACGGTGTCTTAGCGAAGGGCTTCCAAATATGAATCGGGGGTTTTCGTTCGAGAGCCCCCATGGTGAAGCTTAGAAGATGGTTGGTCTTTCTTGGCGACGAGAGCGTGATCATGACCGAAGGCGAGTAGAAGGCACCCCGCCTAGAACTCGGCACCGAAGTGGTCAGGACGACAAGGTTGTCAAGCTGACGAAGATGGTAGACGAAGCAGATAAAGCTTTGGAGGTTCTCTTGAAGCAGAGCGAGGATATAGTTGTGCAGATGCTTCGGATTATCGAGCCGAGGGACGAGGCGTCCAATTATGTCCAGTCTGAAAGACGTATTAAGCCTAAAGATGGACAGCCACGAGTTGGAAAGCAGTCTATACACTTTGAAGACATGTCTCAAGGTGATCCTCATGACCGAAGAAGACTAAGGAACCATACTCCTGAGCATCGGAAGAGGGTACCTCACTCTATCGGTTCTCGGAATTATGGTCGCAGTAGACAAAGAAGTTGATCCAAAGAGTATACACCTGAGAATACAAAGAAGGCACTCCGCCTTGAGTGTTTTCGCCACACCGAAATGGCTCATCACCGAAGTAGATCCAGAAGTCACATTCCCGAGAATCCACTAAGGGCACACCGCCTTGTGAGTACTTACCTTCGGAGAAATCCATCTAAAGCTGCAGGTTAGGATGAAAAGGGCCGGACCGTTCAGAAGAAGCTTTGAGGAGGTTAATGTCCAAATCGTGACAGGTTAGAGTTCATGGACGACGTAATGCGGACAGATATTTTACTTCGCATAATCGGCAACAGTCCGTCGAGTTCAGATTCAAAGACACAAAATTCACAATGGTGTAAGGAGGACGGGGGGACTCGCTAACCATTCGATGGTAGCCTTTTTGGCAGGTGGTCCTTATGAATTTGTCAGACCCTTCGTGGTAGGCAAACTTCATTGGTGTAAGGAGGACGGGGTGGACTCGTTGACCATTCGATGGTAGCCTTTTCGGCAGGAGTGTCCTCGTGGGTTTGTTATACCCTATGTGGTAGACAAATTCCATAGTCCTTTTAATTTTATTTTACCACGAGTGGTAAACAAAATGCACCGAAGTAAAGAGGTTCGGTCGGACTCGCTGACCATTCGATGGTAGCATTTTTGTCAGGTGTGTCCTTATGAGTTTGTTTCACCCCGTGTGGTAAACAAATTCCAATGTCCTTATATTTTGTTATACCCAGCGTGGTAGACAAATGTCCTTATATACTTGTTTTACCCCGAGTGGTAAACAAGATCCCGATGGTGCAAGGAAGATCAGCCGAATTCACCTTATGCCTAATCTGTCTCACACTTCGGTAACGATAAGTATGCATTACTTTATTTTGTTCAAGTGTTGAGTTTGGTCCATTAAGTCGATTTTATGTCATTTCTTAACTTGACTGTTGTATGCCTTATCTGATTCACAATTTAAGTTAAGTTCAAAAACATCTTATACAGTTTTCAAGTTGATTGAGACTGAATTATTGACAAGAAACAAAGTAAACAGAAGTCATGAGAAACGAAGTTGAAATTTCATTAATATTAACTGTTCACAAAAAATTAGAATTGTTACAGAAAGTTCTACAGCTAAAGGTAAAGGGGAGGTCATCTTCAGGATTCTTCCTTGTCATCATCGCTGTCTAAAGAGTCTAGAAGAGATGGATCTACCTTGGCCGTGACAAGCTTTTTATTGCCTTTACTTCGGCAGATTTCATATCCTTTGGCATACATATGGAAGATCTCATCGCTCAAATTTTTCGTTGGATTTTTACTCAGATGTTGCTGGATTTCCTTACGACAGAGTATTCGACAAGATGGCGGACCCAAATTCTTAAGGGCCCGAAGCTCTTTGAGCTCTTCTTCAAGCTTCTGACGATGTGCCAGATGCTTTGATTCTTTAGCTTGGATCTACATTTATATCAATGATGACCCGGCTTCAGAATGGCGTTCTCCCTTCGGGCGGCATCCTCTTCGGCTTCTTTGTATTTGGGACGAAGGCACCCGAAGATAGCGTTTGCCTGTAAATGACCATTATTAGTCAATCAGTTCGAATTGATGGGCAGTGATGTAAATGGATAAGTCAAACTATCACATTCCTTTAGTCCGGTATTTCATTCCTTCGTCCATCAGGTCCATGATGGAGCTATTGCCGAACTGATGATCATCGGTATCACGAACGCATGTTATTAGAGGTCGACATGGGAATTTCTCATTGGATTCTGGTAAAGAAGAGGGATCTCATCGATATGCGTTCTATTTGTTCTTCGGGCTCTTTGTCAGAAACCACAATTTCAACCAGAGTGTTTGAAAGGAGATCGGCTCCTGTGGGAGGTATTTGTGGCTCTTCGGCGGTTGGAGGAGTTATTTGAATTTTCCTCTTTTTTACACGAAGGACTCGGGTCCGTTCATCAAGGGGCATATCGAGGAAGCACTCGTTGTAAGTCTGGGTGATGGGGTGTTTTGATTTTCAGCCAACTTGCTTTCTTTGGCGAGGTTGGCTTGTCCCTTCAGTAGGAGTTGATTCTGTGGCTTGAGCTTCAGTAGTTAAAGGCTCTTCAGTTGGTACTTCTGTAGAGGTCGGCGAAGATGAACCCTTTGTGTTGGTATTTGATGTTCACCAAATGAGCCTCAGTAAGCTATATTTTGGGCCTTTATTGATCTTATTATAATTTCTTTTGTCCTGGACCGATGTCATTTATATTCTTTCATTAAACATCCTGTTTAATAAAAGACTGGGGGGCAATGTTGGGCCATGATATTTTAGATATTGGGCCAAAGGGCTTGGGCCGAGCTACTTGGTTAATCTACTGGGTCATTTCAGTTGGGCCCGATCGGTTGGTCCTCTTTGTTGGTCGTCGTTAGGGTGACCCAAAGAGATATTTAAATATCTTCACTGGGTTCAAATTCGGTGATGATGACAAAGATAATGGCCGATCGATATCTTACATCACATTAATGAGGATCGACAATCAACCCGGTGATGGACAAAAGGATGGGATCAATGTGTAAGCTACCGCGAGTGGATAGTGTCGGAAATTCGGTTGCACGCAAAACCGAATCTTGTAGTATATCATAGCAAGGAAATCATACATGCAAAGGTAACTGATAATTTTATCTCTCTCAATACACTAGATATCTTATCCTCCATAGTTAACCTCGTGATCGCTCAGTCTTAACTCTCACGCTCGAATTTATCCTCGACACTCGGGCCGAAGCCGCAAGCTTTTAGTGTTGATCATGTTTATTGTCTGCGAGGATCAGGACGTCTTACGTGATTGGGACGGGACAGAAGATCTTGACGTTAACAATTAAAAATAATAATTTTTTATAAGACAAATATTTTTATAAATAAAATTATTTGTTAAAACAGTAATTAAACACAAATGTACCAACTTCAACTTGTGAGTAATTATATAAATCCTACTTTATTCTAAAATTAGAGATATAATTTGACTTTTAATATCAAATGACAACATATTAAATTAATATAAATTTATTTAACTTTAGTTGATACAATTATCATAATTATATAGTATATAATAAAATTTATTAATTAAAAATTTTATTATTTTAAATTGTTATGAATCATACTAATTTTAAAATTTAATATATTATTGTTTAACCTCTAAAATTAAATTATATACTTAATTTTTAAACGGATGGAGGTATAATTTCCCCACAAAACACATAATTCAAAAGTCTTCTCGGCGTAGCCTTTGCCTGTAACGAAACGTCATCGTCTCATCAGTGGCCCACTAGCCTCCTCACCAAATATTAGTAGTTTAGTATTTATCAATTATCATTCGAATTTCTCTTTCCTTTCCATTTCATTTCCGTCACTATTTCCGTTCATTTCCCATTGACCGACGCCAGCAGCTGCTTCACGCTAGGGTTTTTCTCTCTCCTATCTTTCCGGTTGTTGTCTATTTCCCCACATTCATATCTATCCGTTTAGCAACTTCAGGTAGATAGACAGAAAAAGTAGAGTTTTGAAATTTTCAAATTTCTTTATTATGGTCTCTGGGAAGAAAAGTTTGAACGATTTTAGCTTTGTTGAGTTTCTTGATCAAAGACCATCTTTTTGGTGAAATTAGTGAATTTCTTTATCAGAGGCGAATTTTGCAGGTTGAATTTCTTGCGGGATTAAAGTTGATTCGATCTAGGGTTTGATGTGTTCACAGTTCTAAGGAAAGGGTATGATTTCTGCTGCTTCAATTTTAGTTGTCAGGATTAATTATCCTCAATTTTGAGTTACATCTAGCGAGTTGTAGATTGCTTGCCTAAGGTTAAAGCTCGAATTTGAAGTTCTTGGTTACTGTTTGGTTCTTTAAAATGCTTTGATTTTGTGGGGTTTTAGAAATATATTTGATATTTGGAGCAAGTTTGAAGTGGGCATAGAAATGGACAATTCAAATCTTTCCAAGAATAGGCATAATGAGCATTTGGGTGTGAACAAGATAGGCAAAAATATCAGAAAGAGTCCAATTCACCAACCCAATTTTACTAATACTGCTAGGCAGCAACCACAGCCTCAGGTTTACAATATTAACAAGAATGATTTTAGGAACATTGTTCAGCAGCTCACTGGTTCGCCTTCCCAAGATCCGCTTCCTAGACCTCCCCAAAACCCACCTAAACCGCCAAGTATGCGTTTACAGAAGATCCGTCCTCCTCCATTAGCACCTATAAACATAAACAGCCCCCAAATGCCAACTCACCATCCTGCAGCACCAGTCCCTTCCCTGCCTCCCCCTGGCGCAGGTGCTCCTTTCAGTAATAACTTTGCTAGACCTCCTCCTGGCCATTTGAGTCCCCCATTGTCGTCAATGATGCCACCACCCTTCACACCTGGTGATCAAGTTTGGCCAAATACAGCCGAGTCTCCTATCTCAGCTTACATGCGATACCTTCAACATTCAATCATAGATTCTGGCCCGAGACAAAGCCAAATGCATCCTCAACATCACCCTCAATTTCCTGGTCAAAATCAGGCTCATCCACCATCATCTGGGTTACTTCCTAACCCATCTGGGCCTCCTCTCCAGTCACCAAGGATGAATGGTCCTCCTCCTCTTCCATCACCCAGGATGAATCCTTCTCCTCTACCGTCCCCTAGGATGAATGGTCCTCCCCCACTTTTACCCTCTCCTACTTCTCAGTTCCTCTTGCCTTCGCCTACTGGTTTCATGAACATATTATCGCCACGGTCTCCTTATCCATTGCTCTCTCCTGGATATCAATTTCCTCCACCACTGACACCAAATTTTTCGTTTTCTCCCATGGCCCAGTCAGGGATTTTAGGCCCTGGGCCTCATCCTCCACCTTCTCTGGGTTATGGGTTTCCGCTATCTCCTTCAGGATTTTTCCCCATTTCAAGCCCAAGATGGAGGGATCAATTTCCAAGCCCACGGTGGAGGGATTAATAGTCCAAGATGGAAAGCTGCTATTAATGGGCTCCATGATTGATTCTCCAAAGACTTTCATCATGGTGACTCATTTCCTTCTCATGGAAGCTTCACTTGTGAGAAGTATAATGTAGACTGGCAGTCAAGATTTCTTCTTTAAGGTATTTAGTGTTCTTTTAGCCTTTATGTTTTTTTTGTTAATACCATTTCAAGACATGTTTGTAGATATGAGTTCTGTAACAGCTGCAATTGTTTATTCCTTGGAAAGTTTACTTTAGATGACATAGTGAAGATGAACTTGTCTGAAAACTTGGGCAGACATGTAACATGAGAGGAATTAGGATTAGACTTTGTAAATGGTGTGAACATTGTCTGCTGGTTCAGTTTTTTGTATTTCTTAATGTTGTGGATTATTTCAGTTACTATTATAGATTAACATTCTTCTTCGGTTTTCTTAATTGTGAAGATATTTGAAATTATCTTAAAGTTATAAACAAAAAATGCATAGCCATTATATCAATGATGAAGTTCATACAGAACATTTTGTGCAGGAAAATTAAAGAATGACACTGAGAGAAACATAAAAATAGAAGATATAGTTTCTTTTACCTGCAGATTTTGACATGTCCACATATTTTTCTAGTCATTATGTTATAAAAGTTTAATGCACAAGTACTTTCTTTCATTTCTCATTACTTCATTCATGTCTTTATTTCACATACGCAATGTAGCTAGATTCCGCGTGCCGCCTTCGCTCCTCTCTGGTCTTGGTCTTGCAGTTGTGTTGCCCCGCCTCATTGGTTCCCCGTCAAGGACTTATATTAGATTCGGCTACCACTCATTCTATGTAAAAGTAAACTCAGTATTGAGCTTTTTTAGATTGTGTATTTATAGTTCCGTTGGTTGGTGTTGGGAATGGATACTTTCTAGATTTATTTGTATATTCAAGTAAGACTGTGAGTCTGTGTCCTTATGGTTTCAGTCTAAAAGCTTTTAGATGAGCCTCATCAGTGTGTCCACGGCTAACCTGAGCTTGTTTGGATTACTTTGATCATTCCTTAATTGGATTCTTGTGATTCTAAAAAATCTAGATTCTAAAAATCCAAAAAATTGAGAAGTTACAAGAGAAGACATAAGCTTAAACCTGCTGTGCGGCTTGCGGTATGTGCCAAACAATGTTCTAGTACTTAGAGAGTTACACAATCTATGAGTGTTTTTCCGTGTTTCTGAGAGTACTGGTTATAGAAGTGCCTATATATCAATATGCTCCCTCCCTCCCTCCCACCCTTCTTTAAATTTCTTTTCTGTCATCTTAGGCTCATTTTTTCCCTTCCCTCCACTCCCCTCCGTTTCTTTCAGTTTCTTTTTTGTCCTTTTATCATCTCAGGTTCGTTTTTCCTTGTGCTACTGCTTGAGACGTGATGTAGATGAAGTTCTTGGAGACTGGAGTAATGTTAAGCTGATTCAGCAGTCTGGTCATATAGATTTTAACTCTTTTACTATGAGATATGTATTTTGTAACCTCTTATAAGTCTCAAAACTTGTCCAAAGAAAAACGAATCCTTTTTATGCCTTAAGATGTAGTATATCTTTAAGCTTAGTGCTTAGTTGCTTGTTGTAGAACATTGTAAAAGTGAAGCTTAATGTAACTTCTATCTACATGACTATTTCCTAGTGGAATACTTCAGGTAGGCATTTCAGTAGTTTCATTCCCTTTTCCTTTTCATGTCCGCAGTCCACTTCAAGAACTCGTAAAAGGATTTGAGATAGAGAGTTTTGTTGAAGTTTCAGTATCTTATAAAAAAAATGTTTTTGGGGAGTGAATCTAGAATCTATAGTCCAGGGTTAACTTTATATTTTTTGACCCCCTCCTGTTGAAACCTCAAGTACCTGTGTGAATGTTTAGACCTTCAATATTAGTTTTTTTTTTTCATTGAAAGAATAATATGGTTTGGATGTGAAAAACAATATGAATAATCAATTGTATGATTAAAAGTAGTTTTCTTGTCTTCTGTAACTGTGGAGGAAGTTGCTTCAATGATGTTGTCTGGTGCCTTGTAACTGTGGCTTGAGTTGTATATGCATTATGTGTACCCATATACAAAATGCCAATGCTAATACTTGTCAGAAAGTCATCCTTGCATATTAGTCAAGTTTACACTTGATTAAATAGAAAATACAGTAAGTGAATTGTTTGAACTTCCCAACTCAAAAGTAAACTTGTGTATTATATATATATATATATATATATATATATATATATATATATATATATATATATAAGATGTATATCTCTCAAGTTTTCTTTCTTTTAGTATTATTTGTTTAATGCCAGATTGGAAGTCAATTCGGCAACATGCTCTAATCTGCACAAATTAAGGTTTACTTCGGCATATCAAAGAGGTAGTCATTTTCATTTTCACTTTCACGTGCTCAAGTCCGGCTCAATTAAGTTTTCTGTATTTAACTCAGTTAAACGTTGTTATTTTATAGTTGTAGAAGAGGTAATAGCGGTAGTTAAGTTTTATATCTGAATGATAGAGATAATGTATGTTCATTTTTGATCTATAATAAATACATAGCATATCATTCCAATATATATATATATATAGTAATGTTAGGGGTCTAAAATTTTTAATGTCAAATGATATGACGTGAAATATTTTAATGATAATTTATGTCATAGCCAATCACATGATATTTATCCAACCAATGTTATTATTTGAGACAAAATTTGAAATTTCTAGCATCGCCAATATATATATATATATATAAAAAATTAATTCAAAAAAAAATTAAAAATGATTAAATATAATAAAAGGTCAAACTGGGACTTTTTGTGGAGCACGGCATAATTTTTAGTTAAAAATGAGAATTTTCATATTTGATATACTCCCTCTGTCTCATAGTTATAGGTTGATTTTTCATTTTAAGATGTCCCAATAAATAGGCTACTTACTATTTATAAAATTTAGTTGGTTCATTATTTTACTTTAATGCCCTTATAATAAATATTCAACTATTACTCTTTTTTTGAAGAAACAACCTTCAATGTCATTATTTTTATCACTACATTTAATGTTGTTGTATTCTCAATAAAAGAATTCAACTTTTTAGGCTTTATTAGTTTAACATATTTTGTGTATAAAAGGCAATTGGACCAACAATCAAATGAAGTTAAGAGTTTCAATGTGATAAGTAAGGAGCAATTAATTTATTCATTAATTCTATATTAAGGGTATATGTGAAAAATTTGTGTTAAAAATTAACTTAAACTGATTTTTTTAAACTATGTGCCAAAAGAAATCAGCCTATAACTATGGGACGGAGGGAGTAATAGATACTGAAACATTAAATGGGTTTTTTCCATATTAGTCACCAATATTCAATCCATGACCAATTTTAACTACCAAAGAAGGAATAAAAGAGATTAAAGAACTCTAATAATCACACACGCACGCACACAGAGTGAAGTAGTGAAATGTTTTAATAAATAATTGAAAAAACGTGAAGTTAAATTATGCAGGTGAGCTGGCTAATCAATGAGTTTAACTCTTACATATTATTTGCACAAAGACAGAAATTCGAAGGGACAATATAGAGATAATAGAAGATGTTAAATTAGCAGCCGAGTAATTTGAGGCGTGGCCAACTGAGATGTCTCTTCTTCTTCTTCCCACTTTTGCAAGTCTTTTCTTCCTCCCCATCATCACCATTCTGCTTCTGCTTCTGCTTCATTTGATCACTTGGGTGCTTCAGCCTCTGCTGCTGCTGCAGTGTATGTTGTTTTCTCTGTGCATGCATATATGATGAAACAAGTGGTTCAGACACTAGTTTTCTACCATCCATTCATTAATCTACTTGATTCGAGCATAACATGTTAATTTTAAAAAGCTAAGAAAGATATGGATTAATTACCCGGAATTCAGACTCTGATTTACGTTCGGGATTAATGGGAAAGGTGAAAGTAGGGTACGAAGTTATTGGTAATTCGGTTTTGGATCCACCACAGCTAGAAGATGCATTAGTATTTGTCCACAGAGATGTACTTTGTATGCTGCAACTGCTTGACGCTCTGCTACTAGATTCAATCTCTTGGGAAAGCTACAGTTGTACATTAGATTCAAAACTAATTATAATTTGCAGCTTCTCCATGTATATATTAAAGCATATTTGGAGGCATATAAATACTTACCTGAACAAGTCGATCTTCAAGAGACAAAATGCGATCCATTAAAGAGCCTTTGGAGTGAGCCTCCTGGGCTGCCACCTTCAGTGCCATGTCTTTCCTATCCTTTTTGCCAATTGAATTACTACTACATTTCCTCCATCTTGATAACTTCTCCTTTTTCTCTATATATGTTATCTACACGGTCAAATTATAAGCATAAAATTCATGACAAATGTTATATATTATATATGAAATTGGACGAGAACTCACGACAGAATCCAAGCGATCCACCCTAGAAAGAAGAGGCATGAAGGAATGAGACTGCAACTGCTGATCTTCCATTTTGTAATTGTAATTCTCATCTACACTTCTCAGTGACAGTTTTGTTGGGACGATTAGAAATAAGATGTGCCCCTAATCCATATTTATTGTTTTGAGACCTTTTCTTTTCAAAACAGTTATAAGTTTTGCGGATATGACGACGACACACACTCCCACACCCTTTTGCTGAATTTATAACTATAGTTCCGAGATTTTCCCATCTAAATCTGATGTTGACCAAACCATGTCACTAGAATCAATCATGTGGCAGTCCAAAAATGAAAAAGTCCATTCTGATGGTAAAAAATTAATTTAATTTCATACTCACAGTTAGTGGGACAATTTTTTTTAGGAAATTGTTAAATCCACAACAAAAAATATTATTTCCACAATAAAAGTATCGTTATAGATTCTCTAACGACGATTTTCACCGTCGCTATACATCTACATCGACATTTTTGTTGTGAAAATTACAAAAATTGTTGTGAATTTAACAATTACCTTTTTTTTTATTCACTCAGTTGAAATAAATGTCGTACCGCTAATATAAATATTAAATAATAGTCCAACATATAATATCTCTCTCTCTCTCTCTCTCTCTATATATATATATATATATATATATATATATTCTTCCTTCAATGTCATTGCTGATCAATACGTATATGACTATTTTAAGGTAAGCTCTCCATTTGTTCACAATTGTTCAGTCGAGTGTTCAAATTGACTACCATAAGAAAGTGGATACAAGAATAACCATATATAACTACAATTTATTATCAATTCGCAGAAGAATTATCAGCCACAAAACATCAGGACGGATGAGGAAATATTATCGTGAGCAAGGCTCATACTGCAGTTTGTGCATTACGATGGCTCAAACTTTACCACTGCCCACCCCCCCCCCCACGCCCAACCCCAGGGTCATTTTTTGAGCTTGAAAAACTAGTCTACTAAACTTTTAGGAAAACAGAGTTGCAAAAACTTTTCTGGGTCCTGATAAAACAGATTTCAGTAAGCGGCACAAAAAATATTGCCTCAAGAATCTAAATTTTGATGGTAAAAGGTTAGAAAATAAAAGGCGGAGGCTAAAACAATCCAATTATTGGCCAGTGTCGATGAAAATAATCATTCCAAACTAGACCTTGTCACCTCATAAGCCAAGAAGCATGCTGCATTTGCAGGAACACTTCGAGCCATGGCAGGTCCAAAACCCTTGTACAGGCCTTTGACTCCCTCTGAAGCCAAGACCTTTCTGAAAGCATCAAGAGATCCAGAGAACTTTGGGTTTTGAAATCATCAACCTGAATTGCACTCTTTACCACATCAGTTGGGTAAACAAAATCCATATGGAACCTCCAGCCAAGCCTCCGGCTAACATCAGTGAACCTCTTCCTAATTTCGATGTGTCTTGCCCTCCTGCAAATAACTGCTTTAGGCCTTCATAGATGCCAAACATTGCAGCATTCCCTGGAATTTCACGTGCCATTGTGGGAACCAAGCCTCTAAACAAACCCCTCGCACCTGCTGATCGAAGAATGTGTTTTGCCACATCCATTGGCCCTCCATACTTCACTGCAACACCAGCTGAGCTAGCATCTGCCAGTGCACTCTGGGCTTGCAATCTGATTTCATAGAGAGACTTGATCAACGTGTAGGTAAATATTGAAGGCTATGACAATTTCTCCATCAATGTGACCAAAATTTCAAAGAAATTTAAAGCTAAAAAGAGGGAAATGATAAGCATGTAAACTGAAATTCTGGAGCCAATCCAGATTGGTCATAATTTCTTGGCTGGGGCCAAACAATTTTCTGCAAGACTTCCATAGGGATGGAAACTTATTTTACAAATCACAGAAAATACTGACCTGCACTTGATCAATTCAGTTGGGCAGGCCGGAATAGAGACAGCGAGCCCAGCCGCAGCTCCACAAACAACCTGCTGGCCAACTGTAAGTGGAGAACCAGGTTGGGACCTCAGAAGTGCTTCCATTTGCCCCCTAGCTGTGAAGAGGACGGCATTTAAAGCTGCTACAGTCGCAAGTGGGGCACCCATACCCTTGAACAGACCTCCAGCTCCTTCTGCTGCTATTGTCTGTCTGACAGCATCCATTGCCCCGGAGAATTTAGGAGCCTGGCCAGGTAATGGAACTGGCTGGCTTTGGAGCTTGACTTTGATGGTATCGAAAGGGTGTCCACATATCAACTGTGATGCCCCACTTACAGTGCCAGCAATTAGGTCCTTAGCTACATCACCCATCTGCAAATATCAATACAAGAAAAACAGTTATTTGTGGCTTGTAATATATAATGTCAAGTAGACAGATTATGACAGGTGGAATCAAAGTTATAGTGTTGGGTTGTGGTAAAGAACAGCAACAATCAAGCATACACATTTGAAGCAGAGAACTTCAAGAAGAAGAATATTAAGCTGTCTCTTTTCTGATTTGAAATAAAATACAAAAGACAATCCAAAGGTCTACTAGGGGTAATACGACAAGGAGTCAACCATGAGAACAGCTTATGTTGAGCTACTCGAGTCAACCAAGATTAAGAGAGGTCATTAGCTCTAGATAACTTGAATCTGAGCTAACTATTGCTAGTATTGTAGCAAAAAAACAAAGGGGGGAAAGTTGATGAAGAATCAAACAGATGCCATTGTTAAACTACAAAGAAAGAAAGGGAACAATGGAAAAACAAAAAGGGTGGATTCTGTGATGCAATGATAAGGATAAAGATTGAATTTAACGAGGTTGGTCAAACACTTGAGTTTATGGGGTTCATCGCTTTCAGTTCCTCGTTTTCTATACCTATCTAACAGACATTACCTAAAACTCATGACTGATTATAAGATTAGGAAGCTTAAAAAAATGATGATCTTCATAAGCAAAGACATTGTACCATAGAATATTATCAACTCGGAATTAACAGAAATCCATTACAGACCACAATATAGTAGGCTTCTTACGCTATGACTAAGTGGCAGGCAATTCACAAGATTACTGTAAAGACCTAAGTCCAGAATAAGGCACAATCCATGTCCCATAGCATCCATTATCTATCTTTATACATAAGAAAGAACAAAACTTTTCAGCAAGCTTTGAATGCCAACCTAGTATTCTTATAAAATACTATAATAAGAACGAATTTATACCACCAAGACTCAAAATGTTTGCATAATGGAATATGGAGTCTTAAAGTTTCAACGCAACTAACCAAATGATTCAATTGACCATCGAAAAAACAACTAGACAGTGAAATGAAATCAATGTTCCATCACATCCATTATCCAAGAAGATAAAGATTTGCAAAGAGAGGGAACCAAACCTTGGTAGAATCCGGGAGAGAGGGACAGTGTGAGCTCCGGAAAGTCTGGATGAAGGGAGTAAACTCCAAAATTGTGTTTAGTGTGCCCTGCCCTGCCAGCAAATGATTTTTTTCTTCTTTTCGGGTCGTAAATCGACAAAACTTGGAAGAATACATTGAATTTGTTATTTTCTTTTCTTTTTTATTTCGATAAAATATGACATTACATAATTACTAGTTTCTCATTATTATTATCACTAAAAATAAGATAATATATTCTCATTATTATTTTATTGTTTTTTTCGCATAAATTAAAAACGATGAAATCCTTATTATTATTATATATTAAAAAGTAGAAAGATTCAATTTATCTTTTCTAGTTCAAATTTATAATTGTAAATATACAAATTTGTATTACTAATAAGAATGCAATTACTAATAAGAATGCAATTATAATTGTCAAATTTGTATATATAATTTGATATTAGAATAGCCTTCTATTTAATTGATCTACGATTCAATTTGTATTACTAATAAGAATGCAATTAATATTGATAATAATAATAAAAAGGCAATTAATATTAATACTAAAAAGACAATTATTAATATTAATACAAAAAAAAGCAATTACTAATATTACTAAAAAGATAATTAATATTAGTATTAATAATAAAAAGGTAATTAATATTAGTAATAGTAATAAAAGTCAATTACTATATATTATTACTAAAAGGCAATTACTAATATTACTAAAAGGGCAATTAATATTAGTATTAGTAATAAAAAACAATTAATATTAGTAATAAAAAAGGCAAGTAATAACAGTATTACCAACTGCTACAAGATATAACGGTTTGATTTTTTTTTTAATAACTTCTGTTGTAAGAAAATTGAGAGATAGAAAGATAATATTGTAATATTAATTGTTTTTTTTTGCCTTTTTAATTCTCATTTAATTAATATTAGTATTAGTAATAAAAATGCAAGTAATAACACTATTACCAACCAAGTGGGACAACGGATGATACAAAAAAAAATTACGACAAAGCCGCTAAAAGTTGTAGCAACTAGCGATTAGTATATAAAAAAAATAAATTCCCTTTTTATCATTTTTTTCTCAAAAATGGGCCCACGTTATAAAAAATATATATTAAGACCAAGTCTTTACAAATTGTAACGGTTGGTATATAAAAAAAATAAATTTATTTTATATATTTTTATCTGACAATATGGACCCACATTAGCAAGTTAATTTGACTTTTATTAAAATAAAAGCTGCTAGAGTATGTTGTTTGGGCCGCTACATGTTGTAGCGACTGACAATATATTTTTTCACATCTAACTTGTCATCTACGACTGACAAGTTAATTGCTAAAATAGTGTCTATAAGAACTGATTACTATGAATGAGAACTTGATATATATATATATATATATATATATATATATATATATATATATATATATATTGTTAGTTTTAAGATTTATTTTGAAGTTAGGTTAAGATCTTAATCAGTAGTTTGTGTATATTCACATTTTTCATTAATAAAGATTAGAGAGTGTTGGGTCGTGATATTTCTTCTATTGGACCGAATGGATTGAGCCTACATATTCAGTTAGTCCATTGGGTCTTCACTATTGGGTGTTAATATTATTGGATCTAGTCACTTTATTATCTTTGTTAAGTCCTTCTAATATTAGACCAAATCATTGGGTCGACCCATCATATACTTAAATATCTACATCTTTGGCCGGTGATGATGATGAAAGATATGGCCGAATTGTTATCTTCATGGCATTAATAAGGATTAGACGTTGGCAATGTGATGACAGAGAGGGATGGGATTAACGGTGTCGGGAGGGTTAGTAGCACGGTGAAACCCAGGTCTGTAGTGTATCATGCAAGGAGGTCACACCTGGCAGTACGTCTTCATTCATAATCACATACACACAACCGAGAATTATTATTCTCTCTCTCAATACACTAGACATTACATCCTCCATTGTGAACCTTGTGAACACCGATCATCGACTCTCACGCTGAAGCTATCCCCGACGGTCCGGTAGTCAAGCTTTTAGTGTCGATTGTGTTTCTTGTCTGCGAGGATCGAGGCGTCTTACGTGATTGGGACTCGGCAAAAGATCCTGGCGTTAACATTGGCGCTAGAAGGAGGGCGTTTTCTAGTGTTCTTGAGCTATCAATAACAATATTTCCAGTTGTTCTACATCGGAAGTTATGGCACCAGTCAGGGGGTTCTCGTTCGAGATCCCGCATGACTTCGGAAGATGGTTGGTCTTTATTCTTCGACAAAGAGCATGATCATGGCCGAAAGGCAAGTAAAAGGCCACCCGCTTAGAACTCGGCACCGAAGTGGTCAGGCTGATAAAGATGGTGGACGAGGCAGATGGAGCTTTGGAGGTTCTCTTGGAGCGGAGTGAGGATGGTGCGTGTGGAGCGAGGATGTAGTGAAAGCAGAGCAAGGATATAGTTGTGCGTGATTCTTGGATTGCAAGTTGAGGACAAAGCGTTCAATTATGTCGGCCTAAAAGATGTGGTACGCCTAAAGATGGACAACCGTGAGTTGGAAAGTAGTCTATACACTTTGAGGACATGTCTCAAGGTGATACTCATGACCAAAGAAGACCAAAGAACCATATTCACGAAAGCATCCAGAAGAGGTACTCCACCCTATTGGTCTTCGTGGATTATGGTGGGAAGCGAGTAGATGAAGACCCAATGACCATTTTCCTAATTGGCCGAAGAGGGTACTCCACCCCTATTGGTCTTGAGGATTATGGTGGACGAGAGTAGATGAAGACCCAACAACCATTTTCCTAATTGATCCAAGAGGTACTCCACCCTATTGGTCTTGATGTGATATGGTCGAAGCGAGTAGATGAAGACCCAATGACCATTTTCCTAATTGGTGAAGAGAGTACTCCATCCTATTGGTCTTGAGATTATGGTTTGGGAGAGTAGATGAAGACCCAACAGCCATTTTCCTAATTGTCCGAAGAGGGTACTCCACCCTATTGGTCTTCAGGATTATGGTCGAAGCAGAGTAGATGAAGATTCAACAACCATTTTCCTAATTGATCGAAGAAGGGTATTCCGCCCTATCGGTTTTCGGGATTATGGTCGCAGCAGACGAAGAGACTGATCCAGGGAGCATGCACCTCAGAATACAAATAAGACATTCTGCCTCGAGTATCCTCACCACCGTGACAGAGAGTTTTCAAAGTAGATCCGAAATTACACTCCGAGAGTCCTTTGAGGAGGCACATCACTGTAAATACTTTTCTTCCGAGATGCGTGCCAAGGGTCACAGTTCGGGGTTGAAAGACACAAAATGCACCCATATTCCTAAGCATCCGAAGAGGGTACCTCATCCTAGGGGTTCTCGGGACTATGACACAAACAGACGAGGGAGCAATTCAAGAATATATTCACCGAAAATGCAAAAAAAGGCACTCTGCCTTGAGTGTTCTCGCCGTAGCGAAGGACTCGTCACCAAAGCAGATCTATAAGCCGCACTCTTGGAAATCCGAACACTTCGGTAAATATTTCCAAGGTCGGTTGACATTATGGTCGGACAATTCTTTTCTGAAGCTGATAATAGTTAAAGAGAAGCCGAGGAGTCTGACAAAGCCGTTGCAGTTCTTCAGCAGAAGCAGAGCTCGTGGACATTGCATGCAGATGGATATTCTATTTTGGACATCGACATTGAAAGCTATCAAGGGTCGATCACAATAACAATTAATTCTTCGATGCATTATCGAAGTTGGCTACTACGGATGCTTATAACTTTGATGGCATATGGTGTCCTTCCTTGGATCGGATCTTGCGCTAAATAAGATCAAGTACAAGAGTGTCGATTTTGCTCTCATTGATGAGAATCTTTATCGAAAGACCTTTTTCGTCATCATTGCTCAAACATTTGGTTCTATCCAAAGTAGAGTATGTTCTTGAAACTCACAAAGACATCGTGGCGATCATTTGACGAAGTTGTTGGGCTATAAAGCGCTTGGCAGGATATTCATGAAAGAGCGGAGTCAAGACGAGACTGATTTCGGTGGCTCATCCACATTCACTTTTTCACTATTGATCCTGGTCCTATTTGTCCTAAGGTCACAATAGTGTAAGGAGGTATGGTAGGACTCACTGGCCATTCGATGGCAGCCCACTTATTTGTTACCCCGTGTGGTAGACAAATCCTATGATCCTATATTGATTTTACCAAGGGTGGTAAGTCAATGGTCACTATTCATCCTGGTCCTATTTGTCCTAAGGTCACAATGGTGTAAGGAGGTATGGTAGGACTCGCTGGCCATTCGATGTTAGCCCATTTATTTGTTACCCCGTGTGGTAGACAAATCTTATGATCCTATATTGATTTTACCAAGGGTGGTAAGTCAATGGCCACAATTGATCCTTATATCTTGATCCTTGTATCTTGGTCCTTATATAATTGTTTCACCCCGAGTAGTAAACAAATGTCCTTATATACTTGTTCTACCTCGAGTGGTAAGCAAGATTTTGATGGTGCAAGGAGGATCAACCTAAATTACCTCACATACGTGACCGATCTCACACTTGGAAACGATAAGTATACATTACTTTATTTTGTTCAAGTGTTGAGTTCAGTTCATTCAATCATCGTTCATTAAATTCTATCCATTAAATTCGGTTCACTTCATTTCATAAATTAAGCATATATCGCCTTATCTAGTTCATGTCCTAAGTTAAGTTCATACAGATTAATTGATCTTGAATTATTAACAAGAAATGTTCACTCGTAAGTAATAAGGCATGAAGTTGATATTTTAATATTAATTGTTCACAACAAGTTAGAATTTTTACGAGAAAGTTCTACAAATTTAAAGATAAGGAGAGGTCATCTTCAGGCTTTCTTCCTCATCATCGTCACCATCTAAAGAGTCTAGAAGAGATGGATCTACCTTGGCCCGAGCTTTTCTTGCCTTTACTTGGCAGATTTCATATCCTTTGGCATACATATGGACGATCTTATTGTTCAAATTTCGACGGATTTTTCTCAGATTACGCCTGGATCTCCTTACGAAAGTCTTGATCGATGGCGGACCCAAATCTCTAAGGGGGCGAATCTCTTTGAGCTCTTCTTGAGCTTCCGACGATGTACGGATGCTTTGATCTTTTAGTTTGACAGATCGACATTTATATCAGTGATGACCCGATGAGTGGCCTTGGTCGTTTTCAGTTCTTTTTTGACCTTGTCGATATCCTTCCGAAGGCATTCATTGTTGAGAAGAACAATGTCAAGGTTGCTTCTTTCCTTTTGCCAAACACAGATTTCAGAATGACTTTCTCCCTTCGGCATTATCTTTGGCATTCTCTTCGGTATTCCCTTCGGCATTATCTTCGGTATTCTCTTCGGCATTATCTTCGGTATCCTTTTCGACTTCTTTGTATTTGGGGCGGAAACACACGAAGACAGTGTTTACTTGCAGATGACCAATATTAATCGATCAGTTCATATTGATGGTCAAATCTCAACTTTCTTTAGTCTGGTATTTCACTCCTTCACCCATCAGTTCCATGATGGAATTATCACGAACCGATGATCATCGATGTCGCCACAACTTGAGCCTAGATTCGTAAGAGAATGGTTTTTTGTGGCGAAGGTTTGGGTTGTTTGAGAGCGGTGAAATATTTGTTGTCAGATGTTCTATTTGAGCGGGCTCTTTAAATGGACTTCAATCTTAATTTATGTTGTCATTTGATGTTCACCGGATGGGCTTGATGGCCGTATTTTGGGTCTTCATTGGTCTTATATTAGTTCCTTTTGTCTCCGAACCGATGCCATTTATAGTTTCTATTAAATCTCTGTTTAATAAAAAACTAGGGGCAATGTTGGGTCGTGATATTTCTCCTATTAGGTAGAATGGATTGTGCTTTACATATTGATTAGTCCATTGGGTCTTCACTATTGGGTGTTGACATTATTGGATCTAGTCACTTTATTATCTTTGTTAAGTTCTTCTAATATTGTACCAAATCGATTGGAATCGACCCATCATATACTTAAATATCTACATCTTTGACCTGGATGATGATGACAAAGATATGACCGACCGTTATCTTACATGGCATTAATAAAGATTAGACGGTTGGTTGGCCATGGTGGACGAGAGGGGATGGGATTAATGTGTGTCGGGAGGGTTAGTGGCACGGTAAACCAGGTCTGTAGTGTATCATGCAAGAGAGTTTTACAAGCATGACGTCTTCATTCATAATCACATACACACAACCGAGAATTATTATCTCTCTCTCTCAATACACTGTACATTACATCCTCCATTGTGAACCTTGTGAACACCGAAATCGACTCTCACGCTTTGTTTATTTCCCGATGGTCCGGTAGTCAAGCTTTTAGTGTTGATTTGTGTTTCTTGTCGCGAGAATCGAGGCGTCTTTACGTGATTGGGACTTAAGAAAAGATCCCTGGCGTTAATGAGGGGAGAAAGAAGGAAGTAGAGTATTAGATGGAAGAAATTTTGGGAAGTTAGATTTTATGTAGAACATGTGAGCAGCTTAGATCGAAAGTTTGAAGGTGAAATCTGGAGGGGAGCATGATCTCGCAAAATGGGCTTCGTTAGTTATTAGCAAGTAACTACTACGGCAAATGATCCGATCCCAATTTTAAAAAATTTGAATCCAACTCGAATATTATTTGTTGAACTCGAACATAAATGTATATTATTCGCTAACAGTTCATGAATATATTCGAGTTCGTGAATATGCTCTTGTTCGCGAACATAGTAAAATAGTATAATATTATCGTGTTCGCGAATATTATAATCGTGAACATCTAAACATTCATGAACACAAACTCATTTACGAACAACTCATGAACATATTTGCACTTGATCAAGTTCACAAACATTTGAATCAACTCATTACATGTACTGAAATAAAAAATAAGCCAAATATTATAATCATCATTTATCCAAAATTAAAAATGATTACTTAGAAGAAGTTAAAAGTTAACAAGTATTTAAAAATTATTAATTTACAAATATTAAAAATCAAATATTAATATCCCAGAAGTCTTTCAAATCTTCAGGTCCAACCACTTCAAAGTTATAGTCTTCTAACATGTTGCTCGTTGCACATGAGTTATAATTTATTAAATTATTTGTGATGTAAATTGTAATAAATCATTAATCATTGTTAAAAAATTTTATGAAAATCATTTTAATTAAATTAGAGGTGAAAAAAGTACACACTATTATTTGTTAATCATTTAATAAAAATATTTACTATAATAAATTATTAAAAAAAGAAAATTACTACAAAGTTAACCATTATTGATAAGACAAACTTTAAAATTTAATATAAAATAACCAACTATTTGTATTTATAATTTAAAGACATTAAACATGTAAGAAATACAATTCGAACTCGAGCATGTCACGAGCTATTCGCGAACTAATTGAATCCAAACTTTTCGTGAACAAAGTCAAACCGAACCATATAGTTCGCGAATTTATTCGATCGAACAATTAAATGTAATATCATGTGGTAACGCAACTCAACAAGTTAATTAAATAGAATCGAAATCGAACTCGAACTGAACATGTTCGCAAACAATTCGGTCTGTTTGTAAGCCTTCAAGTAACATATATATTTCATTATTTTTTTTAAAAAAAAATTATATAGAATTCATGTCCTTAGCTTTCTTCAAGGAAAATAAATAGTAATAAAAAATATCTTTAGCTGACACATTAATTAGTGGAGTACTTCGAAGTTGGAATGTGTAAATCGTTAATTTAATACTAGTCGTTACTACTAATATATAGAGGAATCTTTTTCTTCCTTTGGTACTTACACATGTGGTGCATATGTATGAGAATTGAATTCCATTGTAGACAAGTGAAAATAAATGTAAAAGATTAATACAAAAATATATGGAGTACCATTTTTTGAATATTTTGCATCCTTGAGATAGGAATTAGGAATGTATAGAATTAACTATTTCTTATCTATAAATAGGAATAGAAATAAATCTAATTCGACCATTTAAAAAATTAAAAAAAAAAGGAATTTCCTTTTATTAATTGTGACAATTATTTTGCACCACTAACTAATAAACAAAAAATAGTGCATTTGACTTGACTAATGCCCACAGAATTAAATTGATGAAAAAGACCCATATATAGCACTTAAAAAAGCGTTATCTCCACCCGGCAGACTATGATTGGTTTCCCAGATATTCAATCCTACGAATATCCAAATCAACCGAGACGGCAACTAGGTCCCACAACTTTATACTATTTTAAATCCTATCCGTCCGATCCTTCTCTCCCCAATAAACAATGGGCAACTAAACAGCTGAAACTAACGGATGTTATTAATCCAAAGTCCCTCGCAAAACTCAAAGCCCCATCACACTATTTACTCAGCCCAGCTCATGTTGTGAAGAAGAAGAAAGAAGAAGATAATCCGAGAAAAATCAATTCAACGGTTTTGGGTTAAAACGGTAAATTCGACCGTTAGGAAATGGAGTTTCCGTTGATTTCGCGGGCTCCAAATCCGCCGTCGACATCGTTTTCATCTTGTAAAGTTGGATTTTGCGAGTTTCCGGTGAGTTTGATAAAGAAGAAGAGCAAGAAGAGCTTTGCTGCCAGTAAAGTTGGGGCCTTTAAGGTTGTGGCGGAACGGAGTCGCGAAGTAATGGACGGAGGAGAGAGAAAGAGTGGCGGAGGAGGGTACACGAGCTCGGCCGTGGAGATGACCACCTTCAATCAGAGCTATGGAGATGCTGAGTTCCCTGTTTGGGAGAAAATCGGAGCTGTTGTCAGACTCAGCTATGGAATCGGTGAGTTCACTTAATTTACTAAATATTAACTTAATGAAAATGAAGTATTAGCACACAAGAAGAAGAACAATTGTCTATTGCTTAGAGATACGTTGACAAAATATTGTTACGAGTAGGTTTTGGTTTTTAAAATTTAGTTAAGTAACCAAAATCACATCATTTATTTTTAATGTGGATTATGTGATATAAAATTATATAATTATGAGTTGACTCATCTTTTAAATTTCAACCTTATGATTTAATTAAATAAATTATTTATGATATTTAATTTTTATATTAATTTACTTTCTATTTATGATATTTTATATATAAAATTTTTAGATTTTTTTATACACTTACTTTCTCCAAAAATCTCGCCCTCAATTCTTTTATATACTTTTTTTTTGTTCTCTCTAAATTTTATAATATCTCTCAAACTTATGAAGCATTGAATTTCCAAACCGAGAATAATGGAGATTCAAAATTCATTTATATTCAAAATTCATTTTCTTTTTCTTTGTTTGCCTATAATGGAGATGAACTGGATGTGAACGGTTTTTACTAAAAGTTATTGGCTTAAATTTCTTTTTACAAATATATGTTTAAACTTTACCCAACTTTAACTAAGTAGATTGCCAGACGTACTCCAACATCCTCTTCTACCATTTTGAGATACTCAAATACGTGTCTCGCTCTTTAAATTTACGGCTAAAAATATTTATTAGGCTTGATGGGTTTGATGTAAAATTCATTGAATTGAAGAGACCGATGAAATACAAAATATGAAAGTAGTAAATAATATTCTTCAAATTGACACGTATGTCAACAAACTTCTATTCAAAGAGTTTTTTTTGTTATTACTCTTGGAGATGGTCTTACAGGTTAAGCTATAACAAAAAAACAATCTCTAGTATTTGTTACTTACACCAAGCTGCCTATCTAATGTATATATATAACATGTAGCTATGGTTAGTTAAGTCTAACCATAGTTGTAACTGAATACAACTGTCCTAATGATTACTCTCATGATCTCATAAAACGTGTTATATGTACTAATCCCAATGTATCAAGTCTATGCTGGCAATCTGTTTAAGTCCTTGTGCTAGTTTGTGCTGGAGCTGTGTATGCCATGGTTGTAGGTGCACATGCTCATGTTGTTGCATCTAGTGGTGCTGTGAAAGTGTGTTGACTTGCAACATTGAAAAACAAAGATTAACTTATTAGGAGTATCACATTTTCTTTGGTAAATTGTTGAGTAAAATGAAATTTTGTTTTATAATTAGATATGAATACATTAAATTTCAATTCTGGGAACAGAGTGCTCTGTTTCATTCTTGGTTGAACAACCCATTTTGGATTGAATATAATTTGATTGGGTGTTTAAACTTTTTAGTAAAGGAATTTGTAAAGTTATTTTTTCTATTTTTTATTCTTTTTCATTTGGTGGTGCGGTAGTGGGGTGGATAAAATATTGTGATAAGCTTTGAATGTATATTCCTTTTTTTTTTGTTTCTTTTTTACACACGCGCATATATATATATATATATATATATATATAGAGAGAGAGAGAGAGAGAGAGAGAGAGAAGAGAAAGTGAAGAATTCATGGTTGGGATTCGGGAATGACCTTTAGAATTTATAACTAAATGAAGAATGAGAAAACAGAGAGGCAAAAGGATATGAACTTCTCTATACAATGAATCTAGGAAATGGTCATTAGAAGTAGAAGATGTGTTACTTTGTTCGGCTTACACTTGCAAGTAATTTGCGCTTTTTGTCATTGCTAAAAATACACAATCCATAGATATGACAGGCAAATCAACCTAGCAGCTGCATACACATTAAAAGACAGCACTTTCCTTTATAAATTTCCTTCAACTTTACCAATCATAAACTAACACACCAATATTTAATTTTCTGAAACAGAATTTTCAGGATGGATGCTCATGCACCACTACTTTTTCCCTGCTTAAATCCCCCACAAGCTGGTCATATTGTATAGCATCATTTTATATGGTCTTTTCACCTTCTTGCCCATTCCAGTTAAATAGTTAAATTTGCATTTTTGTCAATGCAACTCAAACTCAGCTTTTTGGTAGGTATGTAAAGGAAGAAAGCCTATGGACGGTTTTTTCTCTTTAAATTTTTACTATTTTTTATTAATCAAATGAGGAACCATCACTTAGTTTACACAAAAGCATGAGTGATAATCTGAAATTCAATTTAGTAGAAATGATTTGTTTATGGGTGAAATAGTAATAACTTACTGTGAAATGCTGGTTCCCCCCCTTCCCCTTCCCCTTCCCCTTCCCCTTCCCCTTCCCCTTCTTAGTCATAGTTTTTGTATAGAAGTGCAAAACAGTTTCTGCTATTAGCGAAGATAACATCATGTGTTTTAAATATTCGATTGAGCTTTCGTTCTATTTTGGAAAATCAGGCATATATGGCGCAATGGCTTTAGCAGGAAGGTTGATTTGCACCATTACAGGAACTGATTGTACGGGAGGTTTCAATCCATCATTAGATGCCATTGTAGAAGGACTGGGATATGCATCTCCTCCAATTATGGCCCTTCTCTTTATACTAGATGTAGGTTAAAGTTGTATTATGTTTTGTAACCATAATCTCTTATATCATCCCATGTTTCCTTTTGGTATATATTGCGTCACCTTTTGAAAGTTTTGAGGAAAAAATATTATATTTTAATTTGATGAATGAGATTTGAGTATTTATATAAGACTTTCTTATACCATTTTAATTTATTTATTTTTATGCATTACTTTAATATAATATTTCCTTGAAGCAAGTTGCAATGGTTGTAGGATGAAGTTGTAAAGGTATCACCCCATGCTCGTGCCATCAGGGATGTAGAGGATGAGGAGCTCCGAAGCTTTTTCTATGGAATGTCACCTTGGCAGGTATTACACATACTCTAAATAAGTATAAGTATAGTCTTTCTACATGATCTGCATCATCAATAGTTATAATATGAAGAAGTCTATTCTAGACACAAAAAAAGAAAGGAGAGTTGATATTTTTTGGTACAATCATCCAGTTTATACTCATTGTTGCCGCAAGCTCTGTTGGAGAAGAGCTTTTTTATCGGGCTGCTGTTCAGGTTAGCTTCCTAAACTGTTCTTTGTCCTCATTTTCTATAACGTGAAAGATCCAACTGAGTACATGAATATAAGTGATAATAATGGAATGAGGATTTGGATCTGAACATATCCACTCTAAATTCCATTCATTTCGCTCCACTTGTGTTTGTAGCCTCATCTGAGTTGTTGTCTTTTATTCCACTCCTGGTTTTTTTTCCTCTTTTAGATTTTAATTCTCACGTTATCTACATCTTATGACTTAAAAATGCATTATAGTTATTCATGAGAATCAATTTTGGTGGTAATGTACTCATCCTTTCTTTTCCTTTCACAACTTGGTAGGGAGCATTGGCTGACATATTTCTAAGGGGCACAGATTTGGTGACTGATGCTCGTGGAATGGCTTCATTGGTATAAAACCGCTTCTCCTTGTACCCTTCTTTTCTTTTGTAGTTGCATCCTTTTGCTGATTGAGTACTGCTTCATTCCTTTTAAACGTAGAGTGGTGTGCTGCCTCCGTTCGTCCCATTTGCTCAAGCATTTGCTGCTGTGTGTACAGCTGCTCTTACTGGTTCCCTTTATTATGTGGCTGCCTCTCCAAAAGGTTTTGTTCTGTCACAATTGTCTTTTGCATAATTTTCCACTGAGATCACCTTGCCTGTAAGTTATTTAGGTGAAATATGTGTAATTTTCTTTTTCTTCCTTCAGATCCTACGTATGTTGTAGCACCAGTGTTACAATCTCGCTCTGGGCGTCAAGATCTGAAGAAGCTCTTTACAGGTATTAGAAAATTCTTACAACTAGTACTAGTAGTTGGATTTGGATTTTTCGTGTTCGATAAATCTCCAATATAAATATATGTAAAAATATAAAATCTCCAATATTACACGGCTCATGATGTTTTACCAAGGTATGAACAATTTTTCTAATGCACTCTCTCCGTTCCAAAATTAGAGATGTGTTTGTAAAACGATAACTTTTAAGAAGTTCTCAAATATAACCTTAGTATTAGCTAGGAATTCAGGTAAATGACAAATCAGTGATATGTTTTATGTTTTGATATTGAAAATGATAGTAAAAAAGTAATGACAAAATAGGAATATCATGTCACTTTATAGTCTTAAAATAAAAATGTATTTTTAATCTTGAAACGGACTAAAAAATATATATATATATATATCTAATTTTGGAACAGAGGGAGTAATTAGTTATGATTAACGTTTTGCAGCTTGGTACGAGAGGAGGCAAATGAAAAAGATATACTCGCCCTTGTTGGAAGGACTCCTAGCCCTATACCTTGGATTTGAATGGATCCAGGTAACTTAATTTTTTTCAGAAATATTAAGATATTAGTGTTGATTAATTTTTGTACTGATGATTCAAATATGACAGACAAATAATATTTTTGTGCCCATTATCACACATGGGATCTACTCTGCTGTAATACTTGGTCACGGCCTCTGGAAGATTCACGATCACAGAAAAAGACTACGACAGAGAATTCAGCAAGTTAAGCTAGAAGGAAAGGAAAGTAAATTCTGAAGCTGCCAGATAATGATGCCGATGGAGAAATCCTGTGTATGTATATATATTTTTTGATTAATAGGAACTTGTAGATTCTTCCTACATTACAGGCTTAACATTAACAATAAATGCTGTTGTACCATAGTAGTTGTGTGCAATGTCAAAGTAAATTGTATAGCTCAAACATGTAAATGGAATGTGATGGTCCAGAATGTTACCGAGAAACATTCTGGACCAATACTGAATACTTTTTGCTTCTGTTGCTTCACATATACTTACTTGGGTTGGGCACTTGTGCTTGTGTCTTTATTGTTCGGGATCCTCTCCCTTTCAATTTGAAAGGGAGTCTCCATTTAAAGGTTTTAAAATTATTGGATTTAAGACTTAGAAGTTGTCATCTCATTTAAAAGTCACTAACCTAACTCTAATCACCTCATTTAAAAAATACTAACCTAACCCTAGCCACCTCATTTAAAACTTAAAAACCATTAACTTAACTCTAGCTATTAATTTAATATAACACTAATATATTATTATTATTATTATTATTATTATTATTATTATTATTATTATTATTATTATTATTATTATTATTAAATTTATGTTTGTTTTATGTTAATTATATTTGAGATAGAACTATTAATATTATGTGTCTTGTTTGTTTTCAAATTTTAACTTGGGACTATTAGTCTTGAGATTACAAAATATTTTAATAAGCCTTGACATTATAATTATAATCTCCTGAGATTATAATATAGTCTTAAAATTATAATCTCATTAATTATAATTTTAAAATTATAATTTTTATAAACAAACATAGCCTAACTGTATTTCTATTTTTTGAATGGAGGGAGTTCAAAACATATTTTGTTTGTGCTATGGGAATGATTCTTTTACAAATTAAGGAAAGTAGATCATAAAGAAAGCTATGTTTGATTATACCATGTCATCTAAATTTAGGCAGTACTCATTCTTTGTACGTTATGTAGCCATCAATTAAGCCTGCATAGAATTAGAAGCTTTCAATTAATCATCTTGCATTATCACCTATATCTTCCAACTCTCTCTCTCTTATATATATATATATATATATATATATATATATATATATATATATATATATATATATATATATATATCATCAATGATAACGATCATGCCTAATAATTATCAAAATCGATATCTACTAACGGACCGATGAGAACTTTTCAGCATCATTTATAACATTACGGTCCATGATTATCTTGGAGATTAATCACTATTATAATCATGCAAAGTTCAAATACATCTTATTTCTGGTCATGGATGACTTTCAACATAATATAAACGTGAGGATGATGATGATGATATAAGAATTGATAAAACAAGTTCGAGAATTAATTTATCAGGGAATTAATAACGTCCAAATTGTCAACACGATATCTTAACAGTAGAGTAAAATTGAGAATCGCCGGAAGAATATTTCCAATGAAAAGATCTTGAATGAAGCCTTGAAATATCGAGGATATTCCATGAAGTATATAAGTCAAAACTTTAAACCAATTGAGTATAATAAAGAATGGAATAACAAAAAATCATGAGGCGTGCGATAGTAATCGCATGATGAGGTTATTCCAACAGAATAATAAAGACGGAACCAAAGTCGGCCAAAAGCATGAACAGGATATTCCAAATGAGAATAATAAAGGCGGAACCGGTCCGGCAGAAAAACACATGAGCAGGATATTCCAACGAGAATAATAAAAGACGGAACCCGGATCCGTAAAAGCGCATGCATGAGGATATTCAAATGAGAATAATAAAGAATGGAATAATGAAGAATTTCACCAAGTATAGGGTATCAAACATTATCTGAGTTATTCCAATAGAATAATAAATAATGGAATAATGTAAGCTTCTTCGTGAATACAAAAGAAATAATATCTCTTATGTAAGACCCAACTTTTATGAATAAAAATGAATTTTCTATAATTATCATTTTGAATATTATGAAATAAATTTGATATAATGTTATAGTTGTGGATAATATTTATAAATTTTTCAAAAAGACGTAAGTTGTTATATAATATTCGATTAATTGGAAATATTCGTTTTAACGGGAAATATTAAAGACGATTTACGCAATCATTGGTGGACCCCACAATGTAATTATTATTGGATTGAGAAACGACAAAAATATTTTATTAAAAATAACGGCGGAAGATTTATCGTTGATCTTGTTGAACTACTTTCTTAAGTAGAAAAATGCGAGAATCTGGCGTAGATTACATAAGAAAGACACCGGTATTGATTATTAATCTTTACTTGAAGTCATTCGGTGTTATTCAATTATTGTCGATATTTTATTGAGATGGCGAAGTTATTAATATTATTATTTACAATATTAATGATGTCTAAAAAGTTACTGCTTAGAGAGGTTTGGTCACCTAATCATGGCTATCAGAGAGAAATCCTTATTGAAAGTTCTCTTTCCAGAAGCGACGCAGTCGATTAATATTATGAATTATAATAATGATGATAAATGTTGTTAAAAATATTGAGGAATTTTTTGTGAAGTATTTGTTGTATTTATGGACTCTCATTTATCCATTTTTCAAAATAATCGGTAGAAATTTTTCTGTATATATAAGTATTATATATATATATTAATTATATGGAGGGGCCCACGTTTGATAATGATGTGTGGGTGGAAGATTTTGGTGTTCACGGATGGGATTGGTATATATATATATATATATATATATATATATATATATATATATATATATATATATATATATAATAAAAGCCGCCACCACTTTGTGGCCAACTTTTCCATCGACAAAAAAGTCTCAGATAATTGTATATATATATATATATATATATATTATAATAAGTTTTGTTTTTATGAAAAATAAAATATATTATATTTTATCAGAAACCGTCTGAACCGTCCGGTTTAAATGTAAATCAATCAACAGATTCGAGAATTAATTCTTATTTAAATTCCATTCTTCTATAAATAGAAGCTCATTCATTCATTATTTCTTACGAATTCATTGAAACTCTAGAGAGAGAAACTATAGAGAAAAGAAAAAAATATTCGCTACTTCACTTACTCCGATATCAAGTTTCTTTTACGGTGAGGGTATTATTTCTTTTGTATTCACGAAGAGAACTTACGTTATTCCATCTTTATTATTACATTGGAATAACTTTGTATCTGTGATCTACCCTATACTTGGTGAAATTCTTACATTATTCCATTATTTATTATTACATTTGGAAAATCTTGTATGCATGCGTTTTCTGTGGGACCGATTAAAATCTTTATTATTCTCGTTAGAACATCATATATATGCGTTTTACGTTTCTTCCTGCCCGATTTTTATTATTCTATGGAACATCCTATCGGTGCAAATTTATTTGAATTGGTTTCGTTAATTATTATTTACATTGGAATAACTCTGCCTATCACAAGATCGCATGCATGGTGATTTCTTTTGTTATTCCATTTTTTATTATACTCGGTTGGTTAAAATTTTAACTTCTATACTCCATGAAATTAGTGGAATATCCTCGATATTTCGTTTCATCTAAGATCTTTTCATGAAAAATATTCTTCCGAAGCATTATTGAATTTTACTTACACAAAAGAAGTATCGTGCCGATAATTGGACGTTATTAGTTCTGAATAAATTAATTCTTGAACTTGTTTTATCAATTCTTATATCATTGTCATCATCCTCATGTTTATATTTTTTAAAAGTCATACGTGGCACGTAGTGCATAGATGGACTTGGTATAATTATACGACTGGGAATATCTTCAGATAATCACGATCAGTAATGTTATAAATGATGTAGTAAAAGTCCTCGTTTACCGTAGTGCATCGATGGACGATTGTTGGCATGATCAACACCATTGATGAATACACGAATATCCTTGGCCCGTAGTGCGTGCATGGATAATTTGTGGTCGTGACCCTAATGAATATCCTGGTAGTAGTGCGGGGATGATGTAGATTATTTATTGTTTGAGTCTCAATGATAAAAGTGATGAAAACCTTTTTAAATCATAAAAGATAGTAGATTTTATTCTCTACTTGACTCTTTTAATGGATTGCATGTTAAGTTGTAGTTAAACTTCATATACATTGTATTTTATCGGTTTAATATTGTTGAGGACTAATGATAATTTATCTGCATTATCTTAGTCATAATATTTCTTCTTGGGCTAGTTGAGCTCACCTTTTGTTTCATTTGTTCTCTTGTGAAATGAGAGCGTGGCAGGGACTAATCGGGGAGCGGGTGTGATCCGAGAGATGGTGTCTTAGTAGTCCTCACTATTCTATAAAATAGTGTGATAATAAATGTAATGAGACTTGTTTCGAGAGTGGATATTATCTGAAGACAATAATTGTATTAAAACTCACAAGACATGTATATTTTGTCGTATTTTACACGATTGTTGTATAATTAAGTTGTATTTGAATTTTGTACCATGTATTTGGCGACTCAAGATGGGTGATGTATACCTATTTTGGGGAGCGTCACGAAACAGTATCAAAGCTTAGGATATAATCCACAGCTAAGATGTGAGATAAGAACTAGGAGGGAGAGATGGGAAATTCTTCGCCAGTAGTATGACCTACACCTAAGTTTATTTGGTATTTAATTGGTCGATCGAGTATAAGGATAATATGTGATATGTTAATTAACCCTTGTTTTGTGGCGGTGTTTGAGAATGGCATCCAAGAATGTTGAGAACATGAACATCGATGGAGCCAGAGAGACCGTTGAGTCTCCATGATCAATAACCAGGATAATGCATGCATCGAAGGCGACAATCCTCATCTGCAAAACAATAACACCGACAAAATGATGAACGAAGGAATGTTTGAGGGAGGCTTTATGCAATTCATGCAACATCGGTGAGAGCGGTTCTTCATCCAAAATACGGTGAAAAAACACTTGGCAACTCTCGGACGGTCACATTAAGCGATTCGAGCTGGGACCACGGAGTTTTTGGAGAGCAAAACCACTTAAGGCGGAGACATGGATAAAACAGATCTGCAAGATATTTGATGTCTTGGGATGCTCCAGGAGCAAAAGGTTCCTTTGCCATCTTCATATTCAGATGCAGAGGTGATTCTTGGTGGGAATCAGTAAAAGCGTACTCAACCTTGCCTTGACCGAAGATGACTTGGGAGAAGTTTCAAGAATCGTTCAACGACAAGTACTTTCCCGAAAGTATTCGTCACATGAAAGAGGTAGAGTTCATTAAACTGGAACAAAAAAACATGACCGTGTCGCAGTACGAAGCCAAGTTTGCCGAGCTATCCCGGTTTGCGTCCCATTTGGTTGATAATGAGGAGAGAATGACACGAATGTTTCTAAGAGGTTTGAAACCGAGATACGTCAATATCTTATCTCTCATAAACCGTGGTTTGTATTCGAGATGTTGTAAATAGGGCTCGATTATTGGAGCGCGATAATGAAAGTTAACCCAACCAAAGGAGAAAAGGTAAACAAAATGATAATATCGGTGATACTTGATCGTGAAGCGGTGACAATAAGCGTGGAGGGAATCAACATGCCAAAAATGGTTACCACTTCGGTGGTAATCATGGCCAAAACCATAAGAATGGACATTTTAAAAAAAGAAGATTCAACAATGATGGAAAGACGTCAGCATTAGCACCTGTCGTTAAGGAAGAAGAACGACCACCTATCATATGTTTCAAATGTGGAGGGGAAGGACACATCAGTCCAAACTGCGCGATGCCCTCCAAAACATGTTATAATTGTGGAAGAGAAGGATACCTGGCCCAATTTTGTCGTTCACCGAAGACAAGTTCAGCTAGGATGGAGGCACCAAAGGACACCCCAGAAAAGTTAAAGTCGATAGTGCAAGGGAGAGCGTTTGTCGTGACCTCCCAGAAAGCAAGGAACCTGAATGAGGTCATCACGGGTAAGCTTATCATAAACTCTAGTGAAGTATATACCTTATTTGATACCGGTTCTACCCATTCTTTTCTTTCTCCTATTTGCGCTCAACGCTTAAATTTGACTCCGGAGAAATTAGACTTTGACTTATCTGTTGAAACTCCGTTGGGAGAAACGTTCATTACATCCACTGTTTATAAGTCTTGTTTGGTTCAAATCGGTACCCACACATTACCTGTCGACATTATTTCATTAAAAATACTTGCATTTGACGTAGTTCTAGGGATTGATTGGTTAACTAATCATCATGCAAAAATTGATTGTTTTCGTAAGTTTGTTAGCTTTCATATTCCTAATCAACCTATTATACGAATTCAAGCAACCAAACCATTAAAATCAATCACTGTCATCTCAAGTCATAAAGCTATTCGTTTATTGAAAAATGGATGTCAAGCTTTTCTTAGCTCATGTCACGGATCTAAACAAAAATATCGTCGTTTTGAATGATATTTCTATTGTTAATGAATTTCCGACGTATTCACTGAAGAATTTCTGGCCTACCCCAGAGCGTGAAATTGAATTTTGTATCGACATTGAACACGGTACAAAACCTATTTCCAAAGCCCATATTGAATGGCTCTATTGAACTTCGAGGAGTTAAAGACCCAACCGCAGAATTGTTAGACATTGGCTTTATTCGTCTAAGTACTTCTCCTTGGGGTGCTCTGTTCTATTCGTGAAAGAAGAAAGATGGGAGTATGCGACTTTGTATTGATTATCGGGAGTTGAATCATGTCACCATCAAAAAATAGGTACCCATTGCCACGTATTGATGATCTGTTTGACCCGGTTGCAAGGCGCCAAATTCTTTTCAAAGATTGATCTTCGTTTGGATATCACCAATTGAAGATTAGACCAGATGACATTCCAAAGGCGACTTTCGAACTCGAAGACGGGCATTATGAATTCTAGTCATGTCTTTTGGATTGACTAATGCTCTCCGCCGCCTTCATGGATATGATGAACCGAGTATTCAAGGAATATTTGGATCACTTTGTGGTCGTCTTTATTATTGACATCCTTATTTATTTCAAAAGTCATGAAGATCATGAAAGCAACACTTGAAGGTACGATACTCTCAAAAGCTTCGTGAATATAAGCTTTATGCCAAGTTGAAGAAATGCGAGTTCTGGCTTGAGGAAGTAGCATTCCTTGGGAACGTGGTATCAAGTCATGGAATATCTGTTGAACCGGTAAAGATCGAAGCCATTCAAAGCTGGGAACAACCTAAATCAGTGACCGAAATACATAGCTTTCTCGGCTTAGCTGGTTATTATCGGAGATTCGTAGAAGGGTTTTCCCGAATCTCTACTCCATTAACTTAGCTGACTCGAAAAGATACAAAATTCGGTTGGAGTGAAGAATGTGAGAAGGGTTTTCAAGAACTCAAGAGGAGACTAATTTCAGCACCTGTTCTGACAATTCCATCTGGCTCGGAGGGATTTGTCATCTATAGTGATGCTTCGGGCAAAGGGTTAGGTTGTGTTCTCATGCAACATGGGAAAGTCATAGCCTATGCCTCACGACAACTCAAAGAATATGAGAGGAATTATCCTACTCATGATCTAGAGTTGGCAGCAGTCATTTTTGTACTAAAGATTTGGAGGCATTACTTGTATGGGGAGAAAGTGGAGATCTTTACGGATCATAAAAGCCTCAAATATTTCTTCACTCAAAAGGAACTCAACATGCGACAATGACGTTGGCTTGAACTGTTGAAAGATTATGATCATACCATCCACTACCATCCAGGAAAGACAAACGTGGTAGCTGACGCATTGAGTAGAAGATCATATGCGGGTACGAGTGCGATATTGTCAACGCAAAGGCCCATTTTGTATGACTTGCAAAGGATGGAGATAGAGATAAAGATAAAGACTCCAGGGACCTACGTGATGATGGCGAATATACGAGTAGAATCGACTTTAATCGATAAAGTTAAAGCCGCTAAGCTGGATGGAGCCGAGGCGTCATTATGAGGAAGAAAGTGCAAGAAGGTGTTATGCCGGAAGCAAGAATCGATGAAGAAGGAATACTTCGAGTCAACTCCAGACTTTATGTTCATAACGACCTTGATTTAAAGTATAAAATCATGATGGATGCGCACAACACACCGTTTGCAATCCATCCTGGGAGTACTAAAATGTATCGTGATCTTCGACATACATTTTGGTGGAGCAATATGAAGAGAGAGATAGTGCTGTTTATTTTAAGGTGTCTAACTTGTCAACGAGTCAAGGCGGAGCATCAACTACCAAAAGGTCCATTGCAACCACTTAAAATTCCAGAATGGAAGTGGGAGCACATTACCATGGATTTTGTTACTGGTCTTCCCAAGGTTTCTCAAGGCATAGATGCAATTTGGGTCATTGTTGATAGATTGACCAAGTCTGCTCATTTCTTACCAATACGAGAAACTTATACACTTGAACGTCTTGCTCGTATGTACATAAACCAGATTGTAAGACTGCATGGTATGCCAGTATCCATAGTTTCTGATCGAGACCCAAGATTCACTTCATAATTTTGGGTTAGTTTGCAAAAAGCTATGGGCATGAATTTACGATTTAGTTCGGCATATCATCCTCAGACAGACGGACAATCAGAGAGGACTATTCAAACTCTTGAAGATTTATTAAGACTTTGTGTCCTTGACTCCAAGGGAAGTTGGGACAAGTTCTTACTATTGGTGGAGTTTTCCTACAACAACAGTTATCAAGCAAGTATTGACATGGCTCCATTTGAGGCGTTGTATAGAAGAAAGTGTCGTTCTCCAGTATGCTGGGATGAGGTGGGTGAAACAACGTTGTTGGGATCGGAGTTGGTACGTATGACTACGGAAAAGATTCAAACGATCCGACAACGTATAAAAACCTCACAAGACCGACAAAAGAGTTATGTTGATCTTCATCGAAAGGACGTGGAATTCGGTATTGGAGATCATGTGTTGTTACGTGTTGCTCCATGGAAAGGAGTTACGAGATTTGGAAAGAAAGGAAAGCTCAATCCTCGATTCATTGGCCCATTTGTAATCCTTGATCGAGTAGGGACTGTAGGCTATAGACTCGCTTTACCGCCAAGTATGTCTCGTGTTCATAACGTTTTTCATATATCCATGTTACGTAAATATGTGAAAGACCCGAACCACATTATTGAGTTAGAACCGGATGAAATAGCGGAAGATTTAACGTATGAAGAGGTTCCTGCTCAAATCTTGGATAAGAAGGAACATATTCTACGCTCCAAGGTTATACCTCAAGTCAAAGTGTTATGGAGGAATAACGATGTTGAGGAAATGACCTAGGAGTTAGAATCGAAATGAAATCAAGGTATCCTTACCTCTTCGACATACCAGTATCGTACCCTAATTTCGAGGTGAAATTTCATAAGAAGGGAGATTGTAAGACCTCAACTTTTATGAATAAAATGAATTTTCTATAATTATCATTTTTGAATATTATGAAATAAATTTGATATAATGTTATAGTTGTGGGTAATATTTATAAATTTTGCAAAAGTAAGCAAGTTGTTATATAATATTCGATTGGTGGGGAATATTCGTTTTAACAAGAAATATTAAATGACGACAAGCACAATCATTAGTGGACCTACAATGTAATTATTGTCGGATTGAGAAAATGACAAAAATATTTTATTGAAAATAACGGCGAAAGATTTATCGTTGATACTGTTGAACTACTCGGTAGTAAAAGTACAGTAATACGCGTAGTTGCATAGTAGCACACAGTATTGATTATTAATGCATACTTGAGAAGTCATTCAGTGTTATTCAATTATTGTCGATATTTTATTGAGACGACGAAGTTATTAATATTATTATTTGCAATATTAACGATGTCTAGAAGTTCTGCCAAAGAGAGGTTTGGTCACCTAATTACGCGCCAATAAGGAGAAATCCTTATTGAAAAGCCCCCTCTTTCCTGGGAACGACCTGGTCGATTAATATTGTGAATTATAATAATGATGATAAATGTTGTTAAAAATATTGAGGAGTTTTTTATGAAGTATTTGTTGAATTTATGGACTCCCATTTACCTATTTTTTAAAATAATCGGTAGAAATTTTTCTGTATATATAAGTATTATATATATATATTAATTATATGGAGGGGCCCACGTTTGATAATGATGTGTGGGTGGAAGATTTTGGTGTTCACGGATGGGATTGGTATATATATATATAAGATGTTAATAATGATATATATATATATATATATATTATAATAAGTTTTTTTTATGAAAAATAAAATATATTATATTTTATTGTAAACCAATCTGAAGCAAAATCCGTTTAAAAAGTAAATCAACTGGATAAATTCAGAATTAGATTATTATATGTCTAAGTTTCTTCTATAAATAGAAACTCATTCTTTCCTTATTTCTTACGAATTCATTGAAACTCAGAGAGAGAAACTATATAGAGAAAGAAGAAAAAGTACTACTGCTACTTCACTACTCCGATATCAAGTTTCTTTTTACGGTAAGGGGTATTATTTCTTTTGTATTCATGAAGAGAACTTCATTATTCCATCTTTATTATTACATTGGAATAACTTTTGTACACATGATCTACCCTATACTTGGTAAAATTCTTTCATTATTCCATTATCTATTATTACATTTGGAAAATCACATGCATGCGTTTCTGTACGGACACGGTTCTGTCTCTTTATTATTACATTTGGAAAATCACATGCATGCTTTTTTCTGTGGGACTGGTTTTATCTTTATTATTACATTGGAACATCACATGCATGCGTTTACGCCATGGGACTGGTTCCGCTTTTTATTATTCTATTGGAACATCCCGTTAGTGTAATTTCGCCCCGATTTGGTTCCGTTATTTATTATTACGTTGGAATAACACATACATCACAATCGCATGCATGGTGATTTCTTTTGATATTCCATTCTTTATTATACTCAGTTGGTTAAAATTTTAACTTCTATACTCCATGAAATTAGTGGAATATCCTTGATATTTGCTCTTCATCCAGTATCTTTTCATGGAAATATTCTTCTGATCATTCTTGAATTTTACTTTACAAAGAAGTATTATGTTGACAATTTGGACGTTATTTGTTCCTGAATAAATTAATTCTTGAACTTGTTTTATTGAATTCTTATATCATTGTCATCATCCTCATGTTTATATTTTTTTTAAAGTTATCTGTGGCCTGTAGTGCATAGATAGACTTGGTATAATTATGACCAGGGAATATTCGATATAATCATGACCGTAATGTTACAAATGATGTGGTAAAAGTCCTCATTGGCCCGTAGTGCATTGATGGACAGTTGTTGGCATGATCATGACCATTGATGAATACACGAATATCCTTGGCCCGTAGTGTATGGATAATTTATGGTCGTGGCCTTAATGAATATCCTTGGCCGTAGTGCAGGGATGATGGGGATTATTTATTAAGCTGAGTCTCAGCGATAAAAGTGATGAAAACCTTTTTAAATCATAAAAGATAGTAAATTTTATTCTCTACTTGACTCTTTTAATGGATTGCATGTTCCGCTGCAGTTAAACTTGATGTCTATTGTATTTTATCAGTTTAACACTGTTGAGGACTAATGTTAATTTATTCTGCATTATCTTAGTCGTAATATTTCTTACTGGGTTAGTTGAGCTCACCCTTTCTTTCACTGTTCTCTTCAGGAAATGAGAACGTAGTCGGGACTAGTCGGGAAGCGGAGTGTGATCAGAGATGGTGTCTTAGTAGTCCTCACTATTCTATAAAATAGTGTGATAATAAATGTAATGAGGACTTGTTACGAGAGTGGATATTATATAGAAGACAATATTTGTATTAAAACTCACAACATGTATTTTGTCGTATTTTACACGACTGTTGTATAATTACGTTGTATTTGAATTTTGTACCATGTATTTGGCGACTCAAGATGGGTGATGTATACCTATTTTGGGGGCGTCACATCTTACGAGTACAACAAATAATATCCCTTACCTTAGAACAACTGGATATAAGAGTAGTAAAGTAACAGGATACTTTTCTTCTTTCTCTCTATATAGTTTCTCTCTCTAAAGTTTCAGTGAATTCGTAAGAAATAATGAAGGAATGAGCTTCTATTTATAGAAGAATGGGTGAATAATAACTAATTCTGAAGCGGTCCAGATTGATTTACTTTTAAGCAGACGATCCAGATTGGTTTACTATAAAATATTCTAATAAAACAAAATCTTTTAAATAAAATATAATATATTCTATTTATAATCTAATAAAATAAATAACTTTATAAAAGTATTACATTTTTATATAAAAAAAAATTTACTATCGAAAAATACTACGCGAGCACTATGCAAACATTATACATAATAGAATATAATATATTCTATTTATAGTTTAATAAAACGAATAACTTTATAAAAGTATTCTGTTTTATATAAAAAGATTTTACTATACAAAACACTATGCATAATAGAATATAATATATTCTATTTATAGTCTAATAAAACGAATAACTTTATAAAGTATTTTGTTTTATATAAAAAGCTTTTCTGTTTTATTACATTAATAATACTAATAAAACAAAACTTCATCATCATTATTATAATTCACACTATTAATCGACCAGGTCGTTCCCAGGAAAGAGGGGGCTTTCCAATAAGGATTTTTCTCTATTGGCGCACAATTAGCTAACCAAACCTCACCTTGGCAGAACTTCTAGACATCGTTAATATTACAAATAATAATATTAATAACTTCGTCATCTCAATTATTGATTTAATAATATATAAAATATCTACAATAATTGAATCAATTAACGTAAGATACTATGCAACAATTACTGAAGCAATAATTGAACAAAACCGAGTGACTTCTCGTATAAGCATCGATAATCAATACTGGCGTCTTCTTATGCAAACCACGCGTATTTCTTTACTTTACTTTTAACAAGGGTGTTTCAATAGTTAACGGTAAAACTTCCGCCATTATTTTCATAAAATATTTTTGTCGTTTTCTCAATCCAGATAATAATTGGTTGTGGGATCCACTAATGATTGTGTCGAGTCGCATCGAATATTCCTCGTTAAAATGAATATTCCCCGACCAATCGAATATTATATAACAACTTGCGTACTTTACAAAATTTATAAATATTACCCACAACTTTAACATTATATCAAATCCACATCATAATATTCAAAAAAATATTTTGAGAAATCTAAATCTTTATTCATAAACTTTGGGGTCTCACAATCTCCCCTCCTTATGAAATTTTGCCATCAAAATTTACGTACGTACCTGGTATGCCGAAGAGGTGTGGATAGCTTAACTTCATTTCATATTCCAACTCTTGAGGTATAACCTTGAATACCTTTATCGTCGAAAATATTACACGTTGCATACGTGCATGCCCGATGTCCTCCGATTGCCCCTGAATGCACATCATTCCCTAAAATAGCTATTTTAGGCCTTGATACCGACCTCAAATCTCAAAATATAAAGAATGAAAGTTATAGGTCTACTCGTTATCTTTCCGAATCATCCTGAATCACCTCAATCGGAGTTAGTATGAAAAAGTTATGCCCAATTTACTAAAGGACGTCCGAACATATTTTGGCTTAACACTTGACCAGCGCCTAGGCACCCATATTTTGCCTTGGGCAAGCGCCTAGGCACCCAAGAGCAGAATCTAAGTGCCGAGCCTAGCGCCTAGGCACTCGACCCTTGACACTTAGCTCTAATTTTCTAGATTTTGCAACTTTTGACGCACATACTTCAAATCTTCATAACTTCTTCATCCGTTATCGGAATTAGTCTATTTTTGAGGCTATGGAAAACTTGTAACATGCTCTATAAAACCCCCATGATTTCATAATTTTTTATATTCATTAATTATTCAAAAATTTGGCTCCAAAGTCCCCCAAGACTAAGTTTTTACTAACAACGATATGTGAAAAACGTTATGAACACGCGACATACTTGGCGGTAAAACGAGTCTATATGCCACAGTTCCTACTCGATCGAGGATTTCAAATGGGCCAATTAAATCGAGGGTTGAGATAACACCTTCTTGAACCTTCTTTTTCACATTCATCAAATTCAGGTGTGTAGCTTGAGCGACTTTAACTTTATCGATTAAAGTCGATTCTACTCGTATATTCGTTATCTTCACGTGGGTCCCTATAGTCTTTAACTCTATCTTCATCATTTGTAAGTTATACGAAATGAGTTTTTATGTTAACAACATCGCACTCGTAAATGCATACGATCTTCTACTCAACGCGTCAGCTATTATGTTCGCTCTTCCACGATGATATTGAATGGTACGATCGTAATCTTCAACAGCTCGAGCCAATGTCCTTGGCGCATGATACGTTCATTTTGGTTGAAGAAATATTTGAGGGTTTAAGAAATGGGTTTTGTACTGAGGTCAATACAAAATTGGATTTCACGCTCTAGGGGTAGGCTAGGAAGTCTTCAGAGAATATGTCAGGAAATTTATTAATAATAGAAATATCCTTCAAACTGTGACTCTCATCCAAGACTTGGATAACACGCCACATTGATACCTATCAACTTGCCATCGTCATTCACGACGTCACCTCCAGAAAGTCTGGCTTCGGTGCATTCCACACAAAGAAGTCAACAACGAAAGGATCAGGGCTCTTTACTTATGGCTTGATATGACAATGATTGACTTTAGTGGTTTGGTTGCTTGAATTCGTATAACAGGTTGGTTAAGAATATGAAAGCTAACAACCTTATGAAAAGCATGATGAGTAGTTAACCAATTGATTTCTAAAATCACATAAAGGCAAGTATTTTTAAAGAGATAAGATCGACAAGTAACGTGAAAGTGTCGATTTGAATCAAACAAGATTTATAAACAGTGGAGGTAACGAAGGTTTCTACTAACGAAGTTTCAACCAATAAGTCAAAGTCTAACTCTCTCGGGGTCAAATTTAAGCGTTGAACATAAGCAAGAGAGATAAAATAATGGGTAGAACCGGTATTTAATATGGTATAGACTTGCAAGAATTTATAATTAACTAACGTGATAACTTCATTTGGGTTTCTCACTTGTTGGGAAGTCACGACAACCATTCTCCTTGAACTACCCGGCTTTGACTTATCTGGGGCAAAGACATTTGTGGTCATCATTACTGGTTGAAATTGACTTTTTTATAGGGCATATTCCACCCTCAACCGCTTCATCAAACTCTGTTTCATGATCTGAATCATTAATCTTGATCCATATCAAATTGAGGTCGACCGCAATGTATGTGGTAATTCAAAACTTCGATGTTGGGTTCTCTCAATTCTTTCCAAAAAGAGAAATACATATCATCTATTTTAGCCTTCTTAGATCGGACATCTCTTTCCAAAATATCAACGTCGTGCGGCTTTTAGCCACGTCATCGCTTCTCATTCTCACTCGTTCGGTTGTTGTTTCTTCTTTCAAATTTCGATTCCAAACTTTATCATCTTATACTCGCTTAAAGAGTGCTTTTGTTCAAGCATATCATATCGGGTAACACAAGCTTGAATTGTTACATCCTTTTGCTCCACGACTGCCTGCCGTTCTTCAGCCTGATCTTCTAACTCATGAACACGATTTTGCAATTCTAAATTTCGATCATAAAATTCTTCTAATAAATTCTCCTCAGGTACTTCTTCTTCCTCTTCTTCCTCACTCTCAATTGCCTCTCTCTGAACTAGCTCGGGTGCAACTATTAGTTCTTCACTCACCACGTAGATATCTCTAATTTCTTCTTCGTCTGACATCACGTTAACCTGATTGGATAATAAAGGTGTTTCAACGGTCTCATTCATTCCATTATGAACATTTTCAGCAGCCATTTTCAAACACTGTCACAAAATAAGGGTTAATTAACATATCACATGTAAGACCCCAACTTATTATTAATGAAATTTAATTTTCTCTATTTATTATTTTGAAATAGTAAGGGTTGATGTGATTAATGTGGATAGTTAGGGGTAAAATACGCAAATATTTCAAAATAAGCAAGTGGTTATAAAATATTCATTGTTGTCGGGGAATATTCGTTTGGTCGTGGAATATTAAATGCGTCGGGAATATTAAATGACTGACAGTCGCCAAGAGCCCATATGTGAAAAGCGATTAGATGAAGAAAGCGACAAATATAAGTTGGTTAAAAATAACTAGCGTAGTTATTACCATTAATATCTTGTTAAAATACTCGGTGGTTAAAACACACGAGAAGACACGGTATTGCACCAATTATTGATTCTTACGTAAGAAGGCACTACTTAATAATGGTTACGATAATTATTATTCAATTATTTTATTGATTCAATAATTTCTTTGCGTTGATATTTTATATTCTTTGTTGTTTTGATAATTGTCATTACACAATATTTTTCATTATCGAAGCAATAATTCATATTATCCGAATAATATTATTAGATAACATTATTGGCAATGTCTAGAAAGTTACGTCTAAGGAGAGGTTTGGTCACCTAATTCATGCGCCAAGAAGGAGAAATTCTTATTGGAAAGCCCTCTTCTTTCACGGGAGGCTAGCTTGGTTGTCAATATTGTGATTCGTAATATTATTTGTGAATAATTAATTATTAATTCATATGATGAGGAAAATATTGATTTTATGTGGATATAGATGGAGAAAAATTTTAATGTGACAATTGTTGAAAATTGAAATTTTATCTTTTTTACGATAAGATAATGTATTATTATATTTTAATAATATAATAATGGTGATATTTTTACAACGAATGTGGGATATATGAGTATACGAGGAAGAAGAGTATTTTTTTTGCAATAAATGTTTAAAACATGTTAAACATGTCGGTGGACCCCATTTATTGACTAAAATTTGATTATAACTTTATAAAATCGCTTGGTTTGTGGATTTCGGTCAATTTCATTTGGAATTTGGAAAAACTTTCTTACGCAAAGTTGTAGAGAATTGAATTTCCTATAAAAACTCATGAGATTCGAATTTTCTGATAAAAGGACTATTTATTATGAATTATTAATGTTCGAAATTCTGAATAATTGATTTTGGAAGTTTTAATTATTTTAAATAATAAAAACGTTTTTGATTTGTTTGGTAGACTTATTTGTTGTCAAGCATGGCTGAATTCAGATCATAGATTTGTGTGCGTAGGAATTTATATATAATATATTAATATTATATTAAATTTTACGCTTTAGTGTTTACAAGCAATTTCTATAAATAGGGTCTTGGGTTAGAATTGAAAATCACACCGAAGCTGAAGTTTTCTCTCTATATTATCGAGCGTATTCTTGTGAGTATTTTGAGTATAATTTGAGTATTGCTATTATTCGGCAAGTTCAAGTCATGTACTTTATATCCAGGTGTTTCAAATTTAAGATCTTGATCTTTCGAGGTAAGGGATATTTTTTTCCAGTAATGATATTATTTCTTCAATATCATTATGTTGAAATATTGATCTGAAGTTTTTATCAAATTTGGAACTTTTGGTGTCTGAGTTACTTATTCACGATATCGACCACTATTCACGATATCGACCTTATTCACGAATTTAAGACTATTCATCTGAAAAATGAAAATTTTTCTTTTCGTCTAAAATATCTATTCGGATACTAGCTTTGATTGTATCCATGTTTTGATCATTCTTGAATTTTACACCACTGCGATTATTTTTGAGGTATTTTTGGACGTGAATAAAACAAAGTCACGAATCCTTAATCCTTAATCCTTGTCATTTTGTTTCTTTGGATTCGTTTCTTTAAAAATATTTTCATCATCTTGGTCTTAAATGATAATATTATGGAATATCTTTGCTCAGTAGTGCAAAGATGAATGATTTTTGAAGAATATCTTTGGCCCGTAGTAAAAAGATGAATGATTTTTGAAGAATATCTTTGGCACATTAGTAGCAAAGATGAGCAGTGTTTAGATGAACATGAACGGTGATGAATAGTTTTGGCTGTGAGTGCAAAGATGAATATGTGATTCGGATATATATTGATTGATGTTACTGGGATAAAAGATGAGCGATGAACTTTTAAATTCATACATGGAAGATAGTAGTTTGCATTCTCACTTAACTCTTCTAATGAATTATTATTTCAATTGCGAATATTGATTTAAAATTTGTTGTCTATTGTATTCTATTAGATTTTTCCTGTTGAAGACTAACGGTAATTTGTTGTATATTATCTTAGTCATAATATTCTTTCTTGAAGCTAGTTGAGCTCACCCTTTTCCTTTTGTTCCATTTTCTCGGGAGGTGAGAATATAGCGAGTACGTGAGTGGGTATGGAATGAAGGTTCTAGAGAGAGTTGTTTAGTAGTCCTCACCATTTTGTAAAATAATGTATCAATAAATGTGATGAGGATTTATTTGAGTATAGATATGTATATAAGATAATATTTGTATTTAAACTCACAGCTTTTCTTGTTGTAATAATAAAGTTGTAGTTGTTTACATACCATGTATTGACAACTCGAATGGGTGATGTATACCTATTTTGGGGGCGCCACATCACATATTATCCCTATACTATGACTAACTAATTAAATGCCAAATAAACTTAGGTAGGTCATACTAGTGAAGGAATTTCCCGTCTCTCCCCTCCTAGTTCTTGTCTCACATCTTAGCCAAGGATCATATCCCTAAGCTTTGATACCAACTGTGACGCCCCCAAAATAGGTATACATCACCTATTCTGAGGTGCCAAATACATGGTACAGAACACAAATACAATCTTTAATATACAATAAGAGAGCTGTGAATTTTAATACAAATACTATTTTCTAGACAATATCCACTCTCAGAATAATTACTCATTACATTTATTATTACACTATTTAACAGAATAGTGAGGACTACTAATACTATCATCTGGACTGTCACTCTGTTCCCCGACTAGTCCCGGCTACGTTCTCATTTTCTGAAGAAAACAGTAAAAGAAAGGGTGAGCTCAACTAGCCAAGTAAGAAATATTATGACTAAGATAATGCAGAATAAATTATCATTAGTCTTCAACAATGTTAAACTGATAAAATACAATAGACATCAAGTTTAACTGCAGTGGAACAAGCAATCCATTAAAAGAGTCAAGTAGAGAATAAAATTTACTATCTTTTATGATTTAAAAAGTTTTTCATCGCTTTTATCATTTGGGACTCTTTTAATAAATATAATCCACATCATCCCCCGACTACTACCAAGGATATTCATTAGTATCACAACAACAAATTATCCATTACCACGGGCCAATGATATTCATGTATTCATCAATGGTCATGATCATGCCAACAATCATCCATCAATGCACTACTGGGTAAATGAGGACTTTACCACATCATTTATAATATTACTACCATGATTATACCGATTAATCCTCGATCATAATCATACCAAGTCCATCTATGCACTACATGGGCCATACAGATGACTTTCAACATAATATAAACATGAGGATGATGACAATGATATAAGAATTAAATAAAACAAGTTCAAGAATTAATTTATCCAGGAACTAATAACGTCCAAATTGTCAACATGATACTTCTTTGTAGAGTAAAATTCAAGAATGCTCAGAAGAATATTTCCATGAAAAGATACTGAATGAAGTGCAAATATCAAGGATATTCCATGGAGTATAGAAGTCAAAACTTTAAACCAACTGAGTATAATAAAGAATGGAATAATAAAAAAAATCACCAGGCATGCGATAGACCGCACAGGCAGGTTATTCCAACAGAATAATAAAGACGGAACCAGGTCCGGCATAAAACACACAGACAGTTCTCTTCATGAATACAAAAGAAATAATATCTCTTACGAGTATAACAAATAATATCCCTTACCTATGAACAACTGGATATAGGAGTAGTGAAGTAGTAGGATACTTTTCTTCTTTCTCTCAATAGTTTCTCTCTCTAGATTTTCAGTGAATTCGTATGAAATAATGAAGGAATGAGCTTCTATTTATAGAAGAATGGGTGAATAGTAACTAATTCTGAAGCGGTCAGATTGATTTACTTTTAAAGCAGACGGTTCATTGGTTTACTATAAAATATTCTAATAAAACAAAATCTTTTAAATAAAATATAATATATTCTATTTATAATCTAATAAAACGAATAACTTTATAAAAGTATTACATTTTATATAAAAAGATTTTACTATACGAAAACCTTATCGCAGAATAATTATACAAATACTATGCATAATAGAATATAATATATTCTATTTATAGTCTAATAAAACGAATAACTTTATAAAAGTATTACATTTTATATAAAAAGATTTTACTATCTGAAAACACTATGTATAATAGAATATAATATATTTTATTTATAGTCTAATAAAACGAATAACTTTATAAAGTATTTTTTTTTATATAAAAAGCTTTTACATTTTATTACATTAATAATACTAATCAAACTAAACTTCATCATCATTATTATAATTCACACTATTAATCGACTGTGTCGTTCCAGGAAAGAGGGCTTTCAATAAGGATTTTTCCTATCATAGCAGCATAATTAGGTGACCAAACCTCACCTCGCGGAACTTACAGACATCGTTAATATTACAAATAATAATATTAATAACTTCATTGCGTCTCAATTATTGATTTAATAATATATAAAATATCGACAATAATTGAATCAATTAACGTGAGATACTACGCAACAATTCATGAAGCAATAATTGAACAAAACCGAGTGACTTCTCACGTAAGCATCAATAATCAATACTGGTGTGCTTCTTATGCAACCACGCGTATTCCTTTACTTTTAATACCGGGTGTTTCAATAGTTAACGGTAAAACTTCCGCCGTTATTTTCATAAAATATTTTTGTCATTTTTTTAATCTGACAATAATTTCGTTGTGGGGTCCACCAATGATTGTGCCGTCGTACGAATATTCTCTTTTAAAACGAATATTCCCCGACCAATTGAATATTATATAACAACTTACGTACTTTGAGAAATTTATAAATATTACCCACAACTTTAACATTATATCAAATCCACACCATAATATTCAAAAAAATATTTCGAGAAATCTAAATCTTTATTCATAAACTTTGGGGTCTCACAATTCCAGCAACCAACTTGTTAGCCGTAGATCAATTAAATGAAAGGCTGATACGAAAAAAAATATATTACCAGCCGCTACAAGCCGTTGCCGCCCAAACAAAACACTCTAGTGGCTTCTATTTTAATAAAACTCAAATTAACCTTCTAATGTGGACCCACATAAAATGAATTTATTTTTTTATATATATCAACCTCTACAGCTTGTAGCGACTTGGTCTTAATATATATATATATATATATATATATATATATATTTATAACATGGGCCCATTTTTGAGAAATATAATGATAAAAAGGGAATTTATTTTTTATATATACCAACCGTTACAGCTTGTAGCGGCTTGATCATTAATTTTTTTTTGTGTGTCATCCGTTGTCCCACTTTATTGGTAATAGTGTTATTACTTGTCTTTTTATTACTAATACTAATATTAATTAAATGAAAATTAAAAAGGCAAAAAAAGAAAATTAATATTACAATATTATCTTTCTATCTCTCAATTTTCTTACATCAGATTTCATTAAGAAAAATAAAAATAAAACCAAGGCACTTTATCTTGTAGCGGTTGGTATTATTTCTAAAGGAAACACTAAAGACAACATTAAAGGCAATAAAAAAATCAAGCCGCTACATCTTGTAGCGGTTGGTAATAGTGTTATTACTTGCCTTTTTATTACTAATATTAATATTAATTAAATGAGAATTAAAAAAGTAATTAATATTAGTATTAGTAATAAAAAGACAATTAATATTACTATTACTAATAAGAAGGTAATTAATATTAGTAATAGTAATAAATCGTAATTAATATTAGTAATAGTAATAAAAAGGCAATTAATATTAGTAATAGTAATAAAAGGCAATTAATATTAATACTAAAAAGGCAATTACTAATATTAATACTGAAAAAGAAAATTACTAACATTACTAAAAAGGCAATTAATATTAGTATTATTAGTAATAAAATGCAATTAATATTAGTAATAGTAATAAAAAGTCAATTACTAATATTATTACTAAAAGATAATTACTAATATTACTAAAAAGATAATTAATATTAGTATTAATAATAAAAAGACAATTAATATTAGTAATAATAGTATTAGTAATATTAGTATTAGTGTTATTACTTGCCTTTTTATTACAAATATTACTAATATTAATTGCCTTTTATTACTAATATTAGTAATAATATTAGTAATAATAGTAATATTAGTATTAGTGTTATTACTTACCTTTTTATTGCTAATATTACTAATATTAATTGCCTTTTATTACTAATATTAGTAATATTAGTATTAGTGTTATTACTTGTCTTTTTTATTACTAATATTAATTGCCTTTTTATTACTAATACAAATATTAATTGAATGTCTTTTTAGTAATATTAGTAATCGCCTTTTTCGTATTAATATTAGTAATTGTCTTTTTAGTATTAATATTAATTGTCTTTTATTATTATTACTAATATTAATTGCCATTTTATTACTATTACTAATATTAATTATCTTCTTATTAGTAATACTAATATTAATTGCCTTTTTTATTACTAATACTAATATTAATTATCTCTTTAATTCTCATTTAATTAATATTAATATTAGTAATAAAAAGACAAGTAATACTACCATTACCAACCGCTACAAGATGTAGCGGCTTGGTTTTTTTTTTTTTTGAATGCCGTTAGTGTTGTCTTTAGTGTTGCCTTTAGTAATAATACCAACTCTTGTAGCAGCTTGGTATTTTTTTAATGAATTACGTTGTAAAAAAATTGAGAGATAGAAAGATATATAATATTATAATATTAATTGCCTTTTTTGCCTTTTTAATTCTCATTTAAGTAATATTATTATTAGTAATAAAAAGACAAGTAATAACACTATTACCAATAAAGTGGGACAACGGATGGCCCAAAAAAAAATTATGACCAAAATGCTACAAGCTGTAGCAGTATTATATATATATAAAAAATTCCCTTTTTATCATTCTATTTCTCAAAAATGGGCCCACATTATAAGGAAAAAACTATTAAGACCAAGCCGCTACAAGCTGTAGCAGTTGGTATATAAAAAAAATAAATTCATTTATATCTTTCTATCTGACAATATGGGTCCACATTAACAAGATAATTTGACTTTTATTAAAATAGAAGCCGTTAGAGTGTGTTGTTTGAACTGCAACAGCTTGTAGCGACTGACAATATATTTTTTCCTATCTCAACTAGGGGTGAGCATGGTGCGGTTTGAAGTCCAAACCACACCCGAAATTACTTAGGTGCGGTTTGAAAAATTCAAAACCGCACACGAAGCTGCTTGTGATTGGTGCGGTGCGGTTTTATAGTGTGCGGTGCAGTTTTAATTGGTGCGATTTCGGTTCCAAAATCAATTGAAATAATAAAAAAGTCTAAGCCTTCAATTAAATTTAACATAAAACTTACATCGAGCAATTAACTTAGTGACAGTCGGCTATGGGAATTATATCAAGCATAGAACCAAAGTTCGTTATGCCAAACATGTCAAATTCACCATCAAATCATAGAACAGTGAGACACGTAAAATAGTTTTAGTTTTGTAAGTCCGAGTAAAAAATTAGGGCTCACGTGTGATCTAAAGAATTAAATGAACCGGAGAAGTCTCCACGTGTCCTGAGGCAGAAGGCTCGTGGGGACGACTAATTTTGGGAATTGATTGAGGGATTGGATTGGTGGCTAGAAGGACAGGATGATTTAGGCATTACTTAAGTAATTAAGGGTATTTTTGGAATTTCCTCTAAAATCACATGCCAAGCACAAGACCCAGACATGTGCAAGGCACGTGACCATTGTTTAGGAAACTTTATAAATACCCCATTTCATTTCAATAGAAAGGGACTTTTGGATTCTCTCTGAACTGAAGACTTTGAAGAAGGCTCTTGAATTCTAAGAGTTCTGCCACGTGTTACTCGAGCAATTGCTTACCTGTTCTTCTGTCCTCTTCAACTACTCAATCAAGACCGTACTCTTCGTGGATTTCTCTCCTCCTCGGCCAACACAAAACCCTAACCTTAGTAAGGTACGATTTTCTTACCTACATTTATTTGGTGACTCTGCTGGGGAGGTGTAGAATTCGTGAAGGGTATGCCCACGACTCGAAGTAGGAGAACTATAGGAAGAGTTTCACCGACACCTAGCATTACTTCACCGGATAACATTTCCAAGGCACGAATCTGGATCTCGATCAACCCCTCGTAGAAGACGTTTCTGAAGGAAGTTCAACATCACCACATATGGCTGATCAACAACAAACCAATGTCAGGCAGATGGGCACAGGAAGACAAGGTGAGGAAGCAAGTGGAGAACAAATAACCACGAATGATGTGCAGTTGGAGATGCTCAAGACCTTAAAGGAGGCAAGAGAAGGACAAGGGATGATGATGACCATGATGTCAGAAATACGGAAGCAAGAAGAAGAGATGGGAAATTTTTGTCAACAGTTAATGCAGATACCAACCTTTAAAGCTATGTTTTCAGGAAGTTCGCAGGTAAAACGAGCAGGAGTGGATGTCAACAAGGACAATCAGAATGTGCCTCCAACAACGGAGAGTCAGCCGATTCCAATCATCCATTTAGAGCCTCAAACCAGTGGTGATGTACCACAACCCAGAGTGGAAACACGTCAACCGCACCCAATCGTCATTCCCACCACACTCCCAGTTTTTTCGCAAGTGCAAATACCGACTATACCGAGCCACGCTCAATAAATAAGCCAACAAGTACAAACAATGCAAGCGTTACATGATGCCAGTGTACACCAGTAGATCTCCTTACCATATACACCGCCAGCGCAACAATACATTACAACCCCTCAGAAAGTCCATACAACAATTCAGTATGTGACAAAGGATGATATGCTTGATGTAATCAATCAACTTCAAAGACAAACAACCAGACCATTAAAATTGGACTTCACTCCACCATACCCGACACATATACGGAGACAGCTTTACCCAGTAGGGTATATTGAGCATCCACCACAATTCCTAAAGTACAATGGAGAAAAAGGGAATGCAAGAGAACATATAGCCAGGTTTGTAGAGTCAATGTCTCCGTGGTTAGGTTATGTTGAAGTAATCAACCATAACCTCTTACTCCGTGAGTTCAGTAAAACGTTGACAGATAGTGCCTTCAGTTGGTACTACAATCTAGAGAAAGGGTCAGTCCAAGATTGGGACGATTTGAAGTTACAATTTTTTAAGAAGTTTTTTTATATGCAGAAACAGGTGACCATCGTGGAGTTAATGAGATTCAAACATAAGTCGAATGAGGAGCTGTCAGATTACGTGGACAGATTCAGGGCTCAGGCACAAAAATGTGTGGTGCCGATTGAGGAGAAGAATCTAGTGAGCATATGTAACAATGGTGCCCTAGATACCTTTAAGCCCCACTTGGTCACTAAAGCATGTGATTCCTTTGCAACACTATCAACATTTGCACAAGACTTGGGAGGAATTATGACTTTGCCCGCAAGACATGCGACTGTTACGTGGAAGGGCAAAAGAACTGTTATTGTGGCTTTAGCAGATTCACAGCAAAAGCCAAAAGGGGGCAAGAGGGAAAAGAATGGAAAAAATAAAAGGAACCATGGAAAACCAGGAGAAAAGTTTTCCAGATTGCCAATCCCAGGGGCTATTACGTGCAGTGAGAAGGCATTTAGGGATTTGTACAAGCGGTGGGTAGAACATGGAGTTGTAAAACCTCCAAGGCCCAGATTTGTTGTAACAGAAGAGATAAAGAAGAGACCAGACTTCTGTGTATACCACCAGTACGTCGGACATTCCACTATAGATTGTTACAGTTTACGAAGGATTTACCATGAGAAATTGGCGGCATGAGAAATCGAACTGGAAGGAGGAAACAACGTACTGGACAAGCCACTTCCTAACCACAAAGGGAAAGAAACGTGCAACACTATTACTCATAGTGAATCACCAGAGGGAAGAGAGGTAGAGATGATGGAGAACACAGAAAGGATGAAGGACGATTCTGATCCAGGTCTGCAGGTGACCGCATTGATGAATGGAGCTAAGTTCAGGAAATTTTTTGATCAGATCGGATTAACCAAGGAAGCAAGGATAGAAGCGACCAAGGCAATTATCAAAGTTGCCGAAGCACAAGAGACTTGTATGGCAGTCAACAAAGGGTTTGTGAGGACGGTAGAAGAGGAAGTGAACAAAATCACTTTCTCTAAAGTTGATAAAGAGGTGGGATATCCACATAATAGACCACTATATGTGACAACAATAATTAACGGCATAGAAGTACGGAGAGCGTTCATCGATAATGGAGCATCTGTAAATATCATGCCTTACACCGTCTTTAAAAAGTTAGGTATGCCAGAGAAGAAGATCGTGAAGGAAAAGACAAACATCACGGGGTTCGCTAATCAATGCACGAGAACCCTCGGATACATCAAGGTGGATATGCAAGTGGGGAAGATCCGAGGACCTGTGATGTTCCATGTAGCAGAAGTTGACGCATCATATCATGTGTTGCTAGGAAGAGCTTGGCAGAATGATTATGGGGTGGTACCATCAGTTTTTCATCAGTGCATGAAGGCAATTTGGAAAGGCAAGGAGGTCAAGGTACCAGTGACAAGGAACCCTTTTGGGCCAGAGGAGGCACATATCACCAAAGCAGATTTCTTCGATGATGTCGCCGAAGAAGGAGAAAATCATATTTCCAAGTTTGATTCTCTGAAACTAGCAAGCTGGGAGGAGGTACAAGAGGATAAGTATGTGCCTGTGAAAAAGGAAAAGAAGCAGACCTTAGAACAAGGTGAATGTTTCAAAAATAATAAACCTGTATTAGTAGATGCAGAGAAAGAAGAAAAAGACCCAAGGAAGCGGGCGTCAGACTCGGAGGATGCCCGAAATATAATCAATGCCAAACGGACAGCCCAATCAGAAGCTGACAAAGTAAATAAAAGAAAAGAAGAACAAAAGACAAAGTGGGAAAGAGTAGTCAGACCAGATGGAAAGATAGTGTTTCGTCTGTAACGGTGCAAGGAGGAGGAGCTCAAAGGTACACCCAAACTTGAGGGCTCAGGAGGCCCCCCTACTCTAGTAGCAACAAAAAGGAAGAAATCGTGCAGTAGAAGGTGGAACCAGCTCCAGAATGTTTCGAGGACCGGCCAAAACCTCAACAAAATGAATTGGAGGAAGTTGATCTGGCAACCGGAGAAGGAACGCCAAAGCCGACTTACATTAACAAGGAGCTGAACGCCAACCAAAAGGAAGAGCTGGTGAAGCTACTACGAGAGTATGGGGATGTGTTTGCTTGAAACTATAATGAGATGCCGGGGATTGACAAGGAGTTGGTAGAGCATAATCTGAACTTAAGCCCGGGAGCTAAACCCGGTGAAGCAAGCGCCCGCACCTATGCACTGCGGAAGTTGAAACACAAATAAAAGAAGAGATAAAGAAGTTGTTAGATGTAGGATTCATCAAACCAATTCAACATCCAAAGATGGTTATCCCAAGATTGTTCCGATAAAAAAAATCTAATGGGCGATTCATGCGAATATATGTGGATTTTGAGACTTGAACAAGGCGTGCCCAAAGGACATGTATTCATTTACCCAATATAGACACTTTGGTGGATGCAACAGCAAATCATGAGATGATGTCATTCATGGATGGGTTCGTAGGCTACAATCAGATAAAAATGTCCGTAGAGGATGCGGAGATGACAACCTTCCGTACCCCGTTTGGGAATTTCTACTATGTAGTAATTCCATTCGGGTTGAAGAACGCGGGAGCAACTTACCAAAGGGCAATGTACGCCATCTTTCACGACATGATTCATGACACTGTGGAAGACTATGTGGATGACATAGTGGTCAAATCTAAAAAGGAGACAACCCACATAGAGGATTTAAGAAAGGTGTTTGAACGTTGTCGCAGGTATAAGTTAAAGATGAACCCGAAAAAGTGCGCCTTTGGGATGACAGCTGGAAAATTTTTGGGCTTCTTGGTGCACAACAGAGGTTTGAAGGTAAACCCAAACAAGGCAAAGGCTATTACAGATATGCCCCCACAAAAAATGCAAAAATAGTTGAAGAGCTTTCTAGGGAAAGTTTCCTACATGAGGAGATTCATGCCAGCATTAGTAGAAGTCACGGAGCCTTTCGAAAAGTTGTTAAAGGGAAAGACAGAATGGGACTGGGGGCAGGACCAGCAACAAGCCTTTGTGAAAGTAAAAGAAATTTTGGCCTCGGCAAAAACGATGGTGGTACCACAGAGAGGGATACCATTGCAGCTGTATATCACATCTACCGCAAAGTCTGTAGGAGGGTTGATCACGCAAGAGGTAGATGGGGAAGAAAAGCCAGTGTATTACATCAGCCGAATAATTAGAGGACCAGAGACCAGGTACTCACAGTTGGAGAGGCATTATTTGGCACTGGTGTTTGTCGCACAGAAAATGCGTCATTATTTTTTGGCACACGAAGTGAAACTTGCAACGAACTGACCCGATCAGATACTTGCTAACTAGGCCAGCGTTGGTAGGAAGACCAGCAAGATGGATGATGATCCTTTCAGAATATGACATCAAGTGTGTAACACCAAAGGCAATCAGATGTCAGGCATTAGCAGACCTGCTCGCTTAGTTTCCGCATGGAGAATATGAACCTCCTTCAGAGGATCTTCCAGGGGGAGAAGTAGAAAAAATTGATGTGGTGGATGAAGATTCAGAGTGGTGGAACTTGGCCTTTGATGGGTCATCCGCAGAAGGAAAAGGAGGAGCAGGTGTGGTGTTAACTACTAAGGAGGGAAAGGAAGTGGCCTTGTCATACAAACTGGATTTCCCTTGCAAGAACAATGAAGCAGAATATGAGGCTTTCATATTGGGATTATTAGCAGCTAGAGAATTGAGAGCCAAGTGCCTCAAAATAAAGGGAGATTCAAATCTGATAGTTCAATAAATAAGAGGTCAATTCGCAGTAAAGGAACCTATCTTGGCACCATACCGAATCAGAAGCATAAAAAAGTGATGGAAGCCTTTAAGAAGGTAGTGATTGAGTGCGTCTTGAGATTACAAAATAGACAACGACTGATGCATTAGCCACGTGAAGCATCTAGAGTGTATGTCAAAGGAGAAGACTTGGATGTGAAGGTAATCAAAAGAATCCTCCCAACCACGGTCTTTGGAATTATTCCCAAAGATTTGATGAGAAGATTGGAGACATGCCATCTCTCATCAATTACAAACAAAGGAAGGGAATATATCACCGGCGGAGCTTCAGAAATATCGCATCATTAAAGGAGTATTGTACCATAAAGAAGCAGATGGTGTTTTGACAAGATGCTTGGGGAAGGATGAAGCAAATAGGATTTTATATCAGGTACATATAGAAAACTGCGGATTGGCAGATATTGGATTATATCGAAGGTTGCAACGCCAAGGGTATTATTGGCCCGAAATGAAGAAAGAAGCAGATGCACTTCATCGACAATGTCTTCCATGCCAAGAATACCCTGGGGAGGAGGAATGCGCCTTCATCGATGACATAGCAGACTGGCGAAGCCCATACATGGAGTTTTTACAAAGCGGTAGTCTTCCTGTCGAAAAGAAGGATGCAGTCACTATAAAGAAGAAAGTACAACGATTCTTCTCACAAAACGGAGAATTATTAAGAAGAGGATTTAACGGCAAGCCCTTACGGTGTTTGGAATTAGGAGAGGCCAAGGATTTGGTCTACCGAATGCATAAAGATGAACACCAAGGAGGAGCCAAGTTGTATAAATAGTTGATTGATCATGGTTACTACTGGCCTAGAATGGAAGGCGATTGCTTAGAGTTTGCCAAAAAGTGTCACGTATGCCAAATTCACGGAAACTTGATTCATGCTCCCGCTGTGGATTTGCGAAACTTAGCAACACCATGGCCTTTTCATACATAGGGAATGGATCTTATAGGTCCTATTCATCCCAATTCAAAGGGGAACATCTGGATCTTGACCGCCACTGAGATGTACACAAAGTGGGTTGAAGCAATACCCTTGAAGAGGGTTACAAGACCAGCAGTGGCAAATTTCATCAAGGAGCATATTATTTTTCATTTCGGAATCCCGAATGTCATTTTATCAGACAATGGAACTCCCTTCATCAATAGGGATGTCAAGAGCCTGATAGATAGATACAGGGTAAAACATTACAAATCATCTCCTTATTACCCGAAAGGCAATGGACAAGTAGAGGCCACAAACAAAACTTTGATCAAAATTCTATCGAAAACCCTGGACGATCACCCGAAAACATGGGCAGAACAGTTACCAATAGCACTATGGGCTTATCGAACTTCAAAAAGAAAGCCTACAGATGAAACCCCATACGCGCTAGTATATGGTGAAGAAGTCGCCTCATCATTGAAATAGAGATCCTTCAAGCGAGGATGAGACTCCGAAGCTTATTCGAGGAAGAGAACTGACCAGCTGCTCTAGAAGAATTAGCTGACTTCCGAGACAAAGCTAAAGAAAAATTAGAACGATACCATGAAAAACTGCGACAACAATACAATACTGCAGTGGTACCTCGACAGATTCTGGTAGGGGACTTGGTGCTCAAGACAACGAATCAAGTCATGAGGGGAACACCAACCACCAAATTTTTCCCCAAATGGGAAGGCCCATATAGGGTGCGAGAGATCTCCAAAAGAGGATATTGCAAAATATCTCATGTGGGATCAGATGCTATATCGGCCCCATTGAACCTGAAATAGGTAAAGAAATATTATACATAAGATAGTCATCACAGAAAAGTTATACTTTCAACTTTAAAAGTAATTAAGGCACCTGAGTTTAAGTCCTTAAATCCAAGAAAGTTACACTTTATCTCTAAAAGTGGCAAACGTTATGCTTTCACCGATAAAAGCAAGATTTATTATTATGACAATTTGAAACGTTATGCTTTTCGTTAAAAGCAACATGATTATTAATAAAATGTCAAACTTTCACTTATACTTGAATATTTTTTTGATTTTAAAAGTATGGATTCAAGTGTTGGTTTGCGAAAAAAAAAACGTGTTTTATTCACATTCATGTTTACCTTTTTTATTATTCAAATTATGGTGTTAGAATATTAATTTGAATAAACTTGAGATTCAATGTTAATCATTGAGTCTTAAAAAAGAAATTCAAATTAAAGACAATTAACAAGGCTAAAGAAACTTTATTTCCAATAAAAGGAATATACGTAAATGAGTTTTTTGATACAGGAATAAAAAAAAACTACAAAAAGTCATGATCTAAGGGCCATGACATATCAAACTGAAGCGGGGGCAAAGTTAGGGCTTCCAATTTAGCAATGGCAGCGTCATGAGCCTTTATTAATCGACTTTCAAACCACGAAAAGTTTGGATATTTGACTTTAAACCCTGAAGTTGGGTCTCCAGTTCGTTTGTGGTTTTCTCAAGATCAGAAAGTTGTTCTGAAAATGAGTTATTCTCACATTGATACATAGTAACCTCTGATCGTAGTGCAATGATCTGAAAAGTGGAACTGAGAAGATCTAACCGAGCCTGAAAGGGTGACATATCAAAGCCAACAATGGAGAAGTCATTAAGCTCACTTCTAAATCTATCTAAGTCTTCTTCATGAAGAATAGAAAGAAAAAGACTGCATGTAAACTCGAGAATAAGGCTAATAAGTCGATCCAAAAGAAAGTCCGGATGGGGGGGGCTATGCAGATAGTCGGATGGTTAAGTGTTTGTCAGGAAACCGAAAGTTAAGAGACGATCAAGAATTTCCGGCCGAAAGAAGATATCCGAAACCCCCAAGAAATAAGATCTCCACTTGGATTGAAGGAAGCTCTAGTAGGAGCCACTTTAGAAGCCACCATAAAATCACTTGGGACAAAAGATGAAGACACAGGTGGCTGATGTGCTGCTGATGACTCCTTAACAAAGGATAAAGAAACAGGCGGCTATTGTGTTGCTGATAAATCCTTTAAGCCTTGGTCAGTAGGAGGATAACCAAGGTCATCATTAGACGGCAAGGTGGCGACACCCGGATTGAGAGCATCAAATAAAGCAAGTGACTCGATAGATAAGGGAAAATTTTTCTTCTCACTCTGGAAAAAAAGAGAAGAAGAAGAAAAATGATAAAAAAATAATAATATATTATAGAGAAAAAAAATGTATATGTTAACTAAAGAAAATACTCACGCTGATGGATAAAGTGTCGTGAGATGCCGCTGAAAGCGGAATATCAGCAATAAGCTCAGACGGATTCCCCTTCGAGAAAATAGGAGCATCACCGATATCTTCTAAACTCTCATGAGGAGGTGATATAAGAGGACGTGAAGAGAGAGTTGTACAACCCGCACCATGACCTGAACTCACATCAGATAAAGAATCCTCAGCATCAAGACTAACACGATCATCATGCGGTGAAGAAGATTCGATAGCAACAGTGATAGGCTGAGGAGGCTCACAAGTAGTGGAAGCCGTGACCGTCTCACTTACAGCATCCGCATGAAACCCAATAGGAACAACATCATCTCCTTCATCATCATCGGAAATCTGAAAAATAAGGAAATAATGACATAGGGAAACACAAAAAAAAACAACTATATAAATGGTTGAAAGACAAATGAAAATGCTACAAATTTTACCGAAATTTTACGTTGTTTCTTGACCGGATCCTCAGCTGCCGACATACTAGAGATAGCATTATCAAGAGGGCGCTTTGCCTAAGGCTTTAAGATAAGTGTTTGCCCATTTGGCATTCTTCTAGTGACAAAACGACTAGCAAGAACCACGGTAGAATCTGTAGGGGACATCAACTCTGAGTTAGTAATAGCAGATGCTCTCATTTTAGAAGAAGTAACTTTGATTTCCTTGGCTGCAGAGGATCCCTGGGGAGGAACTGAAAGAGGTATCTGAGATGAAGCCCGTGATGAAAGATTCAAGGAAGTAGTAGGGACCTGCATGGGAGAAACGTCTGGATCTACTGACTGAGGAGGAAGAGACTCAGACATTAAAGCCCTACGCTCAAGAAGCCGACTACTAGTTGGCCAACACTCCGAACGAGTATTAGTCCTAGGAGAACATAACATTCTGGCCCATTGAAGACGTTCGCGAGGAGAAATTGGTGGCGAACAAATCATAGTATCATCCTGCCATTTTTTAAGGTTGATGAGCCAGTAGGTGCATTCAAAAGAAGTATAACGCCCTTGCCGAGAATCATCTTGTATAACAAAATGAAGAGGGTCATAAGGAGCAGTAGATGGTTTTGGAAACTCTCATGCAAATGAGGATGATGTGGGGACAAAATTGAGGAGAGCACTTGTTGATAGATTTCACAATCAATGAATACGTGCAAGTATACACGGTCAACAAGTAATAAAGTGAAAGTAGAGTATCGTTCCCACGAGGAATAATTTAATAAAAATTATCAATTACTAACTCTTAACCAAATCAATTTTATTTAAACAATCTCAAATCATGATTTTTCTAATTAAGAAAACTAACTTAATCAATTAAAACTAGGTTACTTTATAAATGAATTCAAATAAATAAAGGCTAAGACTCCAATATCCCCAATTATGAACTATAAATCAATTATCCAATTATCCCAATTATTATGTCTACTGAATTGTTAACAGGAATTCTCAAATGCCAAAAGCCCCCTCTCGAGTGATCAATTGCCTTCTATTTAACCTAGATTAATTTTGCTATATCTATATGCAAAACAATTGAATTAAACTCGTTACAATCCCAATTCCTTATGTGTTATATGCGACAAATAGATATTCTCATTTTATTCACAAACCTAATTATTCACTGTGCAAATAACTAAGTCACATGTCACCATGCCCAGTTCTAACCCTAGAATTCCTTTCTCAATTCTTTCTAGAGTAACAAGATAATTACTGATCAGATAATTAATCAATAAGCACAAAGCAAGATGAACAATTCACTTCAACATAAATAATTAGAATAAATTAAATAATCAATTCATAATCATAAAAAGTTCAATTGAAATCTTAATAAAAGAGTTAATTCATAATTAATGAATTCAAATCAAGAATCCACAATTGAATAGACATTAAAAGATAAAAGTATGATAAGAGAAGAGAATAGAAGAATACATTGTCAAGAAATCGATGCTCCCTTTTGTTCTTGCTCTTGATCTTCAATGGTCTTCAATTTGCTTCAATCTTCAATAGCTAATTAAGAACTAGGGTTTATATTCTAATCTAATGGAGTGTTTAATCTAGTCTAATCTATGTAATCTCCTCCTATTTTATGCCTTACATCATGTATTTATAGGTTACAAGTCCAATTTTTAATTTAGGAACAAACCCAATCCAATTTGGAGTCAAAAAGGTGTCAAAATTACCAAAACGCATCCAGCCGCACCCAACCTCTTCTCGGCCTCAGCCCAAATAACTGGCACGACGCTCAGACACTACCTTATAGCTCCCCGGCACTGCAAATAAGCCTAAAATTAACGCCCCGACGCTACCACTTTTTCTGACATTTTTTGCTTCAACGTCCTTTGGGAAAATGGCCATAACTTCTTCATCCGAATTTTGATTTAGATGATTCAAGATGATCCGGAAAGAGGAAAAGTAGATCTACAACTTTCATTCTTTAAGATTTTCGAAATAAGGTCTGTAGAAATACTCAAATTGGCTCTGAAGTGACTTCTGTGTAAATGGCAAGCCAAAAACGCGAATCTAGCCATCCCGAACGTCGATCCATGTAACTTTTGTCCCAATTCCTACAAAACAACATAAAACATGCTTGAATAGACATAAACACTTAAAAACTAATCTAAAAGACTTGAGAACAACAATAAATTAAGCCCAAATGTATCCAATTCATGTGTATAAAACTCACTCATCAGCACTCTCGTAATCCCTCTGGCAAGAGCGATCGAAAGGTCGATTCTGATCAAATCCAAACTGCCTCATGACTCTATGAGGAGAGTAAAGTACGGTGCCGAAACCATCGTCCTCAATAAGATAGGGAAGTTCCGCAGCTCGGAGGAATATGAACCAAGAAAGTGAAGAACTAGTCAATTCCCTGACATTTGAAAAATAACGGAAGTCCCTCTTATATAAGTGAGGCATAGAACCTCCCTCTGGAATAATGGTGTACGGATGGGCAGTGAAACAAAAAAAGTTAATATAAAGACGCAAATATGAAGTAATCTTATGATCAATCCAGCGAGCATTGCGGGGAACAATATTGGGCGATGAAAAAGATGAATATTTCCTTCGTTTCTGGGACAAGTGCACAGATGTAGAATGGCCCCAAAAGTGCTCGAAGAGGAAGATCTGAAGAAAAGAACATGGAACGAAGCAATTCACGTTATACCTGAATAAATGAAAGAAATATTAATAAGCAATATATATATAATAAATGAGTGAAACTGGAAAGGGGTACCTTCCGACAGATTCTCTCACGACGAGGACAGTTTCATCCAAGCGACGATACAAGGTCCCCAAAAGAGAAGCAAAGAAGAGGAACCTCCTGGACCAAGAGACAATAAAGCCGCTAAGCTAAACATACGGGTCGAGGGACCGTCCATAGGTAACCCGGGGAAGATAAAGTGGGACAACCACATAGCCAGATATGCAGCTAAAGGAAAAAGACAAGGTTCCTTATGAAGAGCAAGAACGGACTCTCTATAAACAGAACTATTCCGGTGGCCAGGCTTGTAATCCCTAAAGAAATAGCGGACCCAAGATAGCCAGAAAGTCTCCGGATGGTTGGGCGTCTCAAAGTCTGAAAGGATTATATTGCCTTAGAACCTCGTGGTGTAATTGGATGCCCGCTTGAAAGCTTCTGTCAAATACGCGACACATTCGGTATCCCTAGAGGACATGCTGGATGAATCACAAGAAGCTGAAGCAGCAGCAGGTAGGCTACAAGATATAGTTCAAAATAAATACATAACCCAAGAAAAAATGAGGATGAATGTACAAAACAGAAGAAAAGAATTACTGGTAAATGGCATAGACATCCTCTAGAGTAGGGGTGAACTCCCCCCAAGCGGTGACAAATGTACATGTAGAAGAGCACCAACGTGAAATCAATAAAGTAAGGGCATCATAGTCCTGTTGGATACGAAGATCCCTACATAGTCGAACACAACGCAGAATCCCAGCTTTGTTCTACAACTTCACATAATCGAAATTCCCGAGGATCTCGTCGGTCCAAGATTGCCATCCCTAAAGGCAACTAGATGAGTCGGATAGGAAGCGAACGAAACTGAAAGGATACTCTTATTTTTCGATGCACATGCGGAGAATGTGAGCAGAGTAGGGAAAGCTATCCGCACTTTCGCTAGCTGCAGCATATAGAAATAGACCCCCTTTGTCAGGTGGATAAAAAGTTGCACGATCAAAATTCTTGGTTCGTTCCCAAAAATCGTCAAAAGGCCCAAAGAAGGGAGCTTTTCCCCACTCGCTAATGATCGGGATTTCCTTAGTAGTTTTTGGGTCCGCAGAACGTTCGTCAGAGTTAGCCTACAACGAGGGCGATTTAATATGAGAATTCTATGAAACAAGAAAACGAAGTGGAAAGCATTCAAAATATAGTACTTACCATGGTAAAAGAGAAATTATGAACACCAAACAAACAAGGTCGCCTTGAAAATAATCTCCTTTTGACAATGTCCGGTGCGAAAAAGTTTAAACTCGAATAAGAAGATTTAACCCGGAAAAAGAGAGATTAAGGACACTTGAAAAGAAGAAGGAACAAAATTATCAAACGACGAAAAACCATCTAGGGTTCGGTCACCTCAGGATTCGACCACATTGAGATTTGGCCTCCTAAGGTTCAACCACCCTGAGATTCGGTCCCTACTAGGGTTCGCCCGTCCAGGATGGTCAAACTACGGTACCTTGCTTTCTTTTTAATTGATCGGAACGAAGTGCGGCTTGAAGTTCCTTAAAAGTAAGTCTTTCTTTTTATTTGACAAAAAAAAAAGACTTTCTGGATCAATTCTTGATTTTTATTTAAATTAATAATAATAAAAAAAAAATGTCAGTGTGAACCGAAATTTTGTTTGAGCCTTATAAGTTACTTTTTGTTTGATAATATGTGATTTTAACTCAGTTAATGTTGTGACAGTGCATAAAAAAAAAAGAAAAAAAAACCGTCGCTGCGAAAAAAAAAAAGAGTTAACAAGCTTTTTTGCAGGATTATAAGTTAACAGCTAATATTTCTTCTAAATTTCAATTTGCTAGTGGCGTTTTTTTTTATCATTAAGTTTGTATAGTATAGAGCCTGCATGATGTAAAAAAGAAAAAAAGAAAAAAAAAAGTCATTGTAAGTTAACAAGCTTCCAGGCTAATAAGCTAGAGCCTTAAGCTTGCAGGTTGCGTTGTCTCCTTAAGATTATATGAATTGAACCTGCATTAAAAAAAAAAGAAAAAAAAAGACATAATCTGTGCAGAGCATTATTCATGAAAGTGGCGTGATTAGAAAGATAGTGTAATCATGAGCTAGATAGTAGGCTTATAATTTTTTAATATATTATCCTTTCCCTCATCATCCTTTCCTGCAGCTATGATCATAGATAAAGCTTTTTACCGACATCGGTTCTTACGAATCTGGCGCAACAACAAAGAAAAAAAAAACCAACTGCAATTCTGCGAATGTTCACATGGCGATTGTTGGTTATTCTCCAAAATTTCTGTAACCCCCGTTTAGAGTTAATACCCTAGCCTTTATGTTTTCTGTAACCCCCGTTTCAATTCCAACATAAACCTTATTTATATCTTGTTGTAACTCCCAAGCGTTTCATTAAAAACTATTAAAATCTCCAACGTTATTTAAACGTTCCTTATAAGGGTGATTGTTTTTTAGAAAAATGAGAGTTTACTTTCATAAGAAAAAGATATACACAAATAACTACTTTATTCTTCTTCTCCATATTATCTCTGTGTATCCTATTCTTTTCGATATATTCAACTCTTATACTCTGTTAATTGGGCAATCCACATAGACAAAGTCAAAGCCTCCTTGGTGAGTACACACGATGGAGACTTTATAGATTGAATCACGAGAGTGGCCGTAAGAATTCGTTTCATACCATGATTATTATCGATTGAAGCGAAATCACTTTTTAGGACAGTAGCTAAGCTACGCCTCGGTTTTCCAGCTAAGTTGTTCCAATTTATTTATATTATTCGTCTTGTTAATTGCTATATTTTCCAACAATCTAAAAAGTGATTTAATCTATTAACAAGAATACATGTTTTTTTAGTTAGAAACTATGAATCTGGAATGTTAGAATATTCTTGGGGTGGTTGTGGAATATGATGAAACAGCTACGCCTAGGCTTGCCTTTGTCTCTCTGTTTGTCTTGTTCCCATATACTTATAGTAGTAGTTGTTTTGTTGTTAATAATATATATTTGTTTTGTCTGCTTGTGGGACACTCCCCTGAATATTATTCGGATGGATGGGTATCGGGTATTGGCTTTTTCTCTTGCCAAACAAACACTTGTTCTTCTATACATGTAAAGCTGACTTGAGGGGGGAAGGAAAATAAATAAATAAATAGATTTTAGAGTATATGGCAAGAGAGAGAGTTATTTGTAGTATTTTTTACAGGCATGAGATTTGGTATCTTGATTTTCAAAGTGAGTCTTATTATGAGGTGTCTCAAAAAGGAAGTTTGAGTCTTTGGTTATGGAAACAAGGAGGTATGAAAATACACGAGATACCTTTTGGGCCCATGTACTTGAGGTTTTAACATATACTTTATCATGAGCCCATATGTTGTTGCTAAAGAACGAAGTATGCTTCTTAACAGGATTATGGGTCCCTTAATAGGTGAAGTGTTTAATAACTTGCTATTGTGCCTCAAATTATATCTCAATACGTGAGTTTGAGTTAAAAAAAAATAATAAAAAAAAATGCATAAAATGAGAATTTTCAACTTCACCACAAGTCACAATTACTAGTTGATTTATTACATAGTTCTAATCCACCTTATTTGTCTTGCATAGACTTAAAGAGAATTTTAGTATTCACTTACCATAGAATTTTTAGCATGAGATTATCAGAATAGATTGTGTTTTTTTTCTTCTTCTTTAACTCATCGTAACAAATGATTGGTCCTTTTTGCCAAAAATGGTAGGTTAAAGTGTATATACATAATGGTTGATGATTTTATTTTATTTAATCTCGAGAAAATGTTTAATTAATTGTTTAATCATGAAAATCAATTAATAAATAGTTATTGTGATTATTAAATTCTAAAATTTAATCGATATTAATTATTGGCATAAAATTAATATTTCCAATTTGAAGTTTTGGGAAATTAATATATTTGGGTAATTTTAGTTATTTTCTAATTTAATTATGTAATGATTAATTAATTGTGATAATTTGCATGATCTTGAGAAAAATTCCGAGAAAATTACACTAACCTTTGGTGATGATAAGATACTGTTGTGGCCTAAACCAATCTGGCTTTGACCTTTAAGCTGAAAATCTCATAGCAATTAAGAATCTGTTTGTATTTTTATAAAGTGAGAGAATCCTTTCCTTTACGCACATAAATCAACATTACCTTTTTACACTGGTAAGTAAATTTGTACTCAGAGTTGATTGAGCTTATAGTAAGTGAATTTGTTTTGTGTTATATAACAAAATTATATTACATGGTTGAAATGAAGCATCAGATTCATGCCATGGTACCTTTTATACCACTTAATTGATCATCAGAGATTATCCATTAGAAACACAATTTTTTTTTCCCAAGTTGAATCATTGCTTTCAGTTCATTGAGACTTTGGATGTTTTCAACTGCATATTTGCTTCTTATTTAGGGGCATGTTAGTAGATATTTCTTTTTAAAATGCTAATGTCCCTGGTCAGTGTGAAGCCAACTCGTTTATGTGAGGAAAAAAAAAATCAAGACCGAATGAAAAGGGGTAAATATGTGTGAGATAATCTTTAGCAAGAAACTTTTCAAAATTTATTTTTGAATTTGAACTTATTTTCGGTAAGATGCCCAACATTCAACTCAACTTAACAACACTTTTTATCACATACTAGTTGGGGTAGGTTGAAAACTTCTAACTTGATTTGGTGCAGTAGTCCATATTTAATGATGATTGTATCTTTCCATCTACAATAATCTCTTGCCTGGAATGAAGACCAAAGGTGTGAAATTACAACTAGTTATAAGCCCTTGGTCATCATTTTGAAATGAGATTAAGTGGACGTTTCATATTTATTCCAAATGGATGTTTTGTATATGTTGCAAGTTGCTAGATGGACGTTGATAATATATGAAGCCTAATTTGGGGTATCTTAAAATGTGGGGGTGTGTCTAGCTAAAGTAGCTATATCAGAATTTAAAAAGAAATACATCTGTTGGGTGTTTAAAAAGAAGTGAAAAAGTTGACCAGTCTATTGATAATTTTAAAGCAAGTTTTTCAGTACTTGTTGTTATGTGCTAATGTTCAGCATTATGTGAAATTCTTGTGAATTATTTTAATGTGAACTCCGTGCAACAATGTGATAATAACTGTTAATAGTCTGATGATAATTTAAGTTAATTGTTCTATGTGAACTATATAATTTGAGAAATGCGAAGTATAAGCATTATGGAGCATGTATCAGATGTCAAACATGTATAAATGTACAATATGAGAAAGATGAAGCATTTATAAAATGTGAATTATACATAAAATGTGAAACATGAGAAATGTGATATATGCATAAGATACAAAACATGAAAATTGTGATGTGATTATATGTGGATAATTTTGATATTTGGTACTGATGAGAAAGTTGTGAAAATTATTAAGACATTTTTTTTTCTCTAAATTTGACATGAAAAACGAACTTGATTCTTGGTATGAGAATTAATAAAAATGCACATGGTTTGTTTTTATTATGTGAAATTCTTAAGAAATTTAATTTCTTTAATAAAGAGCCATTAGGAACACCTTGTGACTCTAGTGTGTGCATTTAAAGAAAAATAAAGGGGATTAGTATTGCATAAATTGAAGATGCCAGAATCATTGATAATGTAATGTACTTAATGAATTGTACTCAACCTGATATTGAATATGTCATTAGTAGACTTAGCAGATATACGCATAAGCATTCACAAGATTATTGGAATGCATTGTCACGTCTAATGAGGTATTTAAAAGGAACAGTTAATGTAAGTGTACATTTTTCTGATCATCCTAATGTTTTTGAAGGACATTGTGATGCTAATTGGATATCTACTAATGATGAAACAAGTTCCACTAGTAAATATGTGTTTACTTTAAGTGGATGAGTTATCTCTTGGAGATCTGCTAAACAAACTGTACTACTAAATCTACTATGAAATCTGAATTTATTGCATTAGAATTGACATGTATGAACAGAGTGGGTCGAGGAATTTATTAGCAGACATAATAATTCCTTACATATCTCGCATTGTGATTCTCAAGTTCTTATTGGATGAGGAATGAACCATGTGTATAATGGGAAATAGAGACATATTCGCTTGAGACATAATGTTGAATGAGGACTGATCAGTAAACGGTGTTATTTCCATGGAAATTTGAAAGGTCTGAAAAGAACCTAGCGGATCCGATTACAAAAGGATTAATTAAAAAGAGAGTCCAAGAAGCATCCAGAGGGATGGGACTATTGCCAATATCTTGAGTAAGTAATACTCGATGAAACCCAACCCATGTGATTGGAGATCCCATGAATTGGGTTCAATGGGTAACAACAAGTCACGTAATTACTTAATTATAGCACTACAATTATTTATATCCCTTCTTGTGTGCATGTGGTGCTTACTAACAAATTGTGAAAGGATGAATCGTTTAGATTCTTAATGAAACTCATAGCCCCTAAAGGGTGGTGTATGTCATTATACACTGATGGGTTCACCTATATAAAGGTGGAAGTGTAAAGCAGCTTCTATGAGAGTCTTCGCATACTCTCTAGAGCCTTTATGAAAATCGGGACACGGGCGCATGGCCCAGAACGCGCCCAACCGCGGACTTGTGTGGATTCAGGATTTAAGATATGTGTGCAAGCTAAATTGATTGTATCACAGATAATAGGTTCAAGAATATAATTCACCTATAATCTACAATCATGAGCTTGTTCCACTAAGTGTCGATTCAAACCCACAAGGTATCGACGTTATGTATCTAAAATCCATTGCCCTTCTCACTTCTTTTTTTTTGTTTTCTTCTTTGATAATTTTGGATCATGTGGGGATTGTTGATTATTCTCCAAAATTTCTGTAACCCCCGTTTAGAGTTAATACCCTAGCCTTTATGTTTTCTGTAACCCCCGTTTCAATTCCAACATAAACCTTATTTATATCTTGTTGTAACTCCCAAGCGTTTCATTAAAAACTATTAAAATCTCCAACGTTATTTAAACGTTCCTTATAAGGGTGATTGTTTTTTAGAAAAATGAGAGTTTACTTTCATGAGAAAAAGATATACACAAATAACTACTTTATTCTTTTTCACCATATTATCTCTGTGTATCCTATTCTTTTCGATATATTCAACTCTTTATACTGTTAATTGGGCAATCCACATGAGACAAGTCCAAAGCCTCCTTCCGTGAGTAGACACGATCGGAGACTTCGCCATTGAATCTCTGGAGTAGATATTTAATAAATCTCATTTGTACCATGATTATTATCGATTGAGGCGAAATCACTTTTAGATAAAGTAGCTAAGCTACGCCTCGGTTTTCAAACTAAGTTATTCCAATTTATTTATATTATTCGTCTTGTTAATTGCTATATTTTTCAACAGCGAGAACTGATAAATTCAATCGCTATTACCTGAACTTGAAATCGAATATCTTTGATTGCGCAATCTTTTAATTTCTTCAATCTTCTCTCCAATATAATACTACTAATATTATATTTCTTCATCAGCTACAAAGAAAAAACTCAACCCTTCTTTTCTATATATACACAATAAAATACAGAGTATGTATCCTACTAAACTTATTATTCTACAAGAGTCAATCTTGCGGAATTATTTTGTTTTAAAACTCTAATTGTGGGTGTTTGAAGTTTGAACCAATTCCAAAATAAATAAATATTATTATATAAAAAAAATTAATATATATTATATTATGCTATTATGCATCTTCATTTACGAATTATGAATAATTTATATTTATATATATTATTAATTGTTGCAACTAATTCTTTGATTGACAAGTTTTTTAGATTTAATTTGATTGAGCAAAATTTGGAAACAAATTTGATAAATGATTCTCATATGATTTTTTTGTTTTTTTTACGAGGCTTGCACAATCGAGCCCCGTGGATTATTCAGAAATTTTGAAGCAGGATTCAAAGACTCAAAATATTTTTGCACGATCGTCCCTCCGAAGGCGTGACTCACGTGCAGGGGGCAAATGTAAGTTCGAGTACAAAATTAGGGCTCACGTGTGATCTAAAGAATTAAATGAACCGGAGAAGTCTCCATGTGTCCCGAGGCAGAAAGCTCGTGGGGACGACTCATTTTGGGAATTGATTGAGGGATTGGATTGGTGGCTAGAAGGACAGGATGATTTAGGCATTACTTAAGTAATTAAGGGTATTATGGGAATTTCCTCTAAAATCACATGCCAAGCACAAGACCCAGACATGTGCAAGGCACGTGACCATTGTTTAGGAAACTCTATAAATACCCCCTTTCATTTCAATAGAAAGGGACTTTTGGATTCTCTCTGAACTGAAGACTTTGAAGAAGGCTCTTGAATTCTAAGAGTTCTGCCACGTGTTACTCGAGCAATTGCTTACCTGTTTTTCTCCCCTCTTCAACTACTCAATCAAGACCGTACTCTTCGTGAATTTCTCTCCTCCTCGGCCAACACGAAACCCTAACCCTAGTAAGGTACGGTTTCCTTACCTACAAGTTTATAATAAAGAAATGATGCTTTAAAACTAAAACATACGCTATATAAAACAACGGAGGCCATATATTCGATAACAAGCAAGAATGTTTATCTAGTTCCCCAAAAATTAAAAGTATATACTGGAGATAAAATGAAATTCTATCTTATATATTGCAGGGAGGACTTATAGAATATAATCCTAACTATACCTAATTTAAAAAATAATCTATTAGACTATTACTATTATAACATTGACCTTAACCAATGCATCAAGTGCTCAAACCAACGAATTTGGCCCCTCAGATATAAGCTCCTCCAATAATGCATCAAACAAATTCGAAATTTTAAAACCCAATTACTTAATTTTTGACTCTATAACCTCTAACCATCTTCTTTCAATTGGTGAAAAAATGACAATGCAAGACTGGGTTTTCTCTGAGCGTGTTCGAGCGAAAAGTAACTTTAGAATTTACTAGAGATTATACATACACACACACATGGTGCGGTTTCGGTTTTATATGTACGGTTTTGGCTAGTAACCAAACAGAAACCGTAAATTTGAATATTTAACCCACCTAAAACCTCCATATACATCAGAACCGTTGGTGCGGTTCGTGAGATTTTTGGTGCGGTTTCGGTTCCAATTTGATTACTTGCTCAACCCTAATCTCAGCTTTTCATTTAATTGATCTACGACTGATAAGTTGGTTGCTGAAATAATGTTTATAACAATGGGTTGTTATGAATGAGAATATATATATATATATATATATCAATTAGTTGTATATAATTAGCTAAAGTAACTGTACTAGAAGTAATCCAAAAAGTAAATATGAGGATCGACTCTTTATAAACATCTCCAAAAACTATAAATGCTCTAATAAATACCTATAGGTTCTGTCCCACTTCTCCTTTTGTCCTGGCTTCAATTAAAATTCCTATTTTATCCTTACAATGTAATATTTTTTTCTTCCTCTTTTACCATTTAATTTACATGGCTATAGGATGTTAACTGACATTTAGATCTTGCATTGTCCAGGAAACCCTCTGTTAACGCCAAGATCTTTTGCCGCGTCCCAATCACGTAAGACGCCTGATCCTGCACAGTAAACACGATAAACACCACAAGCTTCGACAATTTTGGACCGTCTTGGGATAGCTTCAAAGCGTGAGAGTCGAGATCGGTGTTCACAAGGTTAACAATGGAGGATGTAATGTCTAGTGTATTGAGAGAGAGAGATAGATATTCTCAGTTGTGTGTGTGTGAATATGAATGTGAACGTTAACGTTAACGTACCTCTTTGTGAAGACCTCCTTGCTATGATATACTACAGGACCTGGTTTACCGTGCCACTGACCCTCCTGACACCTGTTAATCCCATCCCCTCTATCCACCGCTGGCCAACTGTCCAATCCTTATTAATGCCATGTAAGATATCAGTCGGCCATTATCTTTGCCATCATCACCGGTTCAGAACCCAAGTGAAGATATTTAAATATATGAGGGGTCGACCCACTGATTTGGTCCGATACTAGAAGGACTTAATAAAAATAATAAAGTGACTATGCCCAATAATGTCAACACCCAATAGTGAAGACCCAATGGACTAACTGAATAAGTAGGCCCAATCCATTCGGCCCAATAGGAGAAATATCACGACCCAACATTGCCCCCTAGTTTTTTATTAAACAGGAGGTTTAATAGGAAACTATAAATGGCATCGGTTCAGGACAAAAGGAATTATAATAAGACCAATAAAGGCCCAAAATACGATTTACCGAAGTCCATCTGATGAACATCAAATAGCAACATAAAGGGTTCATCTTCGCCAACCTCTACAGAAGTACCAATTGAAGAGCTTTCAACTACCGAAGCTCAAGCCATAGAATGAAATTCCGGTTCGGCAATAATTCCATCACGGACCTGATGGACGAAGGAATGAAATACCGGACTAAAGGAATTCGATAGTTTTAATTTATTCATTCACTTCGCTGCCCATCAATTTGAAATGATTAACTAATAATGGTCATCTGCAGGCAAACGCTAATTCTTGTGTCTCCGTCTCAAATATAAAGAAGCCGAAAAGGATACCGAAGAGAATGCCGAAGAGAAAGCCAAAGAGGATGCCGAAGAGAATGCCGCCCGAAGGGATAACGTCATCCGGAAGTCTGTGTTGGTGAAAGAAAGAATCAATCTTGATATTGCTCTCTTCAACAATGAATGCCTTCGGAAGGATATCGACAAGATCAAAGAAGAACAAAAAACGACCAAGGCCACTCATCGGGTCATCACAATGACGAAGAAGAATTAAGATCTGACCGAATCTAATCAGAGCTTGGCGAAGCAAAATAACAATATCCATGCTAAAGAAGCAAGATATCTAGCACATCGTCAAAAGCTTGAAGAAGAGCTCAAAGAGCTTCGGGCCCTTAGAGATTTGGGTCCGCCATCGTTGAAGACTTTCGTAAGGAGATCAGTGCGAGAATCTGACGAAAATCCGCCGAAAATGAACAATAAGATCGTCCATATGTATGCCTTAGAAGGATATGAAATGCCAAGTAAAGACAAGAAAAAGCTCAGGCAAGGTAGATCCATCTCTTCAGACTCTTTAGATGGTGACGATGACAAAGAAGAAGCTGAAGATGACCTCTCCTTATCTTTAATTTGTAGAACTTTTGTAAAAATTCTAACTTGTTGTGAGCAGTTAATATTAAAATATCAACTTCATGCCTTATTACTTATGAGTGAACATTTTTGTCAATAATTGATCATCAATCAACTTGAAAAGCTGCAAGTAAAGTCTCTTATCTTAAACCGTTAGTCAATAATTAAGCAAATTATATAACAAGCTTAAGAACAATGATAATATAATCCGGACTCAACACTTGAACAAAATAAAGTAA